>CAKXYN010000131.1:4200000-4729063 GCA_935064755.1 Tragelaphus eurycerus
CAAAGTACTGGAGTTTCACCTTCAGCATCATTCCTTCCAAAGTGATTCCAGGGCTGATCTCCTTCAGAATGGACTGGTTGGATCTCCTTGCAGTCCAAGGGACTCTCAAGAGTCTTCTCCAACACCACAGTTCAAAAGCATCAATTCTTCGGTGCTCAGCCTTCTTCACAGTCCAACTGTCACGTCAACACATGACCACAGGAAAAACCATAGCCTTGACTAGACGGACCTTTGTTGGCAAAGTAGACTTTGTTGGCAAAGTCTCTGCTTTTGAATATGCTATCTAGGTTAGTCTTAACTTTCCTTTCAAGGAGTAAGCATCTTTTAATTTCATGGCTGCAGTCACCATCTGCAGTGATTTTGGAGCCCAGAAAAATAAAGTCTGACACTGTTTCCACTGTTTCCCCATCTATTTCCCATGAAGTGATGGGACCAGATGCCATGATCTTCGTTTTCTGAATGTTGAGCTTTAAGCCAACTTTTTCACTCTCCACTTTCACTTTCATCAAGAGGCTTTTTAGTTCCTCTTCACTTTCTGCCACAAGGGTGGTGGGGGAGCATAAAGACAGGTGGCCAGAAACCTGCCCCTAGGTAAACAAAATACCAAGAAGGTCATCTAGGGTCAGGGTCTAGATGAAAAAAGTATTTCCTTTGCATCTAATGTAGACCTTAATTTTAACCTGATGTAATGAACAGACTCACTGGAAAAGACCCTGATGTTGGGAAAGACGGAAGGCAGGAGGAGAAGGGGATGACAGGGGATGAGATGGTTGGATGGCATTACTGACTTGATGGACGTGACTTTGAGCAAGCTCAGAGAGTTGGTGAAGGACAGAGAAACCTGCCATGCTGCAGTCCTTGAGGTTGCAAAGAGTTGGACATGACTGAGTGGCTGAACTGACTGACTGATAATTTATACCATGAGTAGTATATTTAACGGGACAAATGGATGATGATTTTGTGGTAATTGGGACAAAGGATAGTTACACCTTTTTTTTTCCTTTACCTTGGGATACTTACACCATTACCTGCCAAAGTGATGTTCTAAAAAGGAAGATATCCACATAAAAGTAAGGAAAAACATGTTTGAATAATCCATACCAACTGCTGAAAGCATGTCCCACTCTTGTATATAAATTCTTTTAATCAAAGCACACATCAAAATGAAACTAGAATGTGACAACTCAATCTACCAAATAAACACATGCCTTGCTTAACTAGCTTGTCAATCTAAGGATCCCAACAGAAGGAAGCTATTCAATCAAGAAAAGGAAGGAGAAAGGTCAAATTAAAGTGTTTTATGCATTATAAAATTATTATGTTTGCCAATATTACTTTGCAATTAAAACTTTGCACACTTTACAGCAGCCAAAAAAGTTGCAGAACTAATTTAACATTTCTCCCCAAAATGTTGTCAATAAAGCCAACAGTAAAAAACTAAAGGCACATTAAAACTGAAGAGGAAAAGTTAAAATTTTACATAATCTGCTCGTTCTGCCTCTATAACTCAGCTTGCACCTTGCAAAGTTGGATCACATAGGTCATGTAGTCTCAGAAAGTGAGGACTTTCAATACTAGCAACGGGAGCTTATCTCACTCACCCTTGTCCTGCTCTTTGCAATTGCCTGGCCCCTGCAATCCTGCTTAATCATGGCTGTGTGTAAAGGTCAGGCATTCCCCTCCGATCTTGACTGCTGTTCCCATGCACATGAAACCCCTTAGTTTAACCAGCCTATTAACAGCTAGTGTTGCCCACCATACTCTGTCTATAAAAACTCTGTAACCCCTTTGTTCAGGGCTCAGAGCTTAGAGTGTTAACTCCTCTGGGCCTGCTGGCATAATAAACCTGAGTTCTCCAACTCTCCAAGTGTGGTGCTTCATTTCTCAATTACTGGCTTCTGCAACATTTCTGGAGGCCCCAGCTAGATTCCAACCACACCAGCCCCTTGAGTCACTGGACAGGTGGCTCAGCCAGGCTGGAGCAAAGGAACCCCAAGACGAACTAGGAGGCACGCCACCTGACGGTATTCCAGGTTCTCTTTCAGACCAGTGTTCCAACTCTATGGACAGCTGAATCCCAACTGGACTCATTAGAAGAACGGACCAACTCACCAGGAATGGCTGCAGGAATAGGTAAGGCCATGGGCCCAGTCCCCAGTCAGGTCCTACCCCAACTGGTAGAAGAGATGACTGATCACCTACTTGGAGCTTCCAGGAAGGGAGCATCAGATAGGGAGAACTGGGGACTCAGGAGAAGGGAGGCATTGTGACTGATAATCTCCCTGGAGCTCCTGGGAACGGAGCAACAGTTAAGGAAACCTGGGTTCTCGGGAGAAGGGAGACATTGTGATAGCCTCTGAATGATTGTGAGTGCATGACTGCTGATTGAACAGAGTGAGAGAAATTTTTCTTTTGGAAACTGCAAAACCAATTCTTTTTGCACATGCAATTAATAACAACTGGCTTGTTAAAAGACCTGCCTAGGAAAAAGCTTGAAGTTAACCCTTTCCATGTCCTTGAAATACACAGCCAACTTTGCCTGAGACCTCAAGAAAAAAAAAAAAAAGGATCAAAAAGATATTTTAAATCTCAACAGAAAACTATAACATCTCTGTCTGTCTGTCTGTATTTATGTATATATATATATTTTTTTTTCTGATAATATTATTGAAGTTGTAAATGAGTTCTAATTTAATTGGCCTAAAGAAAGTTCAGTTCTGTTCAGTCGCTCAGTCCTGTCCAACTCCTTGCGACCCAATGAACCACAGCATACCAGGCCTCCCTGTCCATCACCAACACCTGGAGTCCAGCCAAACCCATGTCCATTGAGTCGGTGATGCCACCCAACCATCTCATCCTCTGTTGTCCCCTTCTCCTCCTGCCCCCAATCCCTCCCAGCTTCAGAGTCTTTTCAAATGAGTCAGCTCTTCACATCAGGTGGCCAAAGTATTGGCATTTCAGCTTCAACCTTCCAGTGAACACCCAGGACTGATCTCCTTTAGGATGGACTGGTTGGATCTCCTTGCAGTCCAAGGGACTCTCACGAGTCTTCTCCAACACCACAATTCAAAAGCATCAATTCTTCTGTGCTCAGCTTTCTTTACAGTCCAACTCTCACATCCATACATGACCGCTGGAAAAACCATAGCCTTGACTAGATGGACCTTTGTTGGCAAAGTAATATCTGCTTTTTAATATGCTGTCTAGGTTGGTCATAACTTTCCTTCCAAGGAGTAAGCGTCTTTTAATTTCATGGCTGCAGTCACCATCTGCAGTGATTTTGGAGCCCAGAAAAATAAAGTCAGCCACTGTTTCCAGTGGTTCCCCATCTATTTGCCATGAAGTGATGGGACTGGAGAAAGTAAGTACTTACAAATCAAACATTTCTAAATAAAAGAAAAATTAACCTCAATAAATTTCAGATTCACATAAACTGGGATATATTCAATATTAAATATCTAGTATTAATGTTTGTTTGCTAATCTAATAAGGAAGTAGGATGTATGTTTTTAATAAAGAAGATATAAAAAATAAAATTACATTTTATAAAGGGACAAGAAAGTAGGTCTGACTTACAGTTGACTGTTACAAAAAGTGATTAGAAGGTTTGTGGAAAGTAACCCTGAAAAAAGTTTTGTGGATGGTTAGGACTAAGTTTAAAATAAATTTAATTAAGTTTACCTAAATGAGTTTAAAGTAAGCTAGTGAAAAACTTTAATTCAGCCTTTCTCTCTGTTAAGACATACTTTCTTCAGATGTTGAACTGGTTTTAATAATAAAGTTTCTTTACCTCTTAATTGATCTGTTCTATATTTACCTTTGAAATTTTTTTGTTAACTTTGGCTAAGGAAATAAATATTATTTCACAGTAACTTATATGATCCTACTGTCTTGTCTCAATGAAAATAAGCCATGCTCTGTGGGGCCACCCAAAACCGATGGTTCATGGTGGAGAAGTCTGACAGAATGTGGTCCACTGGAGAAGGGAATGGCAAGCCACTTCGGTGTTCTTGCCTTGAAAACCCCATGAACAGTATGAAAAGGCAAAAAGATAGGACACTGAAAGATGAACTCCCCAGGTCGGTAGGTGCCCAATATGCTAATGGAGATCAGTGGAGAAATAACTCCAGAAAGAATGAAGGGATGGAGCCAAAGCAAAAACAACGCACAGTTGGGGATGGGACTGGTGATAGAAGCAAGGCCCAATGCTGTAAAGAGCAATATTCCATAGGAACCTGGAATGTTAGGTCCATGAATCAAGGCAAATTGGAAGTGGTCAAACAGGAGATGGCAAGAGTGAACATCAACATTGTAGGAATCAGCGAACTAAGATGGACTGGAATTGGTGAATTTAACTCAGATGACCATTAGACCTACTACTGTGGGAAGGAATCCCTTAGAAGAAATGGAGTAGCCATTATAGTCAACAAAAGAGTCTGAAATGCAATACTTGGATGCAATCTCAAAATGACAGAACAATCTCTGTTTGTTTCCAAGGCAAACCATTCCATTTCATGGTAATCCAAGTCTATGCCCCGACCAGTAATGCTGAAGAAGCTGAAGTTGAACATTTCTATGAAGACCTACAAGACCTTTTAGGATTAACACCCCAAAAGATGTCCTTTTCATTATAGGGGACTGGAATGCAAAAGTAGGAAGTCAAGAAACACCTGGAGTAACAGGCAAATTTGGCTTTAGAGTACAGAATGAAGCAGGGCAAAGGCTAATAGAGTTCTGCCAAGAGAATGCACTGGTCATAGCAAACACCCTCTTCCAACAACACAAGAGAAGACTCTACACATGGACATCACCAAATGGTCAATACTGAAATCAGATCGATTATATTCTTTGTATAGAGATAGAGAATCTCTATACAGTCAGGAAAAATAAGACCAGGAGCTGACTGTGGCTCAGATCATGAAGTCCTTGTTGCCAAATTCATACTGAAATTGAAGAAGTGGAGTATGACCTAAACTCAAATACCTTATGACTATACAGTGTAAGTGAGAAATAGATGTAAGGGACTAGATCTCATAGACAGAGTACCTGATGAACTATGGACGGAGGTTCATGACATTGTACAGGAGACAGGGATCAAGACCATCTCCAAGAAAAACAAATGCAAGAAAGTAAAATGGCTGCCTGAAGAGGCCTTACAAATTGCTGTGAAAAGAAGGGAAGTGAAAAGCAAAGGAGAAAAGGAAAGATATTCCCATTTGAATGCAGAGTTCCAAAGAATAGCAAGGAGAGATAAAAAAGCCTTCCTCAGCAATCAGTGCAAAGAAATAAAGGGGAAAAAAAGAATGGGAAAGACTAGAGATCTCTTCAAGAAAATTAGAGATACCAAGGGAACATTTCATGCAAAGATGGGCTCAATAAAGGACAGAAATGGTATAGACCTAACAGAAGAACATATTAAGAAGAGATGGCAAGAATACACAGAAGATCTGTACAAAAAAGATCTTCACAACCCAGATAATCACGATGGTGTGATCACTGACCTAGAGCCAGACATCCTGGAATGTGAAGTCAAGTAGGCCTTAGGAAGCATCACTATGAACAAAGCTAGTGGAGGTGATGGAATTCCAGTGGAGCTATTTCAAATCCTAAAAGATGATGCTGTGAAAGTGCTGCACTCAATATGCCAGCAAATTTGGAAAACTCAGCAATGGCCACAGGACTAGAAAAGGTCAGTTTTCATTCCAATCCCAAAGAAAGGCAATGCCAAAGAATGCTCAAACTACTGCACAATTGTACTCATCTCACACGCTAGTAAAGTGATGCTTAAGATTCTCCAAGCCAGGCTTCAGCAATACGTGAACTGTGAACTTCCTGATGGTCAAGATGGTTTTAGAAAAGGCAGAGGAACCAGAGATCAAATTGCCAACATCCACTGGATCATCCAGAAAGCAAGAGAGTTCCAGAAACACATCTATTTCTGCTTTATTGACTATGCCAAAGCCTTTGACTGGGTGGATCACAATAAACTGTGGAAAATTCTGAAAGAGATGGGAATACCACACCACCTGACCTGCCTCTTGAGAAATTTGTATGCAGGTCAGGAAGCAACAGTTAAAACTGGACATGGAACAATAGACTGCTTCCAAATAGGAAAAGGAGTACATCAAGGCTGTATATTGTCACCCTGCTTATTTAACTTGAATGCAGAGTACATCATGAGAAACACTGGGCTGGAGGAAGCACAAGGTGGAATCAAGATTGCCAGGAGAAATATCAATAACCTCAGATATGCAGATGACACCACCCTTATGGCACAAAGTGAAGAACTAAAGAGCCTCTTGATGAAAGTGAAAGAGGAGAGTGAAGAGGTTGGCTTAAAACTCAACATTCAGAAAACGAAGATCATGGCATCCAGTCCCATTACTTCATGGCAAATATATGGGGAAACAGTGGAAACAGTGGCTGACTTTATTTTTCTGGGCTCCAAAATCATTGCAGATGGTGATTGCAGCCATGAAATTAAGACACTTACTCCTAGGAAGGAAAGTTATGACCAACCTAGACAGCATATTATAAAGCAGAGACATTACTTTGCCAACAAAGGTCCATCTAGTCGAGGCTATGTTTTTTTCAGTGGTCATGTATGGATGTGAGAGTTGGACTATAAAGAAAGCTGAGCGCAGAATTGATGCTTTTGGACTGTGGTGTTGGAAAAGACTCTTGTGAGTCCCTTGGACTGCAAGGAGATCCAACCAGTCCATCCTAAAGGAGATCAGTCTTGGGTGCTCATTGGAAGGACTGATGTTAAAGCTGAAACTCCAATACTTTGGCCACCTGATACAAAGAGCTGACTCATTTGAAAAGACCCTGATGCTGGGAGGGATTGGGGGCAGGAGGAGAAGGGGACGACCGAGGATGAGATGGTTGGATGGCATCACCGACTCAATGGACATGGGTTTGGCTGGACTCCAGGTGTTGGTGATGGACAGGGAGGCCTGGCATGCTGCAGTTCATGGGGTCGCAAAGTGTTGGACAGGACTGAGCGACTGAACTGAACTATATGATCCTACCTGAGTGTTATAAACCCTTTTGATCTTTATTGACAAAACTTCCTAAATAGCTTGACTTCTAGCTAAGTGTTAGATGCTTCAGAGGGCCCCTGAGACATCCAAAAGAGCTATTAAGCTACCTGGGTTCACTGGATATGTTAAATTACATGGGAAGTACTGTTGAAGGGGTGATAAATCTTTCAGGTTATACCATAGGTTGACGTTACTAATATAGATATCCTTAAATTAATTGAAATTCATATAGATCTCATTTGTCCTGATAAAATATTTTCCATTACAATTCTAGCTATCATATTAAAGTGTTAAATATCAAAACAATGACCAGGGTTATTTGTCAATTGCAATAGAATCAGATTTTTAAACATGTTTTCTATGGTTTTACTCTCATGCATTTAGAGGAATACTGCTAGTTCTTCAAGATTTATGGAAAAGATTTCCTAAGGTTAAGCAGATAAACAAATTTTGTTATTAACAGTAAGCTGGTACCAGACTGGAATGTGGTCTTGTCTCTGTTTAGCGAACAAGGTTTTCTTAGAATGCAGCTTTCAATAACAGTTTATGAGTTTCTTTGCCTTTAAGTGATTTATATTTGTTTTTAAAGTCTTTTGTTACTTTGGTAAAGTAAATAATCATTATTTAAGATTATGGTACATGTAGACAAATCTCATTCTGCTTCTACACAAACTAACCCCTCACGGTAAGACTTTTGTTATCCTGATGTCCTCAAAACATGGCAATAGTCTGCTCCTAAATCAGGAAATTAAAAATGGTTAAACAACAGCTAAAAATCAAAGAGCCAAGGCTATGGGAAATCCAAGATGGCTGTTTGGCTTTTCCTGGCTCCGTGACAGACCTCATTTTCATCTGATGGGTTAAAGGCTTCCCTGGCTACAGTGTCAATGCCCTCACAATGAATTCTCAAAAAAAAAAAAAATTATGCTTCACTGAATATTAAATTCTAGTTTTGTTAATTAAGGTCTGTGCTTAATAAGACTCACTTATGAGGTAGTTCATTGTTACGTTATATTGCTAAAAAGCTTTACGTTATTAAAAGGACACTCTAAGATTATTTATAAAGCTTATCTCAGTAACCAATCTTTAGATAAAGCTCAGATGTTCTATGATGTACAACCAAGAGATGAACACTTGGCTATCATCATTTAACTGAGTCAGATGACCTGGGGTATACCAGGCTATACCCAATGAAAGTTCTTGCCTTAAATTCTTGCTTGTGACCTTACTAATAACTACTAGCTATATTATTTTCTATGTAGCTTGTTTCAGAAGATTATTTCTTACTTTCCCAAATGTGTGACTGAGCTTGTGATAAAATGCTGATATACAGTCTCATATGAGATCAATAATTGTAATAATGTAACTCTAGATATGGGAAGAAGCAACAAGAGGAAATATTTTCCTGGACCAAGAGGCTAGTAAGACAGGTATGGTCCAGAGACTTTGCTACTTACAAGGCCTGGTCTAGTGAAAACACACTGAGTGGCCTGTCAATGAAATCTTTGTTAGACCTGGGAATGAGCATTCCCAGCACCATGGGACACAATTACCATGAAATGCCCCCAAAACATGGTGAGATATGTGGCTATGAAGGGGCACTGCTGACTGAATGTTGGCCCTTGACAGCTGCCTCTACAAAGATTAAATCATGAGCACTACAAGATGCTGACCTTCAACACCCCCTTGAAACGAGTTCAGGGTGGAGACAAGAAATAAGGCACTCTGTGCTCTGGGGAAAAATAAAAACAAAAACAAAAAAAAAAACAGGCCTTCGGATAGTCAGATGTTTTCACGTAAATATTTTTATGAGTCCAAATTCTTCCATCTTCTCATATCTAGGGAAACACTAATGTCACAAATAAATGTCTGGACCTTGTTTTCCTGGCTAGCCCTTCAGCAGCTTTCCTCTATTAATCTTTGAGCCATATATCTTTAACTTTCTTGTTAAGTTTGTTTCTCCAAATACTAGTACAACAAGTGCAGAAGGCAATGGCAGTCCACTCCAGTACTCTTGCCTGGAATATCCCATGGACAGAGGAACCTGGTAGTCTGCAGTCCATGGGGTCGCTAAGAGTCAGACACGACTGAGCGACTTCACTTTCACACATTGGAGAAGGAAATGGCAACCCGCTCCGGTGTTCTTGCCTGGAGAATCTCAGGGTTGGGGGAGCCTGGTGGGCTACCATCTATGGGATCGCATAGAGTCGGACACAACTGAAGCAACTTAGCAGCAGCAGCAGTACAAGAATATCCCCCAGCCAACACCCAGACAATGCTAGTACAAGCTGCCTTATCATTCTGTTGTCTCTCATCTCCCTCTGTAAATACCCCCCTGAGGGCCTCAGGCTAGTATCCCTTTGAGATCTTACACGAAGACCACCCCCAGTGATAGAAAAACTCAAGGGAAACCATCAACAACTAGTTGACCCGGAGATGTCCCAACACCTCTAAGCCCTGGGAAAAGTCTTCAGACATATCGCCTGATAAACCTTAGAAAGGACACCAATTCCTTTGGGCAATTGGGTTCATCCTTATCAGCCAGGAGGTGAGGTACGGGTTAAAGATTAGGGGGGAAAAAAATAACCCTTCAGCCAGTTTGGACAGGCCCTCACACGGTCATCCTGGCAACCCCCTCTGCTGTTAGAATAATAGGTGTCATCCCTTGGATCCACCACGCCAGAGTCAAGAAGGCAGTGACTTCCTGTGATGAGGACACCTGGAAAGCAGTTTGGGAACCCAAAAACATCCTCAAGATCTTGTTCCAAAGACAAGGCCCTCACCCACAATGGATGCTGGGTCCTGCTCTGGTCACTCTGGAAGCTGACTAGCCAACGCACGGCAGAAACCTGAGGATTCTTCAGCCTTGCTCCAGCCACACTCTGGCAGCTGGCTGGTTAATGCACAGCAGAAGCTTGAGGATCCGGCTATCAAAATATTGATAGATTTTTATTGTCAACCCTGGCCTCTATTCCTGATCGATATTATTGCTGTGCTCTTCATTATAGGACCAAATAGACTCCCAGGCTGAGATGGTTTTATAGAATAGGGGAGGGCTAGACCTACTGACAGCTGAAGAGCTATGCCTTTTCTTGAATGAAGAAGGCTGCTTTTATGTAAACCAATCAGAAATAGTCAGGGACATGGCCCAGCAGCTAAGGGAACAAATCATAAAAAGGAAAGAGAAACTAGCTAATTCCTGGGGTAACTGGAACATTATCTGGAGCTGAATATCATGGCTTTTCCCTTTAACGGGTCCTCTCCATGCTCTTTGCAGTGCTCTTGTTTGGCCCTTGTATACTCAATGCAATTACCCAGTTCATAACCTCTTGGATTGAATCCATAAAGTTACAAATGGTAATAGCTCAATAAAGCCCCCCTAAACAATAAGGAGCTCTGAATGTCCTACCAAAACATGTGATGATGCTTTCCACAATGAGTGATAGAAGCGTCAAGAGGGGGGGAAATGAAGAGGAAAAGTTAAAATTTTACCTAACCTCCTGCTTATTCTGCCTCTATAACTCAGCTTGCACCTTGCAAAGTTGGATCACACAGGTCATGTAGTCTCAGAAAGTGGGGACTTACAATACTAGGAATGGGAGCTTATCTCACTCACCCTTGTCCTGCTCTTTGCAATTACCTGGCCCCTGCAAACCTGCTTAATCATGCCTGTCCTTGTAAAGGTCAGGTACCCCCGTTCCCATCTTGACTGCTATTCCTGCCCACGCAAAACCCCTTAGTTTAAACCAGCCTATTAACATTTAGTGTTGCCCACTATAGTCTGTCTATAACAACTCTATAACCCCTTAGTTTGGCACTCAGAATTCAGAGTGTTAACTCCTCTAGGCCTGCCGGTGTAATAAACCTGAGTTCTCCAACTCTCCAAGTGTGGTGCTTGGTTTCTTGATTACTGGTTTCTGCAATGAAACTAGTCATAAGAAAGAAAATATTCTTCAGGAAAGTAAAACCCAATAGCAGATGTGATTTCAAAGAATGTAGGTGCTACAAAAACCAATTTTGGGGTAAAGTGCAATTCTATGGTGTAATATGGGGGTAAAGTGCCCCAGAGAAGTAGTAATTTATGAACCAAGGAAACCACAAGTTAATATGGGTTCTGACCCAAGCACCACCAGAAAATAATAAGGAACTACATGTATGGAACAGAATTAAATATATGAATCACAGATCAAATTACAAAAACAACTAGCAAACAAAAGGCAGAACATTCTTTACGATTCAGGGTTGTTTACTAAAAGAATTTACATGAAAGGAAATCATTTTCTGGAGGGCTTCTTCCCGTTTTCCTAGAGCGAGTAAGAATTATAGGGATATTACTGGAGTTTGATTTTGTAGTCATGTATTAGGTTACACCTCAGTATTCCTGCAGAACATCTTGTCTGACTAACATATGCAGAATCTATATATACTGCATATTATAATGATGAAAGCTACCTAGAACCTTCTATTGATTTTTCCCATTCCTGTGTAAATAAGAACCTTGAAATATTCTTGTTGCTTGTTGTTTTCTGGGACTTCTCTGGTGGCTTAGATGGTAAAGAATCTGCCTGCAATGCAGGAGACCCAGGTTCAATCCCTGGATGGAAATATCCCCTGGAGAAAGGAATGGCTACTCACTCCAGTATTCTTGCCTGGAGAATCCCATGGACAGAGAAGACTGATGGGCTACAGTCCAGGAGATCACTAACGTCACTCAGTTGTGTCCAGCTCTTTTGTGACCCCTAGCCCACCAGGCTCCTCTATCCATGGGATTCTCCAGGCAAGAATACTAGAGTGGGTAGCCATTCCCTTCTCCAGGGGATCTTCCTGACTCAGGTATCAAATGCACAGTCTTCTGCATTGGCAGGAGGATTCTTTACCACTGAGCCACCTGGGAAGCCCTTGTTGCTGCTAAGTGTATTCTCTATGCAATGGGCTCTTCCCAAAGAACTATTTCTAGTTGGGAAATTGAAGAAAAAATAATTTAAACTTTCTTAAGAGAATAGGATTTTTGTAGGCCACCTATCAATTTCTGAAATATACTTGTAAGAAAGGCACACTGGATGCTGTGGTGACTGTTCTATGACCTGGCTTGCTGCTCTTAAATCCAAGCTATTCAAAATGTAGTGGTATGGGGCATCACCCATCTGCAGTTCAAACCTCAGTGGGCCAGATAACAGCATGGGGAGTCACTCCGTCTAAATCCTATAGGCAGACTTTATATAAGAGATGGTTCTCTGAATTCTAGAATTCACACAATTGTAAATATCATACATATATTCTATCAGTCAATGTGAACCAGAAGCAATTTTTACCTATGGTAAATACTGTAGGCAGGATGACTAGTTGGCTTTAAAACAGCAACTTAGTCATTTCTTGGGATTCCCTCATGGCTCAGCTGGTAAAGAATCTGCCTGCAATGCGGGAGACCTGAGTTCGATCCCTGCGTTGGAAAGATCCCCTAGAGAAGCAAAGGCTACTCACTCCAGTATTTTGGTCTGGAGAATTCCACGGGCTGTATAGTCCATGGGGTCGAAAAGAGTTGGACACAACTGAGCGACTTTCACTTTCACACTTTCACAGTCATTTCTTTGTCTCAAAAGTCATTTATTTCTACTTCTGTACCACATTTCACCAAAATGTAATAAAACTCACAGAATATATGATCATTTAAAATGTTCAAACCTCAGTGGGCCAGATAACAGCATGGGGAGTCACTCCCTCTCAATCCTAGAGGCAGACATTATATAAGAGATGATGAACAGCCCAAATTTTTCAATAACTTGACCAAGGTCACGAAGCAGTAACTGTTGAAATTAGGATTAAAATCCTGGGCTTTCTGACTACAAATCCTCAGTTCTTTCTATTGTATCACTAATGTGATCCTTGAATGATTTCTAGAAATATTATGGAACTCTTTTGGTATTCTGAAACTCAATTTCCAATGGGGAAGGGAGAACACCAGCTGGGTGTCCTATAATTTAACTCAATTCTGATACTATCCACCTGGAGATAGAATCAGATTCCCCACATATAAATAAAAGCCTCAGTCCTATCAGACTGTCTGCCCTGCCACTCCCTCTCCCAACTCAAAGGGCAGTTGCTAGTTCAGGTTATCATTGTACTTCTGCCTGATTGGTCAGTTATCCATCAGAGATTCCCATGACCACCTCCTCAGGTTTGCTTAATTTGCTAGAACAGTTCACAGAATTCAGAGAAATATTTTACTTACTAGATCACTGCTTCATTATAAAAGGATATAACTCAGGAATAGCCAGAGCAAGAGAAGGTATGAGGAAAGGCTGAGAATGCTTCCATGCCCTCCAGGAGTGCCATTCTCCCCAAATCTCCACAAATTCACCAAACCAGAAGATCGCCCTTTTTTGGGGGGTTTTATGGAGGCTTCATTACATAGTAATGTTCAATTAAATCAATGGCTATTGTCCATTATTTAAACCTCAAGGTCCCCTCCCCTCCCCAGAGTTTGGGGGTGGGGTGGAAATGAAAGTTGCAACCCAAAGTTCCCAAGTTCTAGTGGTAGTTAGATTGGCTCTACTAGCAAACAGGCCCCACCCTTAGGCTCTTTCCTAAGGACATTCATTAACAAAAAAAAACAGACCTTAACCTCTCTATATATTTGAAATGCCAAGGGCTTGGGGAACTGAGAACCAGACACCCTTCCAGTTCAGTTCAGTTGCTCTGTTGTATCTGATTCTTTGCGACCCCATGGACTGCAGCACACCAGGCCTCCCTGTCCATCACCAGCTCCTGGAGCTTGCTCAAACTCACGTCCATCGAGTTGGTGATGCCATCCAACCATCTTATCCTCTGTTGTCCCCTTTTCCTCCCTCCTGCAATCTTTCCCAGCATCAGGGTCTTTCCCAGTGAGTCAGTTCTTCGCATCAGGTGGCCAAAGTATTGGACTTTCAGCTTCAGCATCAGTCCTTCCAATGCATATTCAGGACTGATTTCCTTTAGGATGGACTGGTTGGATCACCTTGCTGTCCAAGGGACTCTCAAGAGTCTTTGGCAACACCACAGTTTAAAAGCATCAATTCTTCAGTGTTCAGTTTTCTTTATAGTCCACCTCTCGAGTGAATAGTAACTATGACCAAATATATATTTTTCTTATAAATCGCAATATCACAGAAACCAAGAGCATGTCTCTAGAGGGGCTGGGTTATGCCTTCTCAGCTCCTGCCTGTGTGTGCTCAGTGGTGTCAGAATCTGCAACCCTATGGACTGTAGACTGCCAGGCTCCTCTGTCCATGGGATTCTCCAAACAAGAATACTGGAGTGAGTTGCCACTTTCTTCTTGAGGGTATCTTCCCCACCCAGGGATCGAACCTGCATCTCCTGCATTCTTTACTACTGAGCCACCAGGGAAGCCTACAGTGAATATAATGCAGACTAAATTTCAACCCAAATTCATGTCCCCTCTGTAAGGCATCCTTGTATAGAAAACAAATTGCACAAGAATCTGTGTCCTCTGGCTGACTGCCTAAAATCATCTATTGGATTTATTCTCTGGAGCTGTCATTCCAGAGGACTTGGGCTGCTGGCTGATGTCTTCACCTAGGTCCTCACAGGACTAGTCTTGAATAAACGTGTAGACAAAGAATACTGCCAGCCATTTCAGTAAACAAAGGATGTAGCCATCAAGCCATCAGCCACTGCACTCTTCTCCATGCCCCCTGAGGGGAATTCAGGATGAAAAAAACACAACAGGATACTGGCCCTAGATAGTTATATCAAAGGAATAATTTCAATGAACCCAGACTCCTGACTCTTCTCATCTTGTAGAAAAGCACTAAAATTATTAACTTGAGATGTCTGTTGTTTTGTGACTAGGAGTAACCTCTTGATGTCTGAATACATGTTTTGTTTTGTTTTGTTTTCCCTCAGCAAAAACTACAAATCCTAGTTCCTCCTTTACCTCTTTGAACAGTTTCTCAGAGCTCTCTACATGGCTATATCCCAGGCTCACAGTCCTCAGTAATACCCCAAATAAAACATAATTCTCAATTTTTAGATTGTGCATTTTTTTCAGTCACGAAACCTCATTGTCCTTTTAATATTAAATAGGTGTATACCCTACGCAAAGACATTTTACTCTTACCCATGATGCAACCTTCTGTCTTTTTGTAACTTAGGCTGTTCCAAAAAATGAAGAATACCCAGAATAAAGATTAATCAAACTATCTGACTTTGATGGGGAAACAAAAAGGTAGTTAGAATAGGAAAGAGGAAAAAAAAAAGGAAACAGGAGTCCAAAATGACGGTGGCTAAAGGAAAAGGAAGGGAAAAGCCCACAAAAATAGAATAAAGGAAGGTCAAAGGAAGGTCTGAGGACTGGAGTGAGGACCTCAGGTAGAACCAACAGCACTCCTGGCTAGCCCAATTTACATAGGGCAGGCCCAGTGGGAAGGAAAAAAACACATAAAATGAGGAGACAAAGGGCCAGGGCTCTCTTGGCATCTTTGGGTCAGCATACCCTTGAGGATGTATTTTCCTGCTATTTTCTAAATAAAATTGAGCTGTGACACGGAGCTGTAATAGTGATCTGTCTAACACATGGTCTGTCCAAGATCTAAGAGTTATAACATGGTCTGTCTGTGAGCTGTGACACGCGGAGGGCTCTAATGTCCCTCACTTCAAATTTTTGTTGAGACAAGACAGAACCGAGGAGATTACACTTGCCTGACACAAAATATCCAGAATTATGTCCTAAACTCAACTTAAAAAGCCCAAACTTTGAAAAATTCAGAATAGTCAGATGCCCCATGGAAAGAGCCTATTGTTTTGCTTTGTTCTGTTTTTCCTACAGACTGAATCAGACACTGTGGTAAGTGCTGTGATTGAGAAACGTTTTGGATACTCCTGGATGGTAGCTATGTGAAAGAGACTGTCTGGAACAGTCTGAATTTTAACTATGCTGCCATGTTTTATGATTGTGAGTCAGATAATATAAATCCACAGTCATGAAAACTGAAGACTTTGGAAAAATGTAACCATTTTGATTAGGAGAACACTGTAGAAATAAAAGTTTGAATATAACATGCCAAATTTTTCTGGACATTTTAAGGGTTTTGCTTATAGATGAATCTTAACAGACTGATTATCACTTATCTAATTCTCAATGTGTATAAAGCAATGTGGAACATGCTTTATTTAAATATTCCTCATGTAATCTTTAACGGAATCCTAAGAGATAAGTATCCATCATCATCCTCATCTCACATCTTACAAATGAAAAACTGAGATTCAGACACATTGAATAACCTTATTCCAGGTGGGAGTGGGATATAGTGGCTCAGTCGTGTCCAACTCTTGTGACCCCATGAACCGTAGCCTGTCAGGCTCCTCTGGCCATGGGATTCTCCAGGCAAGAACTGCAGTGGATTGCCATGCCCTCCTCCAGGGGATCTTCCCAACACAGGGATCAAACCCAGTTTTCCTACACTGCAGGCAGATTCTTTACTAGCTGAGCTAAGAGGGAAGCCCTTATCCCAGGTACCTCAACTAAAAAAAGGCATGGTGCCAATTATGAACTCATGTGTTTTCAGTCTCAGAACTTGAGCTTTCTACAACTTCTGACATACTTCTAAGTCAACTTTAAAAATAAAAATGTGAAGATGCTCTGATACTGAAAAGTAGATTCAAAATCTCAATAAAATTACTCTAGTGATTTGCAAACAAAGCAAAATTCTTATCTAGGATTCATTTTGGTGTAAATAAATAATTGGGGCTAAACTCTGGCAAATATACTGGCACAACTATAAATAAACTATTCCCTGGTGGCTCAGATGGTAAAGCGTCTGCCTGAAATGTGAGAGACCCAGGTTCGATCCCTGGGTAGGGAAGATACCCTGGAGAAGGAAATGGCAACCCACTCCAGCACTCTTGCCTGGAAAATTCCATGGACAGAGGAGCCTGGTAGGCTACAGTCCACGGTGTCGCAAAGTTGGACAGGACTGAGCGACTTCACTTTCAGACTTTCATATAAATGGGATATTTGGGACACATTTGGGAAATCATTGGATTTTTTTTTTTTTTGGCTTGATGTGGAGATTAATTAATAGGCCACCCCAAACCTGCAGTTATAAGAAAAATTAATACATGTCTTTTGAGTGAAATGATGTTTAAAGAGCAATTATGTTTAAATGCTGCATTTGATAGCCTTACCTCCCACACATACAAAAATATCTATTATTTTGCAAACTACACTAATTAGTGTATACAATTTCAAAAGACTATTCCTCCAGATAGAAAATTACAATACAAATATACTGAAACCACGCCAACTAAATTATCTAGGCACAGAAAGACACCCTGGTGTTTTAAGACATCTCCCCAAAATATTTTCTGCAAAAATATAGCAGGATTTCGACCAGCATTACTTCCTGAAAAGATGTGGCATTAGATTTATGAAGAGTTGATGAGCCACCATATTTAGAAACAAAATTATTACGTTTTGCTTTGGAAAAAATTGGAAGAGCTAATAATAGGAAAAGATTTGCCTCTAAAAAAAAAAAAAAAAAAAAAAAAAAAAAAAAACAGGTTTGCAAACTAAAAGACTAGACGCTAGAGGCCAGAGAAACTGGAAACTCTCTTCTGAAGGATTTGTTACTAACTAGAGAGATTAGCAATTGGAACCAAAGGGTGATGGCTTATGGAATGATACTGTTGAAGAAACCAGTAATTGAGAAACCAAGCACCACACTCGGAAAGTTGTAGAACTCAGGTTTATTACCCCAGCAGGCCCAGAGGAGTAAACTATCCAAGCTCTGCTGCTGCTGCTGCTAAGTCACTTTAGTCGTGTCCGACTCTGTGCGACCCCATAGACGGCAGCCCACCAGGCTCCCCCGTCCCTGGGATTCTCCAGGCAAGAACACTGGAGTGGGTTGCCATTTCCTTCTCCAAGCTCTGAGCCCAGAACAAAGGGGTTACAGAGTTTTTATAGACAGACTATAGTAGGCAACACGAGCTGCTAATAGGCTGGTTTAAACTAAGGGGTTTCATGTGTGGGGGAATAGTGGTCAAGACTGGGGGGGGATGCCTGACCTCTACATGGACAGGCATGATTAAACAGGATTTCAGGGCTGGGCAATTGCAAAGAGCAGGACAAGGGTCAATGAGATAAGCTCCAATTCCTAGAATTTTAAGTCTCCATTTTCTGAGACTACGTGACCTACGTGATCCAGATTTTGCAAGAAGCAAGCTGAGTTACAGACTCAGAATGAGCAGGTTAGGCAAAATTTTAACTTTTCCTCTTCAATACCAACCTTGCCCAGTCCTATTCATCACTTCTGATCAACAAATTGAATAAAGATATTAGATGGCATGCTCATGACATCAGTGAGTAGCACAGATCTCACACTGCTAATGAATGTTCAGGATGACACAGTCAGGATCCAAAAAGGCAAACTGAAGAGGTGGGCTGGATCCAATAAAATGAAATGTGAAAAAAAAGACCAATACTTAAATCCAAAAAGCCAACCACAGCAAAACAGGAAGATGTGACTAAACAGCAAGTAGTACTAGAGAATGAGACTCAAGGAGTCAAAAGGTCAGCTTGATACGCATCCAAAAAGTCAATGCAATTTTAAGTTGCTTTAACAAACATGTATTATCTGCAAAACAACATATACTGAAACATTTTCTGCAGAATGAATATTAAAATGTGTTATATGGGAGAAAGAGTTTTCATGACCAAATTAGTTGAGGGTAGCTGCAGGTTAATTTAAAAATGTCTACTTTCTGTAGGAATACTCAGAGCTTAAATGTTGACTATTACTTCCCAAACTTGACCATGGAACACTTCTTTTTGTAAAGTACCCCGTGGGACTGCCATTAAAGAGGATACCCTTGAGGAAATACTGAATAAGGGCTGTCTCGGGAAGCAATGAGCTCCTTGTGAGATTCTTTTAATAGCAAAAGAGACCCAAACATCAGCTGAATGTCGGCCTAAATGAACAGAAGGTTTCCCCCTACCCTGGAAGTCTGTGATACGTGATTAACCAGACATAAGGTGTGCATGTGTGAGTGCTCAGTTGCCCGGTTATATCCAACTCTTTGGGACACCATGGACTACAGTCTGCTCTGTCCATGAGATTTCCTAGGCAAGAATACTGGAGTGGCAGCTATTTTCTCCTCCAGGGGATCTTCCCAACCCAGGGATCAAACTCAGCTCTTCTACATCTCCTGCAGTGGAAGGTGGATTCTTTACCACTGAGCCACCTGGGAAGCCCAACCAGACTTGACAAATACCACTAATTCCCTATGATACCTGGATCAGATATCTAGTGAGGAAACTACCACAGCAGCAGAGTGATGGGAAAAAGTTTCTTCAACAAGCACTTCCTTCAGAAAGGCTCTCTTTTCAACTATCGTAATGGTAAAACATTAAAAGAAAGATTGGTGAAAAGATGAGATAGCAGTGTGAAAACAAGAGCCTGGTAGGACACAGAAAAGCTAGTCAAAGAGTGGCACATTGTGTGGTGTGCTCAGCCTCCATCAAAGAGTGTTGCTCTGTGCTCCAGCGTGTCCAATCTCCACATTCACCAAGCATTACTACTCAACCTTCATGTTAGAAAGCTGGCTTCCTGTCTGGACCTACCTCCTGAAGACTGGGTTTCTGGTACTGAGTGGTAGTTGTGACCTGATGCCTGAGGACAAGCTGAGATGAGAAGGTATTTCCTGTTCTTTCTTTACCCCTTTAAGGATAATGTAAACTAGCTCAAACACCAGAATATTTTGCTGGCCTATACTATAATCAATCAGGAAGGTATACCTTGAATTAAACAAGTGAATTCATTAACTATGTTGTGTCTACTAGTTTTGACTAGATCCAACCTTCTTTCCTCAACTGGGTTCTCAACTAGGGTGTGTGTGTGTGTGTGTGTGTGTGTGTCTGTGTGTGTGTGTGAATTCATTAACTATGTTGTGTCTACTAGTTTTGACTAGATCCAACCTTCTTTCCTCAACTGGGTTCTCAACTAGGGTGTGTGTGTGTGTGTGTGTGTGTGTGTGTGTGTGAATAGAAACAATCACAAAGCCCCATTTCTACAAATTCAAGCAATGTTGTAAAGCAACATTAAGCATTTTTTAAAATCTTACCTAAGGTGCAATGAGCCGTTACCCAAAATTCCAAATAACCTTCTCACAACCCAAAAGCCTCACTGATTTTTAATTTCTTCAATTTAATTTACTAAATGTGTTAAAAACTGAGGTCCGTGACACAAACATAGTACAGTAGTTTTTATTTTAATCCTTCAGCAATGTGTCTTCCCAGGAAAAAAGCTTAGCAATGTAAATCACATGATTACACAGACCAGTACAGAAAAATCTGTCAGTGTTTTCTTAAAAGACTACCAGTCAAACAATTTAAATTTCAAAAAAAAGTCGCTAATTCAGCAAATATGTTGCTCTTTACACAGTTACTAAGTATTAAAGTTGTGAAAATACACCATGCTTACTGATAGATAATGCCACCAATTTGGCCTGCTTCTACTAAAAATCTGATATTCAAAATTTTTAATTTTTTCAACTTCAAATTTTAAACTTAAGAAATTGTCCTGCTATGTTCAGAAAAATCATCATAAGGTATATTTAGCACAATGCCTTGAACAAAGTCAGATATAAATATTTGTTGAGTGACAGAAGAAATGAATGAATGTATAAGTTTCAGTGTCGAAATTTACTTTTAAATACCAATGGCAGACAAAGTGATGGATTTATTGTAACTGTACTTGACATTTATGTAGGAAGAACAAAATAAGCAAATTTTGGCTTAAATTGTAGCCAAAAATAGCCTCACTTCAAGTTCATAAATTGGGATTATCAACCCAAAAGATAGCCTCAAGGAAATGAAAAACATGTTATCAAAGCAAAAAGGAGCATCTTCATCTCTATATCTTTACAGGGCATGGAAAACTTTTGTTTAGCAAGCTGAAGCCAGGGGGGTTGTTCTGTAGCTCTGTGGATCAGAGACTGCAATTAGACACTATCTTTTGCCCAGGAAAACAAGCTAATGAAATTTACCATCCAATTCATGTAAAGAGTAACAGCAATTGCTGATTAGGGACTAAAAACTAGTTGCAACAACATTTTAATTACATTTCAATGCAAGACTATAAATTAATTTGTCCAGATGAAATACTGTACTATGCTGGTTTACAAAATGGCTAATTAGCCCATCCAGAACTTGAAAGAGAACAAAGAACTTTTTATTTAATATATATAAAAAATAATAAGCAGCTACCAGCAAATTATTTCAAGGACATAAGCATTTATTTCAGGCCAGAATCAATATTAGAATACATCTTACTTCAGCCTCAATCCTTCCTAAGTCACTTC
Source organism: Tragelaphus eurycerus (assembly GCA_935064755.1). NCBI lineage: Eukaryota > Metazoa > Chordata > Mammalia > Artiodactyla > Bovidae > Tragelaphus > Tragelaphus eurycerus. Next base: position 4,221,399 of record CAKXYN010000131.1, read on the forward strand.
TTAGCAGCAGAAGGCTCAGTATTTAATGCATGTTAAGAAGTACTTCTGATACTTGCTTCATCTTTTGAGCTACATAAAGACCAAAGGGTTTAGAAAAGAGTGAAAGAAGTTTTGGGTTTTATGTCTGTCTGTTTTTACTGTCCACCCCATTCAGTCCCATAAGCTCTATTGAGCAGAACCCAGACGGCAGCATTAATCTACCCAGGCAGTTGCCTTTAGAGAAATGCTTTTATCAGAGTATAAGCTCGTTTAGGCTATGCACAGATTTCACAGCAATTACCCTTTTTTATATATTGAAACTATCCTTTAAATAGTGCCGTTATTTCTCTTCTATTCTTTACAGCAAAGATATAGATGCACATCTTTCAAGAAATCACAGTTACCAGACAGTGAAGCTTGTAATTTGAAGCTCTATCAAAGGAACTGGAATGTCATCACATTAAGGGCAGTTCTGCTCTCTCCAGAACAGCTGGCACTACACCTCAGAAACCAAGTAGCCAAAGAAAGCAACTTCTGGTGAATCTGAATGCTATCAGTTTCATCTCCTCTTTTTAGGATGCATTCTGTGTGTCTAGAAACCAGAGGTGACAATAGTGAGTAACCATATAAGAAACATTTTAAAGGTTAATGAATTCTAGCATAAAATAATGTCAGAGCCATAAACAACTCATAAATACCAAATCTAGGAAAACCACAAAAACAGTCATCACACTTTAGAGAATGGTAGAACCCCAGATGATAAAACCACCATGGGCTTCTAAATTATTCTTTTAATAAACTTGGTGGACTATTATACTATCAATATTTATGATATCAGCTAATGATAGTTCAGGGATACAGAATGCAAAATGCAGTCTGTCTCAGTTCAGCTGTGCACTGCCTTGTTAATGACTTCGAGACTGGAAACGGAATTCAGTTCAACTTAGGTAACGAGGAAATCAGTTTCCAGTTTGGCAAAGTAGATGTCTAATTAGCAGTCTTCTTCCCCTTTGTCATACACCCATCACCACATTCAGGTCAGTATGTGGAATAATTTCCAGAGGGTTGTATTATACACTGTGTTATTTATCTGTTAAATTTACAGGTAGAACAAATTTATAAAGACTCTCAAAATTTAGGGGGAAAATGTATCTACATCAAACTCACTCAAACTTAAGCTTGCAAGAGGCCAAGTAAAAATGGGTTAGCTCATATGGTAAACTCGACAAATTGAGAGAGATGATAGAGTCCTAAGAATCAAGTAGCATACCTTAGAATTGGTAGAGTGAGGCAGAGCCACTCTAAGACCATTAGCTCTTTGCAATGCCTACTTAATGAATGATACAAAAATAAACAGAAAGAAGCTTAGCTTCTGGCTTAAAGCCATAGAAGCAAAGAAAGTTGCAGTTACGGGTCAAAGTTCCAATATCTAGTGATAATGTATTTCTAGTCTTAACATTTTAAATCTAACTATACCAAAAATACAAAGCAGTTATGAAACGAAAATATATGTGTTCTGGTAAACATTCAGGGCAGCTGTAACTTTTTTTTTTCTTTTGCATTTGCTCTTACATGTGCTACCCTGGTGGCTCAGGCAGTAAAGAATCTGCCTGCAATGCAGGAGACACAGGTTCGATCCCTAGGTTGGGAAGATCCCCTGGAAGACGAAATGGCAACCCACTCCAATATTCTTGCCTGGGAAATCCCATGGACAGAGGAGCCTGGTGGGTTCCAGTCCATGGGGTTGCAAAGCGTTGGACACTGAGCGACTAACACTTTCACTTTCTTACAAGTCTAGCACTTAATCTTGTATGTTTTGAGTGAACATGTTTCCTGGAACTAGTTGTTGCCCTCTTCCTGACCCCCCCCCCCACCTCCTATTTTTGAAAAGTACAAATGCTACCTGTATGGCACTTTTTTGTCAAAACATGGTAATATAAATTCAACTCCTTTTATCTTTAAACCATTATTATTTTCATGTGACTTAAAGATAAGGAAATTAAGATTGACTTATTTGTCCAAAACAGTTGTACATAGCTACTTGGTAGCAGAGTCAACATGAAAATTCACTATACAAGACTCTGCCACTGTTTGACCTGGAACAAATCATTTAATACAGCAGAAGCTCAGTTCCCTATCTTTAAATATGGGTGAAAGTGAAAACTGTTAGTCACTTAGTCATGTCCAACTCTTTTTGACACCATGGACTATATAGCCTGTTAGGCTCCTCTGACCATGGAATTCTCCAGGCAAGAATACTGGAGTGGGTTGCCATTCCCTTCTTCAGGGGATCTTCCTGATCCAGGGATTGAACATGGGTCTCCTGCATTGCAGGCTTCTTTATCATCTGAGCCACAAGGGAATTTTAGAATTTTATTGTGAAAATTTGATAAGCTAATATATACCTGGTACAGAATACTCACTAAATATTATTCTCTTCCTGAAATCAAATATGTTTGCTAAATGCCAAGATAAACAAATTAAACAGAACTTTTGCTGCAAGACACTTTGGAGCCTTTAATATGCTATGTGATGCTCCAAGAAGCAAACAGGATACATAACATTTCTCCCAACAACCAAGCAACCAATTATTTTTCCAGGAAGCATCTATTCATATGTCATGAAATACTAATATTCTATAGGACACACTTTGAGAACTCTGTCACAGACCATAAGATGTTTTGGGAAATACATGAAATAAATTCTTTAGAAATTAGTTCTTTATAATTAATAAATTTTTTTTTCTTTGTTAGTTCTTAAATTACTGGTTTTAATAAATTCTTTAGAAATTAGTTCTTTATAATTAATAATTTTTTTTTTCTTTGTTAGTACTTAAATTACTGGTTTTAATAATCTGATCTGAATTCTTAAGTGCCTTTTTGAGGCCACTCCAAAACATCTAATACATAGGAACTATTAAAGCAAAGACTTGTAAATAGAGCCCCAAGCTCAGAAAAATACTTGAGTGGCTTAATTTTATTTCAGGTCTATGTGAATGCTGAACACACTGTATGGTTATCTGTGCTTCCAGAGTAAAAATACAGGCAGCTTTCGAAAGAAGAAAGGTTCTCAGTGATTCCACCTATTTTCCTCCAATGGGCTACATCACCTTTTCTGTGGTTTGCTACTATATGGGTCATCTTCAGGACAGTAAAATGAAAGCAGAAAAGCAGGGGAAGTTTTTCATTCTTTCTCCATCACTCTTAAGAAACGAGAATCCTTTGTGTCACAATAGATAAACTCTGCTCACTGAATGGGGTACTGACCATTAAATCTGTGCTCCAGTGTGTGGGAGCTGTGACCCACATATGTGTTATCAATTCAACAGCAGTTACTGAATGCCCAATTCTGTGTTAAGTCATTTAGGTTGTAAGAAAATAGATTTGAGCAACTTAGAATCCCACAGGTGAGATAAGACTTACATCCAAAGGGAGAGGTATAGGGAAACTATAATATCAAAGAGAACATAATGAAAAGCTAGATCTTAAGGAACAAACTGTAACTGTTATCTGAACCTGGAGAAAGAGGAAAGATCACTGAGCATCATGGGCTGGAGTTGGCACTTGAGCTGGACCTTGAAAGCCTGTAAGGGGTTGCCACAGGGCTTCTGTAGGCAAAGCCAGTTCCCTCACCCCCTAATGTGCACCAACTGTCAAGGGAGTGTTGGGGCCACTCTTCCTTTTCAGGAACGAGAGGGAATGCAGAGATTTTTGCTTCTTCACCTCTTCTCTTTGCAATGGATGGATGTATCACCTAAAGGGCCTCAAGTCAGTAGTCCTTCCCCCTGGGTCACAATGAGGTGTTGGCTGCTGGCTTGCCCAATAAAGAAATAGGGAAAAAAAAAAAAAAAAACACCAACCATAAAAAGAATTTGAGAGTTTGAGCTGCATAAGAACAAATCTGCAATAAGATAATCTACATGGGCTTGTGCAGAAAGACAAGTGCTATTTTCTGCTTGATTCTGTGACTGGTAGAGAATCACTCAACCCTATGATTGTATTATTTATACAGAACTCACTAGGGTACCATCTGGTGCTAAGCTAACCACAAAAACAGAAAAATCAAACCCAAAGCAAATTGTCTTCACTGGAGTTTTTGCTAATGACCTGTTCTTTGCCAATATTCCAACTGATCACATTTTAGTTTGAAACAGGAAAAGACATTTAATGCTTTAAAGGGAAGTCTTAAAGGGAATTTGGTTAGACATACCCTTGAAAAGATTCTTTACCTATCTAGACCTTCTCAGTCGAGAGGGCACTGCCCCTATCTCAGGTCTTATTATATCTTATTAAGTTGTCAGATCAAGTTCATAATGTCCCATCTCAGTGCCCAGTCACCAAGAGATAAGGGTGAGAGGTGATCTTGCAAGATTGTGTCCTGGAGATGGAAAATGAGGCCAAAATAGTGAAGAAATTTCTGCTGGAGTATAGGAAACAAACTAACAAATGTCATGATGAAAATAATTCTAATCTGAAGTGATTTTTAAATCCCACATTTGGATTCTCAATAAATTATTCCTGTTGAGGCAGAAGACTTGACATTGCACACATATTTTCCTATGTAATCAAAAATGTTTACAACTCTAATGCAAAAGTTGTGTGTGTGTTGAACTTGAAAAAATGTGAAAGCCTTTCAGTTGTGTTCAACTCTTTGTGACCCCATGGACTATACAGTCCATGGAATTCTCCAGGCCAGAATACTGGAGTGAGTAGGCATTCCCTTCCCCAGGGGATCTTCCCAACCCAGGGATTGAACCCAGGTCTCCCACATTGCAGGCAGATTTTTTTACCAGCTGAACCACCATGGAAGCCCATTTTTCAAAAATCCAATAAGGATTTTCCTTTGTAGTTCTTATGGGCTTTTCTTAGATTCTTCCAGCTCTGGTAATTTTCTTTTTGATGGAGATATTATAAAATAGTACCCCAAGTTAATTTGGTTTCAATATTATAAATTCATCATGAAAGCTGTGAACATTATGAATCCCATTTTGTTCTCGTTTGGAGCTAACACCTCAGGTCTTAATGATACCTCAGTACATAATCAAGTGTCTTGGTTCCCATGCTGACTAGTGTTTGACATTCTCTTTGGCCCACGACCTGATTGTTCACATTTTTTAGGACTCCGTTTTTATTACAACCCTCTAGATATTTTTTGACAATCCCAAGAAAAAGCTAATCAAATTCCAAAAAAACTGCGATTTTAAGAGAAATAGCTCTTTTAAACTTGAGAGCAAAATGAAATATCATATAGAGTGGTTCCATAAAGTATCTTTCCATGATTAAACCATTGAATTTCCAGAGTTAGAGAGGTCAATCTTGCTTGCTTACTGTAAAATTAAGACTTACTTACAGCCTGAAGCTTAAGATGTACATTTAAAAATACAAATAAACCAGCAATTTTAACTAAGCCAGTTCATTCATGTTCATTTACAAGGGCTAAAGTGTAAAGAGAAGGTAAGCGGTGGAGTCACCTAGGTTCGAATCATGAATCTGCCACTCAGCAGCTTTGTCCCTTGACTAAGTTACTTAAACTCTTTAAGGGTCAATGACATCCTTTAGTCTGTAAAGAGGACTTTATATTTCCTCCTCCCAGTGTTTTTATGGAAAGGAAATGGGACGATATTTAGAAAAATCTTGCAGCAATTCCTGGCATGTTATAGAAAGTCTATAAATCTGAGTTCAATTGCTCTTTCCCAGTTACTTCCTAAACTTTTCCTTACAACAAACAACTCTGAAAGGGGAGTGATTTACATGTAGCACATCACTGATTACAGAAGTCTAGGGAAACTAAGATCTATCTCTAACTCCATCCTTCATTTAAAATGTTGTCAAATGTCCTTCACAAAATCCCGGACGTCCTTTTGCCCCATTTGTCACTGTATAGCTGAAGTCTGCACTTCATCAATAAGAACTTCTTTACCCACCTCAAAGGTCCAATTTCCTCCATCTCAACCACATCAACCCACTAAAGGAAATAGCCAATTTCCTCAAATTAAAAAAGGTTTTACATTGGCAAATAGGTAAGCAAACAGTATACTCAAAATTGGATGACTTAATTGGGTGACTAATCTAGAACTATCCCAAGGATGAAACAACTAGAAAAAATAAAAGTCTTCCTAAAAGTTTTTATTTTAGTTGTCAGAAACCTAAACACAACACTGTATTGGAAGAATTAATAGCTGTTTTCTAGCAAGAACTACAGACTAACCTTAATGAATTCATCTGTCTGTAATAATGACAAAGAAACTATATTATTCATCTTCCACATCAAAGCTTTAAAAAAAAATCCTCTTGGCTCTATTTCCAAGATATTTACCACATTCGATGTTCATTTCCCTATAGTTTATGTAAAGAGTTATATTTTCCTGGGGCACTTTCTATGAGCTTTAATTTAATAATCTTTGATATAGAATAAGCCCTACCTTGTACGGTTGTTTTGATGATTAAACTAGATTGCAGAGATGGCAACATTTTTGAGCACAGTACAAATATTTAACAAGAAGAAGGCAGTTCAGTGCCCATAGTGTCTAGGAAAGGGGAATTGGGGAGTTCTGTAGGCAATATGATCCCCACTCTGGTGGAAAGGAAGACAAATCCTTACTGCACCAGACAGACAGCTTTTCTAAGGACTCAGAGCCTCACACATAGTCTCTGTGCCTTGGACACATGGAGAAGTCTCAGTATCTAGTACATTTTTCAAAACTCTTTCTTAGACACCCAAAGCTTCCATCATCTTGTTGTCTCCTCATGAAGCACAGGTAGAAATGATGGATGCTGGTTGCAGGGTCTGTGCCATGAATTCCCTCCAAGGTGGACACTTTCCTGAAGACACTGCCCTGCCTGACATTGGACACACCTGCACCCATGGTTGTACCTTCACTCCTCTGTCTTGAGATGTTGCTTAAAAGAGATGGCACTGATCCACTCCAGGAAGACTCTTGTTGTTTTCTATCTTGGAGGGGTGTCTTTTTCTGATCTGATCCCCCAGTTCTAGCTGTGCTCCTCTGTTAAGAACCATGAGGACTTCTCACTCAGAGACGGGGCAGAGGGAGGTGAAACTGGGGAGGGGCAGTGACAGCACAGAATGGATGGTTCTAGACCACCCGAGATCCAAGCATTCCCCTGGGACAGGGAAAACTGGGTGTCATTCACTCTAGAAAGAAGCAGAATGGGCCTACACAGGGGGCCCAAAGGCAAACTGCAGAAGCCAACAGGTAAAGCCAGCAGGGACTTCCCACTGCTCTTGGAACACAATCCAAGCTGCGTACCCTGGCCTATGAGGCCCCGAGTGACCCAGACTTCACCTGCTTCTCCAACATCCCCTCAAACACTCACTGCCCCTACCCCATCACTAGCTCAGCCCACAGTGACATTCTTTAGGTTCTTTAGATTTGCTAACTCGTTCCCAGCCAGGAGTCTGTGCACCTGCTCTTCCTCCCATCTGGTACCCTCTTCTCCTGTATCTTTGCCTGGCCACCACTCAGGTTTCAGTCCAAATGTCACCTCAGGGAGGTGACAATCTTAGTTGATGTTTCACAACTCTCCAATACTACCACCACAAAATCACTCTATCCTGTCATCTTGTTCTATTGTCTTCAGTTCAGTTCAGTCACTCAGTCATGTCGGAGTCTTTGCAACCCCATGGACTGCAGCATGCCAAGGCTCCCTATCTATCATCAACTCCCAGAGTTTATCCAAACTCATGCCCATTAAGTCAGTGATGCCATCCAACCAACTCATCCTCTGTTGTCCCCTTCTCCTCCTGCCTTCAATTTTTCCCAACATCAGGGTCTTTTCAAATGAGTCAGTTCTTTCCAAGAGGTAGCCAAAGGGTTGGAGCTTCAGCTTCAGCATCAGCCCTTCCAATGAATATTCAGGATTGATTTCCCTTAGGATGGCCTGGTTTGATCTCCTTGCAGCTCAAGGGACTCTCAAGAGTCTTCAACAACACAGTTCAAAAGCATCAATTCTTTGGTGCTCAGCTTTCTTTATAATAGTCCAACTCTCACATCCATACATGACTACTGGAAAAACCATAGCTTTCACTACACAACCCTTTGTTGGCAAAGTAATGTCTCTGCTTTTTAATATGCTGTTTAGATTGGTCATAACTTTCCTTCCAAGGAACAAGCGTCTTTTAATTTCATGGCTATAGTCTCCATCTGAAGTGACTTTGGAGCCCCCCAAAATAAAGTCTGTCACTGCTTCCATTGCTTCCCCATCTATTTGCCATGAAGTGATGGGACCAGATGCCATGATCTTCATTTTCTGAATGTAGAGTTTTAAGCCAACTTTTTCACTCTCCTCTTTCACTTTCATCAAGAGGCTTTTTAGTTCTTCTTCTCTTTCTGCCATAAGGGTGGTTTCATCTGCATATCTGAGGTTATTGATAGTTCTCCCAGCAATCTTGATTCCAGCTTGTGCTTCATGCAGCCCGGCATTTCTCATGATGTACTCTGCATAAAAGTTAAATAAGGAGGGTGACAATATACAGCCTTGATGTATCCCTTTTCCTATTTGGAACCAGTCTGTTGTTCCATATCCAGTTCTAACTGTTGCTTTCTGACCTGCATACAGGTTTCTCAAGAGGCAGGTCAGGTGGTCTGGTATTCCCATCTCTTTCAGAATTTTCTACAGTTTGTGGTGATCCACAGTCAAAGGCTTTGGCATCGTCAATAAAGCAGAAATAGATGTTTTTCTGGAACTGTCTTGCTTTTTCCATGATCCAGCGGATGTTGGCAATTTGATCTCTGGTTCCTCTGCCTTTTCTAAAACCAGCTGGAACATCTGGAAGTTCACGGTTCACATACTGCTGAAGCCTGGCTTGGAGAATTTTGAGCATTACTTTCCTAGCGTGTGAGATGAGTGCAACTGTGCAGTAGCCTGAGCATTCTTTAGCATTGCCTTTCTTTGGGATTGGAATGAAAACTGACCTTTTCCAGTCCTGGGGCTATTGCTGAGTTTTCCAAATTTGCTGGCATATTGAATGCAGCACTCTTTCAGGATTTGAAATAGCTCAACTGGAATTCCATCACCTCCACTAGCTTTGTTCATTGTGATGCTTCCTAAGGCCCACTTGACTTTGCATTCCAGGATGTCTTGTTCTAGGTGAGTGATCACACCATCGTGATTATCTGGGTCGAAAAGATCTTTTTTGTACAGTTCTTCTGTGTATTCTTGCCACCTCTTCTTAATATCTTCTGCTTCTTTTATGTCCCTACCTTTTCTGTCCTTTATTGAGCACATCTTTGCATGAAATGTTCCCTTTGTATGTCTAATTTTCTTGAAGAGATCTCTAGTCTTTCCCATTCTGTTGTTTTCCTCTATTTCTTTGCATTGATCACTGAGGAAGGCTTTCTTATCTCTCCTTGCTATTCTTTGGAACTCTGCATTCAAATGGATATATCTTTCCTTTTTTCCTTTGCCTTTCATTTCTATTGTCTACATGACACTAATCTAAAATTATCTCATTTACCTAGGCTTTGTTTGTCTATTATGTATTTGTCTCATTACAGAAGGTATAGTCAGGTTCCTTGTCAGTTTTGTTCCCCATCACATCTCTAATGCCGAGTATAGTAGTATATAGTACCTGACACATAGCAGGTACCCAATACACAAGTGCTACATTTTGAATGATTTAATGAATATTTCAGGACATGATAAATGGCAATTTGTAAAAATATTTGGGATATTAAGAGTGGAAACGATCTTCACTAAGATGCAAAATACCACAGGGTGTAGAAATATCTCATTTATGAACTGTGGTAAAAACGTGTAGTAGGAATAGGGAGAAAGGGAAGGAGCTCAGAAATGCCAATGTTAACACTCTGCTTGCCATAACTGTGCCGATACTTCAGACAGAATGATAGGTAGAAAACTAGCTTGGGCATGAGCACAACTACATGCTTTACAAATGGACTTTACATCAGTTAATTCTCTATTACTAAAGATTACTGTTGTAGGTTGGGTCATGGTCCTACATTTAATTAATCTGAGGTTAAAGATTTGCATGGCTGGATGTACTAATGCAGAGTAATCAAGTATTGATTGTGTCTTTTACCAACAATGAAATAACAATAGTCAGCTTTTATTCGGTGCCTTGAGTCTTCTCAAATCCCAGAATAATCAGTGAATAGTTCATTTAAGCAGTTTCAGTGTGAGGCATAGTTGAAATATTATTCCTAAAGTTTAAAACAAATAAAAACTCAGTTTGTTCAATATCTTGTAATAATCTATAATGAAAAAGAATTTAAAAAGAATATATATGTATGTATATAGCTGAATAAATTTGCTGTACATCAGAAACTAACACAATATCATAAATCAACTCTCCTTCAATTAAAAAAAGAACTCAGTTTGTTATTCATTACAATCAGAAGTTTTCTTCAGAATGTGAAAGCTCAAATTGAAAATTTCTCTCTGCCTTCATTAGTTCTATCATAGTTCTACCGAGCCTGAGAATCTTTGCTTAACAAAGCACAAAATTTGTACTTTGGGAAATGACTATATTTTCAACTTTAAATGAGGGAAATAGCCCAACTGTTGGTATGGATGGAGAAATTGACACCTTCTCCTCAGTTCCACTGCTCTCAATACACAGCTCTCACCCAAAGCCCCTTATTTATGGTTTCTCACAGTCCTGTCTCTAAAACCATCCAGTGCTCCAGGACAATCCAATATAATGAATTCGCACTCTGCACAAGGCTTTCTGCTAAATGCTTGTAAAAATTACTCAGAACAGTCTCTGTCTTCAAGTAGTTGCTAATCCAACAGACATCAGAGAGATAAAAAAAAAAAAAAAGTCTCTATATAACACTAGAAAGTTTATGCTAGTTAGCAAGGAAAATGTTAACAATTTTCCAAGGAAGGGGCAATCTATTCTTGAGGCTCTGCTCTTTAACTTTTATACATTCTCCCTGAGTAATTATATTCATGACTCAACTTCTATTATTGTCAACATGGTGATTGATTCCAGATCTGTCTATCCAGTCCAGATCTTGCCATCTGTATTTGTAAATCTCTAGTGACCAGCTTCAATCCCCTGGAAGATCCTGAAGTTTATGAAACATCCAAATTCAAATTCATTAACGCCTCTCACTCTTCTGCTTCCTAAATTCTCCATGTCTGCAAATGGGTTAACCATGTTCCCAAAACCACATCTCCCCAGCCAGAAACCTTAGAATCACCCTCTATGCCTGACTCTGGTTTATCCCTCAACATCAGGCTCCAACAACACTATCTTTCTACCTCATAGGATGCCTCAGAGGATGCAAATCCCTCTGCTTTACATCCATGGTGCTACCATCACTGCCTCATCCATTCATGTTCATGAACTCAGTGGTTATTCACACCTGGATTTCAGTCTTAGCTCTGCCTTTTCCAGCTGGTGACCTTGGGCAACTACTTACTTTCTGCCTCAGTTTCCTCAACGAAAAAATGGGAATAATAATATTCCTTATATATCACATGGCTGATAGAAATCTTTGGAAAAAGCAATGTATATATAGCACTTGACAGAGCACCTAATACATAGTGAGTGAGTGAGTGAGTGAAGTCGATCAGTCGTGTCCGACTCTTTGCGACCCCGTGGACTGTAGCCCGCCAGGCTCCTCCATCCATGGGATTCTCCAGGCAAGAATACTGGAGTGGGTTGCCATTTCCTTCTCCAGGGGATCTTCCCAACCCAGGGATCGAACCCAGGTCTCCCGCATTGCGGGCAGAAGCTTTAACCTCTGAACCACCAGGGAAGCCCATAATACATAGCAGGTGTTCGATAAATTATAATTGCAATTTTATTGTAATATAAGAACCACAGACTGACTCTGATCTACCTTCAGAGCCTCATTTCTCATTTTCCACTCCATCTTTGCCCCAATTCTATACTGAAGCCTCATCAGATTTTGTATGATTCTATCCCACTGCATTTTCTGTTCCCTCTGTCTCAAATGTTCTCTGTGTCTTACCATTATTCAACATGAGTCCTTCAAATGAACACCCAGGACTTATCTCCTTTAGGATGGACTGGTTGGATCTCCTTGCAGTCCAAGGGACTCTCAAGAGTCTTCTGCAACACCACAGTTCAAAAGCATCAATTCTTCGGCACTCAGCTTTCTTCACAGTCCAACTCTCACATCCATACATGACCACTGGAAAAACCATAGCCTTGACTAGATGGACCTTTGTTGGCAAAGTAATGTCTCTGCTTTTGAATATGCCATCTAGGTTGGTCATAACTTTCCTTCCAAGGAGTAAGGTTCTCTTAATTTGATGGCTGCAATCACCATCTGCAGTGATTTTGGTGCCCAAAAAAATAGTCAGCCACTGTTTCCACTGTTTTCCCATCTATTTGCCATGAACTGATGGGACTGGATGCCATGATCAGTACTATATCATATTACAATTTTTTTAAATTATCTGTTTTAAAGTCTGTTTCCTATTTGTGATGAACTCTCAGGTCACTTTGGTCCCCATTGCTAAGGTAATATCTTACACAGAGCTGATGTGCAGTAACTGGTCTTTTAAAGAAACATTTCCTAGCTGAGATAACCTGGGCACACTTCATTGAAGGATATTTTAATAGGAAAGGGGAGCAGAATTAAAAAGACAATTTTTTTCTCAATCCTGTCATCTCCTCTCTGAAATGCTATCAGCACTTCCATCATCACACTACCATCCACCCCTACAAGACCAAACCTCCCTACTCTTAAAACAACAAGCCCTCTGACAGACTGAAGAAACCCTGGTGTCTACTAATTGAACTTGAGTGAAATATTCATGTAGTGGCAGGAAGGAAACAGCTGGGTTCAGACTGTAGAGGACCTTGAATTTTGAATTTGAAGTTTGGACTTCACCCAGTAGATAATAAGGCGCCATTGGACACTGTGTGGCAGGGTATACCATGATCCAAAAGGTATTTTTAGGACATTCCCATGGATGGGATCTTCCCTGGACTTCCCTGGTGGCTTAGATGGTAAAGCATCTGCCTACAAAGTGGGAGACCTGGGTTCAATCCCTGAGTTGGGAAGATTTCCTGGAGAAGGAAATGACAACCCCCTCCAGTATTCTTGCCTGAAAAATCACATGGATGGCGAAGATTGTTAGGCTACAGTCCACGGGGTCACAAAGAGTTGAACACAACTGAGCGACTTCACTTTCACTTTCATGGATGGGATGTACAGAAGTGTATTAAAGAATAAAGTCAATTCTTAGAGGGACAGAAGAGAAGAAAGGGACCAACATTTGTGGGAAATACCTATGTGGCAGTCATTATTGTAAAAGCACTTCTATATATATATATATATATACATATATACACACACATATATATATATACATACACACACACATACACACACATACACACACATACATACATATACATATATACATATATATATATAAAACATCTTATTCAATCCTAGCAACAATAATAAATTCACCATAAAGTAATGGTTTAGGGTGGTAAAAAGAATTTGCAAAAGTAAAAAGGTGGTAAATAGAAGAGCTGGGGCTCCAATTCTAGTATGCTTGATGTTAAAGCCTAGACTGGATATTCTTAACTTATTTATGTACCCTGGAAGCACGTGAGGACAGAAATTCAACAAAATGAAAAAACAACCTATGGAATGGGAGAAGGTATTCGCAAACCATCTATTTGATAAGGGCCAGTATCCTACATATATTTATATGTAAGTATATACAATTTATATTTAACATATAAATTATATATATATATATATATATATATATGAAAAGTGAAAGCATTAGTCACTAAGTCTTGTCCAACTCTTTGTGACCCCATGGACTATAGCCCACCAGGTCCTCTGTCCACAGAATTCTCCAGGCAAGAATATTGGAGTTGGTTGCCATTCCTTTCTCCAGGGCATCTTCCTGACCCATGAATTGAAACCAGGTCTCCCACATTGCAGGCAGACTCTTTACCGACTTAGCCAACAGGGAAGACCTATATATATAAATATATAAAATTTATATCTAACATAATATATATATATATATATAACTCATACAATTGAATAATAAAAAATGTCTGACTGAAAAAAAAATCTGAGTATAAACACTTCTTCAAAGAAGACATACAAATGGCTGACAGTTACATTAAAAAGTGCTCAGTGTCACTAATCATCAGGGAAATCTGAAGCTAAATCACAATAAGATACCTCATACTTCTTATTAGCAAAAACGGCAAGGGATAAGTACTGACGAGGATACAGAGAGAACTAACAGAACCCTGGGACTCTGCTGCTAGGAATGTAAATTGGCACAACCATTTTTGAAGATAGTATGAAGGTTCCTCAAAATATTAAAATAGAACTACTTTATGATTATGATCTGGCAATCCTACTTCTGGGTATAAATCCAAAGAAGAGAAATCTGGATCTCAAAGAGATGTCTACACTCCTGTTCTGTGCTGTGCTTAAGTCACTCAGAGGTGTCTGACTCTTTGCGACCCCATGGACTGTAGGCAGTTCTGTCCATGGGGATACTCCGGGCAAGAATAGTGGAGTGGGTTGCCATTCCATTCTCCAGGGGAGGTGATCTTCCCAACCCAAGGATCGAACCTGGGTCTCCTGCATTACAGGAAGATTCTTTACCATATGAGCCACCTGGGAAGCACATAGCTACTCTATTGAATACTTGGAAATTTGCTTAAAGGGAAGATCTTAAGTATTCTCACAGAAAGGAATGAAGGAAAGGAAGGGAGGGAGGGAGGCAAAGTGAGAGGGAGGGAGGAAGTAACAAAGGAAGGAATGACAGGGAAAATGGCAACTTTGTTAGGTGGTAAGTATGTTAAATAAATAGACTGTGCTATTTCACAGTGCAGGCATATATCAAAACATCAACGTGTACACCTTAAATATATAGAATTTTTAATTTGTCAATTATCCCTCAAAGCAAACTCTCCAGAAACCTCATTCTAAGTGAAAGAAGTCATGTACAGAAGAGTAAATGATGCTTTTGAACTGTGGTGTTGGATAAGACTCTTGAGAGTCCCTTGGACTGCAAGGAGATCCAACTAGTCCATCCTAAAGGAAATCATTCCTGAATATTCATTTGAAGGACTGATGCTGAAGCTGAAACTCCAATACTTTGGTCACCTGATGCAAAGAACTGACTCATTGGAAAAGACCCTGATGCTGGGAAAGATTGAAGGCAGAAAGAGAAAGAGATAACAGAGGATGAGATGGTTGGATGGCATCACCAACTCGATGGACATGAGTTTTAGCAAGCTCCAGGAGTTGGTGATCGACAGGGAAGCCTGGTATGCTGCAGTCCATGGGGTCACAAAGAGTCAGACATGACTGGACTATTGAACTGAACTGAAATACTATACAATTTCACTAACATGAAATTCTAGAAAAGGCAAATTTAATTTATGGTGATAGAAAGCAGATCAATGATTCCCAGATCAGTGAGATTGGGGATAGGGCAGAATTAACCAGGAATGGGCAAAAAAAAATCTATCTTAAGGGGTTATGCAAATATCCTAAGTCTTGAATAGTGGTGGTGATTTTTATGGGTTATGTGTTTGTCAAAAGTCACTAATGTATGTACTTAAAATGGGTGAATTTTATTGTATGTAATTATACCTAAATAAAGTTGATTTAAGAAACAAAAAATGTCTTTCAGTTCCCTCAAAATTTGTTGCACAAATTTTCCAATTTAAATTTAGTAGTTCATTAGATGAAATGCCAGGAGTGTTACTTTTAAGTGAAAAAGGATAATGTGAAAATATCATCATATTTATTTAGAAATATTCAGGTTTTATAAATGCACACTTATTTGGTATCTCAGAATCAACAGTTTTGTCACTTAGTACCTTTTTCTTTTTATGGTAATGGATCTAATACATTCTATTCACATTTTATTCTGTATATCCAAAGCAGAACCTAAAGAGCATCTGATCCAAGACAAGTTTGATCATCTAAGTGTCCAATGTACTTGTTGGGGGTGCTTTGACTTTAAGGTAAGAAATGCAGAATGCTTTCCAAGTTTGTTAATTAATAGCATCCCTAGACAAATATCTTCTTACTGCTGTGCCTGATTGCTAAATCTCTCTGCTTCAAGGCAACAGATGGCTTAAATTCTCCCAGAATTAAAAAGGAAATAATCTAGAATTCCTTGTGATTCAAGGGACTAAATTTAATCAGGTTATCCTATAAGTTACAAATATCCTAGAAAAAATGAAGATGATCAAAATGGAAATGAATGGTTGCTATCTTCTAATTGTGTGAGCAGTGTGTAATAGTCTTTATAGTACCAGTTGATGAAATACTGCTACCATAAAGCAGCATGTACTAAACCCAACCAAAGCCTCCAACAGTCTCTCTTCTTAAACTTTTTCTTATGACAGCAATCTTCCTCTCTGGGCTTAGAAGCTAATACAGATTGCAGAGTTCCTTGAGCAGTCTTTAATAAGTCTGATTCAAAAGTAAGAGTAACAAAATTCTTTCCTAGAAATTTTATCTTAAGGTTCATTTGGTTCAGAGAACTTTTTTGGATTGATCCAGATTATATGAGTTCTATGAACTAACACTATTTAAATATCAGTCTAAGCAGTATTAAAACATTTTTTCTTCTTTACAATGAGTTGTATGTCAGCATGTCATATGGTCCTCTCTAGACTGAAAGCCATCAAAGACAGGAATCAAAATGCCTGCATCCATTATATTATAAAAACACACTGCTCACAGATCCTCATCAAATGCTTAATTATTGACACTATCTGAACATCTGCCTGTTGTATGGGATATGCCAGACCAACGTGGCCTTATAAAGTAGAGCCTGTTCCATATTGGTATTTTCTTTTCTTTTTATTAAAGTATTTAAGTATTGATTTACAATGTTGTGTTAGTTTCAGGTGTACAGCAGAGTAATTCAGTTTTATATATATATATATATATACACACACACACACATATTAATATTTCCTATTGTCATTCTACTCACTAAAATTTTTGTCTTACTATATAACTAAAGTCAGGCAGGCTGCTTGCAAAAAAGGGCCTTTTTTTTTTTTTTTTTTTTAAAACACAAATCTCTCTCCAAATCTTTGTATCTCTTCCCAATGTTCTGGCCTTTCCACTGCATTTTCCAAGAAATTCTCTTTGAATAGAGATTAACTTTTAGTTTGAAAGCACATTTTAATATTCTCTATTATTTCACAGACACAGGGAATCAAATTTTTCCTAAAAAATCAAGGAAAATGAGTCTCAGCATTTTATACCAACTGCATACGTCATTCTCTACTCCATCCCTACTCACCAACATATACACATACAGACACAAAATCCCAGTCTGTAGCACAACCATCTAACACTTGATATTTTGGTAGAGAGAGGAGAAAAGTATACTAAAAATAAAGGAAGAGGGTACATTATATTTTAATAATGTCACAAGGTTTAAGCAATAAAATTATTAAATATTTGGGTTATGTAAAGCAGTCATCCTCAGCCTATCTTTGAGCCTCATCCCATCCCTGATCTATATCCCAGAGTGTATGAGATGACAAGAAGCTCGGAAATGGAGTAAAAGATGAGGTTGGCCTTAAGCACCATCTGGCATCCACATGACATAAAACTAGGAGCCACATGTTTATCACACATGCTTTTCTTACAAAGGAGTATCAGTCATAATTCATTTTGTTTGCTGGCCACCATTTCAAATTATATGATCTCTTATAGTTACAATGGTCATACTTAATCTCTAGTGATATACAGACTTAGCCTTGTTATCATAGAATTTGTCCTGTTTTCCAGTAGAAAATGGTTTTTAAATGGCTATTTGTTTTTGGTAGGTTTCTTGATTTTGCTAACCCCATAAGACACTGGAGATGATGGATGAGAATAATTCTTCTAACAGTTTTGCACAGTGATATACATATATTATACACTCTTATAATGATGATTTTGGAAGACAAAAATCACCCGTCCCCTTGGAGGCTAACTCAATTGTATGCATTTTAAAAATAGTTCTCTTTTTTATGACTATAAAAGCAGTACATTTCAATGAAAAAAAAAATCAGTTTAAATATGAGTAAAACTGGGAGAGAAAGAACCATGCAGTCTGAGTGGTAGACAACTAGGTTCAAGAATATCTGATACAGATTCTTTGTGCTGGGTTAAGGAGGATCCAGACAGGGACTGAAGCAAGCAATGTGATCAAAATACTGCTTCGGTGGGTGACGTGGAACTGGTGCAGAAGGGCATTCATTACAGTGATGCCTGAAACATAGGACAAAGGGAGTGGTGGTCAAAGATGGGGAAGAGCCCAAGACCAAGCCAGAGGCCAAGAAGAGTAAGACAGGAGCGAAAAAGAGGCAGCAGGAGAGGGTGCAAGTCTGTATGAAGACCCCCAGATCAGAAAACCTAACCCAGTGGCAAATCAGCCACACTCAGGTTCTGCTCGTGAAATGTGGATGGGCTTCAAACCTGGATTAAGAAGAAATGTTTAGATTGGGTAAAGGAAGAAGCCCCAGATATCTTGTGCCTCAAAGAAACCAAATGTGCAGAGAACAAACTACCAGTTGAACTTCAAGAGCTGTGTGGGTTATCCCATCAGTACTGGTCAGCTCCTTCAGACAAGGAAGGGTACAGTGGTGTGGGCCTCCTCTCCCGCCAGTGCCCACTCAAAGTCTCTTATGGCATTGGTGAGGAAGAACATGATCAAGAAGGCCGAATGACTATGGCTGAATATGATGCATTTGTGCTGGTGACAGCCTATGTGCCTAATGCAGGAGGAGGTCTGGTACACCTGAAGTACCGCCAGCACTGGGATGAAGCCTTTTGCAAATTCCTGAAGGGTTTCGCATCCCGCAAGCCCCTTGTGCTATGTGGGGACCTCAACATGGCTCATGAAGAAATTGCCCTTTGCAACCCAAAGGGAAATAAAAAGAATGCTGGCTTCACTCCACAAGAGCAGCAGGGCTTCGGGGAAACTGCTGCAGGCTGTGCCACTCAATGACAGTTTCCGGCACCTCTACCCCAACACGGCCTACGCTTACACCTTTGGGACCTATATGATGAACGTGCGATCCTAAAACGTTGGTTGGTGCCTTGATTATTTTTAGTTATCTCAGTCTCTGTTGCCTGCATTGTGTGACAGCAAAATCCATTCCAAGGCTCTGGGCAGTGACCACTGTCCCAATACCCTATACCCAGCCCTCTGACACCTCTCCCAAATCACACTGAGCCTGGGAAATAAGCCCACCAAGCTAGCTTTAAACTTCTTACCCCAAAACTTCTTTAATAACTGCTCTCTAGAAAAATCTGCACTGTATTTCCCTTCTAAACTACGAAATCCTTTACCCAGGCTTCTAATAACAGATGTTAAGTTCTCAAGGAACGTGTTTGTGTAGGGGTGGTGCTTTCTTTCTTTCTTTTTTTCTTTACATTAAACAAAAGCTATTGATATTTCCTTTGAACTGTCCATATGAAAATAAAGAGCCATAGTTTAAAAAAAAATCTAATATGATATACAACCCATGGAAAGAAAAAACAGTGATTTTATATTTGAAAGGATTATTTGGATATGGTTATGTCAATATGCTTCCATCAAAATAGTCATGTCAGGCAGTCATATCAAAACATTCTGCTTTGAGATGGAAACTAGTGAAACACAAGAGGGAAAGTCTGGGTAAGACATGGTAAAGGAGGCATGTTCTTGAGAGGTCCGTGTCATTTTGATCAATGTTGGGGAAGCTAGCAAAAGGATCTGATAAGCAGCTGCAATGTAATTGAGATTTCATTCATTTTAAAAATCAAATTCTGCATCATATTGAATTATATGCAAAATATTAATTGATTTTATAACAAATTGATAACTACTCATTGCTAGACACTGTTCATTACTCTTTACGTATATTACATCATACAATTATAGTAGCCCAGAGTAGTAGTTACTATCTCATTTCACAGTTAATAAAGGAAAACTATGGGCTCAGAGAGGTTACAGAATTACAAGGTCATGCATGCATGCTAAGTCAGTTCAGTTGTGCCTGACTCTTTGTGACACTATGGACTGCCAGGCTCCTCTGTCCATGGAAGAATTCTCCAGGGAAGAATACTCGAATGAATTGCCATGCCCTCCTCCAGGGGATCTTCCTGACCCAGGAATAGAACCCCATCTCTTATGTCTCCTGCATTGGCAAGCAGGTTCTTTACCACTAATGCCACCTGAGGGGGTGGGGGGTGGGCTTCCTTGGTGGCTCAGACGGTAAACAATCGGCCTGCAATGTGGAAGACTTGGTTCTACTATGGGTTGGGAACCCACTCCCATGGAGGAGGGCATGGCAACCCACTCCAGTGTTCTTGCCTGGAGAATCCCCATGGACAGAGTAGACTGGTGGGCTACAGTCCATGGGGGTCACAAAGAGTTGGACACAAGTGAGTGACTAAACACAGTGCACAGCACCACCTGGGGAGCCCTGAACTACAAGGTTATATGGAATTAAAGGGTTATCATAGGTACATAGCACTGATGCATCTCGTAAAAAAATAGGAACTTATTTTGATGTACTTTCTCATATAGTCACTATATCTTATAAATACATTTCTAAGTTTTTGCCTATTCTTTCTGTAATACTGCAAAAAAAGGTATCATTTAAATTGAAAGTGAAAAAAATAAAAAGCCTTAAACATTCATAAATGATTAGTAGGAACATAACAGGAATATAATTATATTGCAATATTTCTACACATGTAGAATGATACAATTCCTTTCCATAGTCATTGGCCTTTTTTTTCAGCAGAAATATGTCAATATTAAATCACAGTGAAGTAATTGATTGTACTACAACCTAAAGCTAAAAGTATATTATACAATTAAATATATTTAAGTCCTCTTTTTAAAGCATAATTTGCACCTGAATACCTTTACCAGTCCCTACACCTAGCAACAGATAGTTCAAATGTGAAGCAATATCATTTTTCAATTTTGGTAGTTGAATTATTTTATATATGAGGTTATGGAAAACAGAAATTGTAGCTTTAAAACCCATAATTTTATGAATGCGTGGGTGCAAATAACTTTATTTTTTCCATTAAATACTTGTATAGATTGTTCCTATGTGAAAATCATTACTATAATTTATAAAATAGCATTAATATAATCAACACAATTCTGTACATTCTGATATTGCTCATGCATTTAATTTATTCCATCATGTTAAATCAAGCAATTTAACAAACTAAACACATACTTTATCTTGATGAGTAGTGTTATACAGATCTACTCCAATGTATTACAATATATTCATTATTATCAAACATATTTTCCATATTTATTTAAAAGCTATGCAATGTAATAGTTAGAACAAGGCAGATGTACATTTGAATATTGGCTCTGCCATGGAGTAGCTGTTATGTCACTGGAGAAGCTCCCTAACATCTCTAAGGTTGAGTTTCTTCCTCCATAAAAATAGGGATAGAAATAACTACCACACAATGTTGTTGTGAAATTGCTGTTAAATAAGTTTACATATACGACAGTGTTTGGCCCAGAGCAGGCACTCAGTGAATGTAAGTATACTTCCTTTCTTAAAATATTACATGACTAATTGGGAGTGGGGTGGTTCCAAGTATTCAGTTAAAATGGCTTATTTCTGTGTTTTAATTTAACTATGCTATATAAGCAACCAGTTCTCAACATTGTTTAAAAGCAGGTAGTGAAAAAAATACATGTTAGCTATTCTTTGTCAATTGTCACAAGAACTAGTGACATGCTTTTGGGATTGGACTAAAAAACCCCGGGTTTCTTCAAAACAACTATGAATGTGCATGCAGTTGAAGGATGGTAACAATAAAAAAAAGGAATGCGGGTCATTAGGTCCATCTTCTGGCTTTTCCATGGTTTAAAAAGATAGATAAAACAATTATTACACAAATCACTTGGGTGCTGTGATGACAGAAAGAGATTAGGAAGGAGCTTTATTACCAGCCTATAAATGTGTCATAAAAGTACAGTCATTTTATTGGTTTTTCTATTTCAAGCAGCTGTCATTTCAGTCATATGTGTTTTCTGCCATCCATGATACATAACTATGTATTTTCAGTATTTTCAACCAATTAACAGGGAAGGAAAGAAAAAGGCAGAATTTCCTAAGTCCAAACTCAAAGTTTTTAAAAGGCTAATGCAATTTTTTAAAGTACATTTAAGTAATAAAAAGTCACTTGATTCATGTTTATGTCTCTTAGTCTAACCTAGTGAATTGTAGACATCTTAAAGTGGAAATAATTCCTCAGCCTCTTTTGACAGTTGGTGAATATTTTTGTCTGTGTTCTACATATTAACCAGTGTCCTGACATAAAATATTACTTATTTTAAAGAACTAGGTCAAAATAATCTTTAATTTTTCTTTCAAAAGGACACTTCAAACTCCCATTCAGGGTAAATAACACTGTTAATGAAACATTTCAGAATAATTCAATCGTGTTATTAAAAAGGGTGGTCGAGATATTGTAAAAAAAAAAATGTCAAACTGATTATTGAAGTGCAATGAATGATTTTTGACTTCCATTGACTTATATCTCAATAATTCTGAGTAAGAGAGACACATAATCTACCTTAAATAAATGTGTTCCTTTGATCATGCCAAGAAATCAACAAAATGACCTCATCAGGTTTGGCTAATAATAGACTAGTGAAGAAATAACTTTAAACAAGTATCTAATACAACTCCAGATAATTTTACACCTAACTCAAAAACATGATTTTTTAAAATTACTATTCAGAAGTTATTTAAAATGTCTCTTTGGAAGTACAGTCCTATGATTAACTAACGTTTTAGTGTAGAAGTCCTATAAAAATAACCTCTCTTGCTACATCTGAGCCAGTGCTCATCTTATTTGTCCTATGCCCAAATTTCAAGAAAACAAGGGCACTTATGGGGCCAAAAAGGCAGTTTGAGGTTTACCTTCTCCAAGACTTTAGATGCCAGAGTGCTTTAACATTGCCCAGCTGTTCCAATTACTTCCACATGTCTTAAATTTCTCCTTCATGGCAACCTTGATGTGCCTGTCTAATGCACAGGTACACTCTCTTGGGTAGGCAGGTTCCTCTCACAGCATAGTTAGTAACTTAGTGGTATAGAATCAATACATCCTAAGGATCGTTTGACTCACTTTGGAGGAAGGCAGTTAAACCTGACATCTGTAGTCACAATTACTTTCCAACCAACAGGAATCTTTAAAGCATATCAAAAGGTGTCATTCAAATACTATGGCTACAAATAAATGAATCCCTTTATGAGACTGTGAGCCTATACGCCAGTCCCAAAGCATTGCTTTTTGCCCATTTTAAACACCAAAATACATTTTTTAAATAGTTCAAACTGGCTGTTTCTAAACTTTTATTTTATTGCACACTAAGCCTTCAGAAATAATTATTCATTGAAAACTAATTTATGTATAATGTGAGTCTAGGAGATTATCACACTTATCTTATCATTTATTTGAAAATACTTTATTCCAGGAAGACTCCTTCTGTGTCACATTTAATTGCCTTTGAAGCTCCTGCCATTTGAATCTGTCTTCTGGAACATGCATTTCATCATTATTTTTTAGCCTTGTTACATCAATCACCACAACTGCTATAGAAGATTTCTGGGCTGTGAAGTGATAATTTGTTCCAGTGGTATTAATGAGGCAAGCAGTGGTCTTGAGGGAGGTGACAGCCCATTGCTTTACAGACAGCACCAGATTAAGGTGCTGGACAATATACGAGCCTTTAAGCACATACTCTAGAACCTTTGGAGTGTTTTATAACTTTCTTTATCAAAATTAACATAGAAGAGATACTTCTGACACATTATCTACAATGAGCTAGGCATATCTAATCACCAAGGGGGGAGCATTAATAAGTATTGCTCAACTTACCTTGAGTTACAGACACATAAGAGAAACTTTGTACTGCTCCCAACTTGAAGGCTCCCTAATGCCTTATAAGCTCTGAATTGGTCTATTTCCATTACCATGGTTGTAATGGCATGTCCCTAGCCACAGAGGAGTCTAATTCCCTGAAGTGCAGCCAATGAAAACTTGTATTTCTGGGAATTAGTTCTCAGAACTAGGAATGCCGATTTGTTGTTATTATAATACCATGCCCATGAATACCGCCTCTAGGAAGCAGTACATCTGGAAACAACAGATGGTACATGTGGAAATGGGTTGGATGGAGTATTTTAATACCCACACATCTCTAATTCAGTTCTACAAGTCTGACTTCAATGTTTTCTCAGATTATAGACTGCTTCAGAATTGGTAAGACAGGCCTAATCCATATTATTGTTACTATCAACAGCACCAGATGAAAGCCTAATGTTATAATGTCATTATCTAAGAACTTTCATTCGATCACATATATAAGCACAGGCAACAATCTGGACTTACCTTTTAATAACGGAACAGGTCAGTCCAGTGTACTTCCTTATCGCTTTACCAACAACCAGAGAACATAAATTTATTTTAAGATGAAACTATCCCAGTGTGCTACTCTCCTTAATATAGAAAGGAAACATTTAAGCTCTTTCACACACTGTCTAAACAGTTTATCTCCTTCCACCTTCAAAAGCTACCAGAACTATTATAGTATTGGAGAAATTTCACTTAATATGGTAGAAGAACAGCTTTGCTAGAGAAATACTTCCTTCTTGTGCTTCAAGAAGGCTGAAATAAGATGTTTGAGATATGTTGGCATTTTAAGAAACATACCATCTGAATGGTAGGAAAATAACTTTTAAAAGTTTAGCATTTCATATTCTGTACTTTGTTAGGGCAACTTAGCTAGAATTAGGATAGTATTGTACCATGTATTAAAAGAAAATGAACTCTCAATGTAGACTGAAAGAATTAATATTGTGAAAATGATCATACTACCCAAGGCAATCTATATAACCAATTCAGTTCAGTTTAGCTCAGTCACTCTGTCGTGTCCGACCCTGCGACTCCATGAATCGCAGCACGCCAGGCCTCCCTGTCCGTCACGAACTCCTGGAGTTCACCCAAACTCATGTGCACTGAGTCGGTGATGCCATCCGGCCATCTCATCCTCTGTCATCCCCTTCTTCTCCTGCCCCCAATCCCTCCGAGCATCAGAGTCTTTTCCAATGAGTCAACTCTTCGCATGAGGTGGCCAAAGTATTGGAGTTTCAGCTTTAGCATCATTCCTTCCAAAGAACACCCAGGACTGATCTCCTTTATTTTTTATTTATTTATTTTTTAAATTTAATTTTATTTTTTAACTTTATAATATTGTATTGGTTTTGCCATATATCAAAATGAATCTGCCACAGGTATACATGTGTTCCCCATTCTGAACCCTCCTCCCACCTTCCTCCCCCTACCATCCCTCTGGGTTGTCCCAGTGCACCAGCCTCAAGCATCCAGTATCGTGAATCGAACCTGGACTGGCGACTCGTTTCATATATGATATTATACATGTTTCAATGCCATTCTCCCAAGTCATCCCACCCTCTCCCTCTCCCACAGAGTCCAAAAGACTATTCTATACATCAGTGTCTCTTTTGCTGTCTCGTATACAGGGTTATTGTTACCATCTTTCTAAATTCCATATATATACGTTAGTATACTGTATTGGTGTTTTTCTTTCTTTCTTTTTTCTCTCTCTTTCTTTTCCTTCTTCTTTTCCTTAACATTGTATTTTTGAAATTCCAAACTCTACTCTAGATTTTTAATTTTTGCTTTTAGGTGTTTGTTACCAATTTTGTACCTTTAAGAACCCAATCTTCAGTACCCATTTTTTACTTGGGAGCGAGATTACTGGCTTCCTGATCTCCTTTAGAATGGACTGGTTGGATCTCCTTGCAGTCCAAGGAGATCTTGAGAGTCCAAGGGACTCTCAAGAGTCTTCTGCAACACCACAGTTCAAAAGCATCAATTCTTTGACACTCAGCTTTCTTCATAGTCCATCTTTCACATCCACACATGACCACTGGAAAAACCATAGCCTTGACTAGATGGACCTTTGTTGGCAGAGTAATGTCTCTGCTTTTGAATATGCTATCTAGGTTGGTCCTAACTTTCCTTCCAAGGAGAAAGTGTCTTTTAATTTCATGGCTGCAATCACCATCTGCAGTGAATTTGGAGCCCCCCAAAATAAAGTCTGACACTGTTTCCACTGTTTCCCCATCTATTTCCCATGAAGTGATGGGGCCAGATGCCATGATCTTTGTTTTCTGAACGTTGAGCTTTAAGCCAACTTTTTCACTCTCCTCTTTCACCTTCATCAAGAGGCTTTGTAGTTCCTCTTCACTTTCTGCCATAAGGGTGGTATCATCTGCATATCTGAGGCTATTGATATTTCTCCTGGAAATCTTGATTCCAGCGTGTGCTTCTTCCAGCCCAGCGTTTCTCATGATGTACTCTGCATAGAAGTTAAATAAGCAGGGTGACAATATACAGCCTCGATGTACTCCTTTTCCTATTTGGAACCAGTTCAATCCCTATCAAAACACCAATGGCATTTTTTCACAGGACTAGAACCAATAATTCTAAAACTTATATGAAAACAGCAATCTTGAGAAAGAAGAAAAGAGCTGTAGGTATCATGCTTCCTGACCTCAGACTATATTGCAAAACTACAGTAATCAAATCACTATAGTACTGGCACTAAAATAGACACATATATCAATGGAATAGAATAGAGAGCCCAGAATAAACCCACACACTTATGGTGACTTAATCTACAATAAAGGATGTAAGAATATACAGTAGAGGAAAAGACACTCTCTTTAATAAGAGACACTCTCTTTAATAAGTGGTGTTGGGAAAACTGGACAGCTACATGTAAAAGAATGAAAATAGAGCATTTTCTCACACCATGTACAAAATAAACTCAAAGTGGATTACAGACCTAAATGAAACCATAAAACTTCCAGAAGAGAACACAGTGAGAACATTCTTTGACATGAATTACAGCAATATATTTTTGAATCTGTTTCCTAAGGCAAAAGAAATAAAAGCAAGAATAAATGAGATCTAATTAAACTTAGAAGCTTTTGCACAGAAAAGGAAACCATCAACAAAATGAAAAGACAACCTATTGAATGGGAGAAAACATTTGCAAATAATATGACTGATAGGGATTGTTATCTAAAATTTATTAACACCACATGCAACTCAATATAAAAAAATAAACAATGTGATTAAAACATAGGCAGAATATCTGAATAGATATTTTTCAAAAGAAGACATACAGATGACCAACAGGCACATGAAAAGATGCTCAAAATCAATAATTATCAAGGAAATGTAAATCAAAATCACAAGAAGATATCACCTCATACCTTTCAGAATGGTTACCATTAAGAAGACCACAAATAATAAATGCTGGCAAAGATGTGGTGAAAAGGGAGCCCTCATACACTGTAGCTGTTGCTGCTAAGTCACGTCAGTCGTGTCCGACTCTGTGTGACCCCACAGACGGCAGCCCACCAGGCTCCCCCGTCCCTGGGATTCTCCAGGGAAGAACACTGGAGTGGGTCACCATTTCCTTCTCCAATGCATAAAAGTGAAAAGTGAAAGTCAAGTCGCTCAGTCGTGTCTGACTCTTAGCGACTCCATGGACTGCAGCCCACCAGGCTCCTCCGTCCGTGGGATTTTCCAGGAAGAGTACTGGAGTGGGGGTGCCATTGCCTTCGCCCATACACTGTAGACAGAAATGTAAATTTGTCTAGCTGCTATTAAAAACACTATGGAACTTCCTCAAAAAACTAAAAATAGAACTACTATACAATCCAGCAATTCCACTCCTGGGTACATATCTGGAAAAAAGGAAAACACTTATTCAAAAAGATAGATGCACCCAAATGTACACAGCAGTATTATTTACAATAGCCAACATATGGAAGCAACCCAAGTGCCCATCAACAGATGAATTGATAAAGTACATGTAGCAGATACATATAAAATGGAATACTATTCATTATTTTTAAAAAATGAAATTTTGCCATTTGCAACAACATGGATGGACTTGGAGGGTATTATGCTCAGTGAAATAAGATAGAGAAAGACAAATACTGTGTTTTCACTTATGTGTGAAATCTAAAAAAGGAAATGAATGAATTTAAAAAACAGAAATAGACTCACGGATATAGAGAACAAATTAATTGTTACCAGTGAGAAGAGGGAAGTGGGGAAAGGCAAGATAGAGTAAGGGATTAACAGGTATAAATTACCATGTATGAAGTAAATAAGCCACAAGAATATACTGTACAGCACAGTACAGGGAATATAGACAATATTTTATAATAATTTTAAATGGAGAATACTTTATAAAAGTTTTGAATCACTATGTTGTACAACTGAAATTAAAATAGACAACTGAAACTAATATAATGCTGCAAATCAACTATATTTCAATAAAACATTTTAAAACTCTCAACTACAATACAAGAATAGAAAAAAATGGATGTTTGTTGAATATTACAAATTGTGGCACAGTGGTAAAGAATCTGCCTGCCAGTGAAAAAGACACAGGAGATGTGGGTTTGACTCTGGGTCAGGAAGATCCCCTGGAGTAGGAAATGGCAACCCACTTCAGAATTCTTGCATGGAAAATTCCATGGACAGAGTAGCCTGGTGGGGTCACAAAGAATCGGACACGACTGAGCACAGCACACAGCACAGCACAAATTTACCAATGCATCATTTAATGTGGTACAAAGGAAAGGAAGTCCAATCCAAGTGGCTGCAAGTCACTCCAGATACAGAAGATAAGTGGCAGCCTATTGTCATTTATTTTCAGTACTGTATTCACCTAGATAAAAGGGAAGGGGGAATCTCTATTCCTCCTGTCTTGGATCACTTCAGGAACCCCTTAGTTCAATGGGAAGCAGGATCCTAGTCCTTGACCTTTCAATTTCTGGTCAATGTGGACAAATGGATTTAAATTCTGAGATGAGCTTGCATTGTCTTTCTGGAGAGTACAACCTCCTTTGTTGAAGAGGTAGTTATGAGGGGAGAGCAGACAAAAGACTCCATACACTTTGTTACCACAATCACACCCTAAACACATTCAAAGTAACTCTATAATTTATGCCAATGAAGAAAAGACCCTGATAGTGAATAAACTTCTGTTAATAAATACACATTGAATACAACACACAGCATCCAAGATCTTCACCAAATGCTTGTTATTCTTGTTTGTTCTCTCTCTCTCCTTCCTTTATTTCCTTCCTTCTTTCCTTTTTTTCATCTTTCCTTCCTTAGCAAAACAAACTAACACTAAATAAACTGATCTATGCAAACACAGCAATTTGCTAAAACATTTTTGATAGATGGTTTAAACATTTTAAACATTCACTATAGGAAGGCAATGGCACCCCACCCCAGTACTCTTGCCTGGAAAATCCCATAGACAGAGGACCCTGGTGGGCTGCTGTCCATGGGGTCGCTAAGAGTCGGACACGACCGAGCGACTTCACTTTCACTTTTCACTTTCATGCATTGGAGAAGGAAATGGCAACCCACTCCAGTGTTCTTGCCTGGAGAATCCCAGGGACGGGGAGCCTGGTGGGCTGCCGTCTATGGGGTCGCACAGAGCCGGACACGACTGAAGCGACTTAGCAGCAGCAGCAGCAGCATAGTAATGAAATAATGTTTTTATCTCTAGTTCAGAAAGAACAGCACAGTGTTTAAAAGCAAACCACTGAAGTTGGACTGAGTTCAACTCCAAATTACTAGTTGTGTTACTCTGAGCAAATTACTTCTCCTTTCTTTATTGGTAAAATAAGGACAATGATGATACTGACCTCAGTGGGTTACCATGAAAATCAAATGAGTATGCTAGAGACGGCTGAAGCTCACCAAGATCTATATTTCTTTATTGTCCTCTTCCTCAAAACACAGGTAGACTCTATTTCTCAACTGTTAGGTATAGCCATGTGATTAGGTTCATGATACTGAAAAGTGGTGAAGTACCACTTTCATGCATAGGCCCTAAAAACCTCCCTTTTGCAACCTTCACTCTTTTTAATCATCTACTGGCTAGACTCCTAGGACTCAGAGAAAATGAGAGCCACAAGATGGAAAGAGTCTGTGTTTTGAATAATTACATGGAAAAAGAGTTCCTTTCACTGACCCTCATGGAATTGTGATGTGAATGCCAAATAAATATTTATTGTGAGAAGACACCAAAATATTTGATGACTACAATAAGATAATTCATTTAAAGTGTCTATTACAGTGCCTGGTACATCCAAAAAAGTGCTTAATAAATCTTAGTTGCTACTGATGAACCTATTTGCAGAATGCCAGTGGAAACACAGTCATAGAGAACAGATTTATGGACATGGCTAGTGGGGAGGAAGGAGAGGGTGGGATGTATGGAGAGAGTAACATGGAAACATACATTACCATATGTAAAATAGATAGCCAATGGGAATTTGCTGCATGACTCCATGACTCAGGG
Organism: Tragelaphus eurycerus; assembly: GCA_935064755.1. Taxonomy (NCBI): domain Eukaryota; kingdom Metazoa; phylum Chordata; class Mammalia; order Artiodactyla; family Bovidae; genus Tragelaphus; species Tragelaphus eurycerus. The sequence continues at coordinate 4,251,821 of CAKXYN010000131.1, forward strand.
AACTCAAACCAGGGCTCGGTAACAATCTAGAGGGACGGGATGGGGAGGGAATGGGAGATATGTACAAGTGGAAGAGGACATGGATAAACCTATGGCTGACACATGTTTATATTTGGTAGAAACCAACACAATACTGAAAAGCAATTATCCTTCAACTACATTTTTAAAAATGTTAGTTACTCTAAGCACTATTGTGGTGATGCTCTTGGAGTGTGTTATAGACTCAATGTTTGTGTCCCCCTAGATTCCTATGTTGAAGCCTTAATCCTAGTTATATTTAGCTATATTTAGAGATAAGGATGGAGAAGGCAATGGCAATCCACTCCAGTACTCTTGCCTGGAAAATGCCATGGATGGAGGGGCCTGGTAGGCTGCAGTCCATGGGGTCGCTAGGAGTCGGATACGATTAAGCGACTTCACTTTCACTTTTCACTTTCATGCATTGGAGAACGAAATGGCAACCCACTCCAGTGTTCTTGCCTGGAGAATCCCAGGGACGGGGAGCCTGGTGGGGTGCCGTCTATAGGGTCGCACAGAGTCGGATACGACTGAAGTGACTTAGCAGCAGCAGAGATAAGGAAATAATTAAGGTTAAATAAAATCATAAGGATGGGTCCTGATCCAATACAACTGATGTCATTATAAGCAGAGATACCAGAAAATATTACACAACTGCTCAAAACAGAAATAAAAACTGAAATCAAATAACAAAATGCTAGTAAACTGTAGTGTCATCAATGACAAGGTTCATTATCTTCATTAATGATACAAGAATAAGCTAACAAATTTGGCATAACTACTTTAAAATTAATTACTTTAGATACTATCAAGTGTCAACATGAAGATCAGTCTCCTTAGGTGAGACAGTATTATGTATTTTTATTATTCTGGAAAATTAAAATAGAACATGTATACTATATTTACCTTGATCATACTTAATTGAAATATTTTTCTAAAAAGGTCATTCAATTTTTAAGAGTGACTATATTCATTTGTTTATGGTCATTGATCCATTCATTCAGTAAACATATGTTGAGCATCCATATGCACCAGTCACTATTCTGGGTGGTGGGAATGCAATAGTGGAAAAAACAAAGTCCTTGCCCCCATGGAGCTTTCATTATAGAGGGGACCAGGCAGACACACAATAAAGAAAAAGCAAGAATTATGAGAACTTCTTTTTGTCAGACTTAAACGGAGCCCTCCTCTTTCTTGGGCTTATTGCTCCAGAATTCTTTAGGACAGTTTTTTCAACCCTTTACTCCTGCCGTCAGGTTCCAAGTGATACTCTCTGGTTCATTGCTTCCACATCAAGATAATCCTTAATGCATATACAATGGCATTTGTTGCTAAGTCGTTCAGTACAGTGGCATAATGCTAACGAAAGTAATTAGCAGCTTGTCAAGAATCCCTTAAGGACCTTGACTCCTTTCTCTCTCACTCGCCCAAGGGCTTATTCCAGAAAGGGCACTAGTATCTGTTTGCCAAATCACAGTCGACACTATAAATAAAGAATACCATTGCCTGAGTTGAAACCAGTGTACTAGCCAATGTGCATCAAACTAAATGACAACTAGAGGTACAAGGTAAATATTTTTAAATAAATAAATTTTTTTAAAGTTGCAAACAGGGACTAATTTGGTACTTAACACTGTATTTACCAGATTCACTGGAATTTACCATAATCTAAGATCCCTTTCTGGGAAATCTACTGTCCTTAGGGACTAAGAAATGGAGAAAAAGTTCTATTCAGACACCAATTGTTTTCCTCTGTTTTAAATGTTAAAAGCTATTTTGATGGAAGTCAGTCTATATTCTGTATTTCATTGCCAAGAAAGAAGGAATTCTAAGAAAAGGTCCAGATACACTGAAGATCAGAGACACTAGATATCATCTGATCTTCAAATGAATGATTATTCATATTTATATGGCCTCAAAGGGAAAATAATAAGAGCTCACTCCAGGATTCCAGTCTGTGTTGCAATTCTAGCATCAGTAGTTAACTGCTTCACCTCAAGAAGTAGCCCAAACCAGTATTCTTAAACCAAATACATCAGAAAAGTTGTTTAAAATTAAGGCAAAGGAAGGAAAATAGATTCCCACTATGGCTGTGTTATTAAGTAGACAGGTCTATCTGTTTTGAATCTGGGCCGAAGCTCTATCATCTGTTGCTTCTTGTCTGACATGAACATGCTTGGATTCCACTCCTGCCTATATTCTTTTACTGTGCTTGATTTTCTGGATGCAGTTGTTTCTCCCATCTACACAAACTAACCATGCTTCCATTTGTGTCCTTATCAGGGCTGGACTTCATATATTGCCTCCCAGCTACCCTGAAATTCCCAATTGTGAGACAGGCCCTCTGGTCTGGACAGACACTCTGACCTCAAGTTTGCTCAGCAAGATCAGGCATGATCTTGTCCTTCTGTACAGTGATCCACAAAACCTGGCACTTACTTTTAAACTTGAACACTCAGAGGGCAGAAAATGTGTCTCTGTAATTCTCTTGGCATAGCACACATGCAGTTAAGTGCTTTTTGATTATGATAACTGAATGTGCTCAAAAGTTCTCATAATGGAAACAAATTAAGTCCCTTCACAATGAAATTTATGAAGGCCTAGCAGATTAATACTACCTCAGAGTGGTGGAAGAAAATGCCTTTTCACCACTAGTAGAAATGAATCACCCTCAACTAATAGGGCAATCTCTTTAAAAACAAGGTAGAAGAGGAAAGAGGATGAGGGAGGAGAAGCAGAGAAGACCCTGAATAGCAAAAGCCACATAGAGACCTACAGAAAACAAACAAGACTCTTACTATAACCCCCAAGGCCTTCAACATCCTTTATCTAGATTCACTTGTTAGTACAATTTCCTTGGAAAACTCAGGAGAAAACACAGCATTGGGTGAGTATTCTATGAACAGGATTGCAAATTGTTTTTGCAATAATTGCTTTTTTTTTTTTCAATCACTGCAAGTTGCTAGATTTACTTCTTAATACAATTTTTTCAAAGCTTAAATTATATACCGCTCAGAGTAAAAAGATCATTCTACGTGTGATTTGTTTTAGGTTACTGGGGATCTGACCATTTCTAACACAGGCCTATAAAGCAACTTCTGCGTTGCTGGCTCTCAAATGTTTTGCAGCAATGACTGAAAGACACTAGATAGGAAGTTTGAAAATTAAAGTTATCATTATACTGCTAATTAACTGATTATATGCAGGACTTTAGATTACCTAGATAACTACTAAATAATGTCTATCAAACCCTGGGGCTAATTATCTTTTTTCCTTCCCTGAATATGCATTACTTTTACCAATACTCAAAATTAGGGAAAACATTTGTTTCTGTAAACTGAGCATCGCATTAATAAGAGTTCTACAAGTGAAGGTATATAAGAGAAATCCAAGGAAACTCTAGAATGAAGTTATTAACATTGTAATAGATGTTAATCACCTCCTACTTTTCAAGGAGATTCAAAAGATCATTGATGAGCTTTCACCCCAAAGAGAGAGGTGGAACAGCACCTGATTTTTGGGAGAGTTCAACACTATGGAATTTCTATATTTTTCCCCATAAAAGCGATGCATAAAATGCATAAATGCAGTTTAATTTGTATGTCTCCATAAATCTTAGCCTATAAATAAGACTACAAATCAGAAAAAAATTCTTTCTTAGGTCATGTGTCCCAATCTTTATTTTGCAATATATGAGACTCATGTTGTTGTTTAGTCGCTTAGTCATGTCCAACTCTTTTTTGTGACCCCATGGACTATAGCCCACCAGGCTCCTATGTCCATGGGATCTCCCTTGTTAAGAATACTGGAGTAGGTTACCACTTCCTTCTCCAGGGCATCTTCCCTGACCCAGGGATCAAACCTGCGTTTCCCGCATTGGCAGACAGATTCTTTACCGCTGAGCCACCAGGGAAAGGGCCAGGTAAATAGGCATGAATTCTACTCATAAAATATTTCAAAGGTTTATGGTGCTAGAACACTATGATTTAATTTGATTGAGGTTAGTTTATATTTTTGTAGTTATTCTTCAGACCTTAAGAATGGGAAGATAGGCTGCTATGAAGTTTAAGTTTGAGAAACAAGATTCTTTTGTTATGACAGCCTCCATTCAATTGATAAACCTAAATTCTCACTGGTAGGCAACATTTTCTTGCCCTGTTGGAATTGGAAAGCCTTCTGAGAGAGATAATCGAGTTAACTATTGAGCAGGGGAAGAGAGACTGTCAAGGTTCCATAAGTTCAAAATCCATTCTTGTATCATTGTTATTAATATGTCTAGAAAATTCACTACCTGCTCTTTATTATTTTGATATATACTTTCACTTATATCATTTCATTTAACCCTTAAAATAGCTCTGTGAGGTTGGTTCTTTTATTTGATTTACTTCACAGAAGAAGAACCTGAAGTTCATAGAGGTTAATTAACTTGCTGCAGGTCACATAGGTGATGGGTAGAAGAGGAAGACTTCAAACTTCAAACCTAGGACTGTCCTATTCTGAAACTCAGTCTTACCAATATATCAAAAATGACTAGGAAACAAATCAGTTGAACCTAGAAATATATCCAAATAAGAAGTTATATTTGTTTCAGAGCCTTATTTTAAATATGCCAGGGTTCTCAAAGTATTAGGAAAGTGTAATACAGAAAAGAACTATGGGCTTTGGAGTCAAAGAAACCTGAGTTCATAATTCAGTGTTTAGAACAACTAGCTATGTGACTGAGGGCTAGTTATCTGACGTGGCCAAGACATATTTCCCTCATTATAAGTGAAGTAATAATGATACCTGCCTTGCCAGATCATTGAGAGAATTAAATGAGATAATATATTTAAGTGCCTACCAGTTCCTGGCACCTAGTATACACCCAATAAGTAGTCTAAGTGGTATTGATTATTATTGTGTATGGAGCCATAGTGGCCTGCAAAGACCTTTCAAGTGGTGTCTGGGCTGGTTCAATATGCAGGTCACAAAAAATTGTGGGTTTTAAAAGTGTCATTTTGACCACTTTTAAAAGCAATAAAAACATTTTAAAATGAGGCCCAGTAAATAATAGCTCTTTACCCAAGCAAAAGCACAATAACTTTTTTTAATGTGTGGTACTAAGAGTAGAAAAAGGAAAATAAATGCTGTCTTTTGCCTCCAAGTAGTCTCTGGCATAAAGTCTCAAAATGTTCAAGAGGGAGACACATATACCACATGAGCCAAAGGCACATCTTATTTCATTCCTTAAGTTTCAAGGCATTTTTAAGGCTTGAAAAATCTCCAATAATCATCAAATGTAAAGCAAAAGGCTTTTCCCTTCTAAGATCATGTCAACTAGCCCCCTGCCTTCAGGCACATTTGCCTGAGAATCACGCTGAACAGATGGCCACTGATTCCCCAGCTTTCTTTAGTAATTTGTGCAAGTGTTTGGCAACCTTCTCTGTCAGGGAGTGCTTCCTCATTATATTGGACTCTAGAAGAGTTACTACCCACCTTCCATAGATTATTTGATGCCACATTTATTTTTTTAAAGACATTTTCTAAGAGAAGGTTATTAAGGTGTGTTTAATTAAAGCTTCTACCTTTCACTGTCACAAAAACATATAACTCATGATTAATAGCTCAAAGAGATTTCTTCATGCTGAAAGCCTGTCCTTGCCAATTTTAAATCACACATAGTATCCTATTTTTATGTCTCTGTGTTAAAAGTCCAGAAACTCAATCAGATTTTTTCATTGCCCCTCCTCTAATAGACCTTCTCATAATCTCATGCATTGAGATGAAAAGAGCAATGTTCCTAAACTCAGTTTAATAAACACCTTCAAGACATGTACATTAAGAATCAATAATTAAATGCTGCCCCTGGTACAAAAAAAATGGCACTATGGACACACCTCAGGGAGAAAGCATGGGCTCAAAAGATTTTTTATTTCTTTGTTTTGCAGTAGCAGAGATGGATTTCAGTGGATCAGTAAGTGTTTTTCCCAAGGGAAGATATCTGTAAGCTACATGTTTAAGATTTGGGAAGCAAGGCTAGAGGAAGGGAAGAAGGCAAAATGAATTGAATGGAACACGGCTCACTTCAGCACATAAATCTCCAACCTTCACTCTATATGAGTAACCTCCTTCTCCCATTACCTTGGCTTCTCATTGTGTCTTGGGATTCATCTCTACTCATTTAAAAAGGTTAAGTGTGGACATGCAAGAATATGGCTGATGGATGAATCTCACAAACACAATATTGAAAGAGTACAAACTATGATAAAACTAATGTATGATGTTAGAAGACAAGATGGTGGTTAACCTTGAAGGGATAGTAACTAGAAGAAGGCATGAAGGGAGCTCCCAGGGTATTAGGGATATTCAGTTTCTTGATCTGTGCATTGACTACATGGGTACGTTCAATGTATGAAAAATCATTGGCCTGCACAGTTATAATAAGGGGGATTTTCTATTTTTATAATAAACTTTGATAAATATCATTTTCAAAAGGCAGATGTGAGGACTTTCCATATATATGATTTGCTCAAATCCCTCATCCCCTTCTGCATGGATGACACTAATGCTAACCAAGTGACTATCAGAGACACAGCCAGTGTGGCAATACATTTCTTACATGTTTTCTAAAGTGAAACAATGGCTTATGTGGCTCCTTTGTAATTATGGGTAATAATGTTCCACTGCTTTCTTCATTTATCCATCAATCAAATACTTACTGAACACCTTTTATGTGCAAAACGCTTTGTAAAGCACTGGGGATACCAATGGTGACTGACATAGATACAGTCTGATGGGAAATACTCAGTAAAGCATAAAATGATTAAACAAAATAAGTGTAGGTTGTGATAAGTAAAATGCAGAAAATAAAACAGAGTGTTAAGTGAGATAATAGGAGGGATGTTTTAGACAGGATAGTTGGGGAGGGCCTCCCTGAAGTGACAAGTCATCATTATCCATGAAGTTTAGGAGACTCATCATATACAAAGGCCCTGGGGAAAAAAAAGCTTAAGCAACCACAGAGTGGTGAGCCCTCCCTAAGCTACTGCTAAACCTGCTGACACTGGGAAGAGGCAAGAGGTAGAAGCAAAGCACTTCCAGGAAAAACTCTCAAATCTGAAAGTGATATGCAGCCAAGTTTGAAGAGTTGTTGATTATGACCTTCTTCTTCACCTCCTCAGTTAAATATCCATAATGAAAGATGCCTGAGGAGTACCAAGGAAACCTTTTTTAGTCTTTTTAGACCATCAGAGTTGCAACCTCACAATATGATACATCAAGACTAGATTCATGTACCCTAGAATTCTCTTAACCAAGTTCTTATATATCACAACCGTTATCATCTACTCAAGTCATAACTCGTAAGGCCAAACTTTTCTATAACTTTATTAGCCTATATTGCAAGCATTACTCCCACCTCATACTGTAATTCTCCATTCTCAACACAGACACACACACACACACACACACACACACACACACACACACACACACACGAGTATAAAAGGGCTGCAGTGTAGTTTGACGATGCTCTTTGAAGTCCTGGGCCTTAAATGGCAGCAACATCATATACACTTCTCTTTCAAGTATGGATGAACCTATGAGAAACAAAGCATCCAGTACAATTTATATATAGAAATGTGTTTCCTACTATTTACACAGGTAGGAAAACCTCAGGCAAGGTAGATTGCATTCATGTTTCTTACTCATGTGTATACCAACTCTTCCACATGGTAAAGGCTTTTCATGTTGTTCATTCTAATTCAAAAAGTCGTTTTGTAAGGATTGACTCCATGCAAAAACAAATACCCAAGAACATTTTTCCATTTGTTTTCCTACAAAGGTTTCTGAGCCCTCTGCCACACTCTGGGATGCCCAAGTCCAGCTGAACTAAACACATCTCCCACTACAAGTCCTGGGTGGAACAATCTGATCTCCTTTGTAGGACCAAGTCCGGCTAGCTACCAGGGTCCCTCTTTCCTAGGCCAGAGGCTACAAAGGAAGAGAGTACATCTTGGAGGAAAGTACAATATAGAGGAAAGTATACTTGACAAGTCTTGGGGTTCAGGCCCTACCTAGAACCTCTACTGAAGGGACTATATCTGAACCTGTGGGCTGCTACACCAATATAGTTGATTGGACCACTAATGAATGCCTAATGCTAGAGAGACTTTTCCTGAGCTGGACCAAGCTAATCATAAGCCATCAGGAGGTTAAACTTAGACATGTGGATAAAAGGTCCAAGTTAGAGTCTGGACATCCAGAGTGACCAATGCTTCAGATGACTAAGAAGAGGTAGCCAATTAAGGGGAGTATAGGTATGAAGGGGGAAAGAACAGATATTTAGTTAGAATCCAAGAGAAAGAAGCAGGCATAAGAACAACTATGCACTCACAGAGAGGTAGAAATAGACACCTAAGTTTCTGATAATAGTAGTCATGTCTTGCTGCTGCATTCTGTGAGCTAGCTGTATGTTTTCTCAATAACCTCCCAATTTTACTATCTTAAGTGAATTTCCATTTTTTTGTAACCAAAAAGAATCTTGATTAGAGGAAAGGAGGACCCAGCCCTCTTAAGACTGTGCAACTCTCTCTCTACAGACAGAAGGGAAAAGAGAAAGGAGGAGAGAGGCATGGGAGAATAAGATGGGTGTAGGTGGAAGAAGATACTAAATATATTGCGAATGAAAGGAAGAGGTACTAACATAGTAAAATATAAGTAGTAAATGAAAAAGACCGCATTTGTGGTCAGAGGCATCTTTATGCAGATTTTCCTAACTCTTTTGAATTTACCTCTCATGATATCACTGCCTCCCCTCATTATATTAATTGGGAAGGTAACGTAACACTGGGGAAAGGGTACGGGCGTGGTGTAAGCCAGCCAGTTTAGGGTTCAGAATCCAGATTCTTCTCTTCCTAGCTGTGCAACCTTAGATAAGTTTCTTTATCTCTACAAGCCAAATTTTCATTATTTGCAAAATAGGAATAATCGCTATCTCACAGGGTTGTTGTGAGAATTAAATTAGAGAATACCATACGCATGGCAGGGTACCTGCCAGACAGGAGATGCTCAACAAATTAGTTTCCCTCCTGCCAGTGGGTGGATATGGAGGTAGGTATGGAATTCAGCTTTCAAATTACATGAAACTTCATGATATATCATATATTTATTAGTCTTTTGTTAAAATGGTAAAGATGGACAGATTTGCAATTCTTCCTGATTCCAATTTCTATCAGTTCAGTTCAGTTGCTCAGTCATGTCCGACTCTTTGACACCCCATGAATTGCAGCACACCAGGCCTCCCTGTCCATCACCAACTCCCGGGGTTCACTCAAACTCACTTCCATTGAGTCAGTGATGCCATCCAGCCATCTCATCCTGTCATCCCCTTCTCCTCCTGCTCCCAGCCCTCCCAGCATCAGAGTCTTTCCCAATGGGTCAACTCTTCACATGAGGTGGCCAAAGTACTGGAGTTTCAGCTTTAGCATCATTCCTTTCAAAGAAATCCCAGGGCTGATCTCCTTTAGGGTGGACTGGTTGGATCTCCTTGCAGTTCAAGGGACTCTCAAGAGTCTTCTCCAACACCACAATTCAAAAGCATCAATTTTTTGGCGCTCAGCTTTCTTTATAATCCAACTCTCACATCCATACATGACCACTGAAAAAACATTGCCTTGACTAGACAGACTTTTGTTGGCAAAGTAATGTCTCTGCTTTTCAATATGCTATCTAGGTTGGCCATAACTTTCCTTCCAAGGAGTAAGTGTCTTTTAATTTCATGGCTGCAATCACCATCTGCAGTGATTTTGGAGCCCCCAAAATAAAGTCTGACACTGTTTCCACTGTTTCCCCATCTATTTCCCATGAAGTGATGGGACCAGATGCCATGATCTTCATTTTCTGAATGTTGAGCTTTAAGCCAACTTTTTCACTCTCCTCTTTCACTTTCATCAAGAGGCGTTTTAGTTCCTCTTCAGGTCTGTGGGGCGAATTTGTATAGTAGGACTATAATTCTTATGTAACTTAATATGACATCCCTAAATGGTCAACACTCCAATTTTAAAATGTAAAAAAAAAAAAAATAAATATTCAAAAGTCAACGATCAATGCTTTTCAAAAAAATTTTATTGGGACTTCCCTGATGGTCCAGTGGTTAAGACTCCATGCTCCCAATGCAGGGGGCCCAGGTTTGGTCCCTGGTCAAGAAACTAGATCTCATATGCCACAACTAAGGGTCTGCATGCCATAACTAGGGCTTGGTACAACCAAATAAATAAAAATAAACATTAAAAAAATGTTACTATTGTTCCAGTGGATTTCAGTCTCATTCCTCAGAGCACGTAGGATTCCAGAGAGGTATGGGATGATGAGGAAGCCAGTAAGAAGACAGAGTAGATGAAAGACTACTCTAATCTAGGCAAGTGCATTGTCTTAATTATTTTAGATATTGGAGTTTCACATAGGATTTTAGTTAAAAAGATGGTTGCACTTCTTCAAGAAAAAAACCACTGTAAAACCACTCCTATACAACATGGCCTCTTTCCCTTGGCATGGACAGTCAAGCCTGGTCTGCAGTTCTACTTGAGTGTGACGTTTCCACATTTCTAGCCACTTCATTTGGTATAGCTATAACCATAAGGCTTCAGGTCACTCTAACATGGGTCAAAAGTGCTATCTGAAAATCTAACCTATCTAAAGTATACTGGTATAAGTGTATGGTGCCCAAACACAGTTATAAACAAACTTATATAAAGGAAATAGCAGTAGGAGTTTGGATTCTCAAGACCAATGGTATGCTAGAGCCCTTTGGAAATAATATGTAGGTCCCCGAACTGGCTCACCAAGGAAATATCTGTTAAGGATCAATAATATTTGACAAGGTCTACCAAAGGAGAAAAAGAATTAGATAAAAGAATATGAATACTGAAGATAGTTCAAGTATGAAGCATCATCCTGGGATACATACACATGCAAAAAATGTAGAAAATAATAATCTCAGAAAGAGAGTCAAACAGGGTTTTTCAGACAAGAGAAGGTATCTCAGAGGGTCCTTCTGGAACTGAACAAACTGATTGTTTTTCAAGTCTCCCAGAGTGTGTATGACTTTTAATAAAATGATTAGTTTCAGAGTCAGAGATAAATGGATTCCCAACAGAGCAAGAGTACATATCTCCATTGTACACAGTATTCTAATATATTTTTTTATTCAGTCTCAAACAGATTTTCTATAATTTTATTTAAAGGAAAGATTGTTATTTATGAATGTATAATGATATCAGAGCATGAAAGATTTCATGATATAGACTCAGCTGGGATTTTACTCTAATATTATTAACCTAAATGAAAACTTTCTTGAACAAAGCTGATCTTATTTCTATATTGTCAGGACTGACAACAGCTTATATATCTTCTGCCATGGAAACTAATGTTAGCTACTAGGTAAATGTAGTGCAACCATTTGTAACTTTCTTTAAAGTACCTATCACCAAAATACCTACATGCTAACATAGGTATATTAGAAATTTGAAATTCTGTCAAAGAGAAATTAACTATTCTCTACACAAAGCAAAGGGACGTAACATTGTGAAATAAGAATTCTTCTAATACTGTGATGATTAATTCCATGAAGAAAAAAAAAACCAGAAACAAGGGCATAAATCTTCTTGGAAAAGAGACTAAAATACCATTTACTTCTTCTCATTTACTTCTTCTCCCTTTACATTATCTAAAATATCATTTGCAGATTTGAGAAAAATAGTCAATCTAGAGGTTAATTTTCCTAGACCATGAAATTAAACACCTAGATGTCTCAAAAAAAACCATATGGATAACTCATATATTTTTATTTTTCAGAGATCTTTAATTTTTTTTTTTTTCATTTTATACTGAAGCATAGCTGATTAACAATGTTGTGTTAGTTCCTGGTGTCCAGCAAAGTGATTTTGTTATACATATATATGTATCTATTCTTTTTCAGATTCTTTTCACATTTAGGTTATTACAGAATAATGAATAGAGTTCCCCGTGCTATCCAGTAGGTCCTTTTTGGTTATCTATTTTATATATAGTAGTGTGTATATTCGGAGAAGGCAATGGCACCCCACTCCAGTACTCTTGCCTGGAGAATCCCAGGGACGGGGGAGCCTGGTAGGCTGCAGCCCATGGGGTCACACAGAGTCGAACACGACTGAAGCGACTTAGCAGCAGCAGCAGCAGCAGCAACGTGTATATGTCAAGCCACATCTCCCAATCTATCCTTCCCCCTCAACTTTCCCTCCTGGTAACCGTAAGTTCGTCAGAGACATTTCTGATGTCTTACTGACAGCGAGTAATTCTGAGTTATAATGCAAATCCTTTGATTTAAAAGAGCAAGAATGGATAAGAAAGCTGTGGTACATATACACAATGGAGTATTACTCAGCCATTAAAAAGAATGCATTTGAATCAGTTCTAATGAGGTGGATGAAACTGGAGCCTATTATACAGAGTGAAGTAAGCCAGAAAGAAAAACACAAATACAGTATCCTAACGCATATATATGGAATTTAGAAAGATGGTAACAATAACCCTATTTTCGAGACAGCAAAAGAGACACTGATGTATAGAACAGACTTTTGGACTCTGGGAACGGGAGAGGGTGGGATGATTTGGGAGTATAGCATTGAAATGTGTATAATATCATATCTGAAACGAGTCACCAGACCAGGTACGATGCCTGATAATGGATGCCTGGGGCTGGTGCACTGGGACAACCAAGAGGGATGGTATGGGGAGGGAGGAGGGTTCAGGATGGGGAGCACATGTATACTCGGGACGGATCCATCTCGATGTATGGCAAAAGCAATACAATATTGTAAAGTTAAGCAAAATAAAATTTAATTTAAAAAAATCCAAAGGAGTATGGAAGATGAAGAAGAAAAAGAAGTGATGCTATTTGGTATAATTTCCCTAAGTGTGTGTTAATATGCAAGAGAAATACAATCATTGAAAACTGTATTATATTCAAAGTTTTTAAAAGCTGAAGAGAAAATAAGATCAAAGAAAATAAAGATTAATTTATATGAACACCAAAAAAAAAGAGCAAGAAGTAACTAAATTTCTCAAAACAGAATGATTTTGAAATATTTTTGATCCCTATTGAAGTACAGAAAGGTATGATACTAAATCCAAATGTACATGATGTCTGAGGATCATTCTGATGATAACTTTTGGTCAAAGTCATTAGCATTGTTAGTGATCCTGAATCATAAGTTAGGAAACCTAACCTTCCAATAAACCTAAAGATGTAGCTCAATTTTTACATTTCCCCCTCTTATATTCAATACATTAATACTTGCTTTGATATGTAAAATGTAAACACTGAATAATACAGTTACATTCATAATCACAGCTTACACCATAAAACTAAAATGAGAAAAAAAGTCTGGAATAAATGTCACCTCTACCTCTGGTGTGAAGCTGGTTTTAGAAAAGGCAGAGGAATCAGAGATCAAATTGCCAACATCCGCTGGATTGTCAAAAAAGCAAGAGAATTCCAGAAAAACATCTATTTCTGCTTTACTGACTATGCCAAAGCCTTTGACTTTGTGGATCACAATAAGCTGTGGAAAATTCTGAAAGAGATGGGAATACCAGACCACCTGACCTGCCTCTTGAGAAAACTGTATGCAGGTCAGGAAGCAACAGTTAGAACTGGACATGGAACAACAGACTGGTTCCAAATAGGAAAAGGAGTACGTCAAGGCTGTATATTGTCACCCTGCTTATTTAACTTATATACAGAGTACATCATGAGAAACACTGGACTGGAAGAAACACAAGCTGGAATCAAGATTGCCGGGAGAAATATCAATAACTTCAGATATGCAGATGACACCACCCTTATGGCAGAAAGTGGAACCTAAAAGCCTCTTGATGAAAGTGAAAGTGGAGAGTGAAAAAGTTGGCTTAAAGCTCAACATTCAGAAAACGAAGATCATGGCATCTGGTCCCATCACTTCATGGGAAATAGATGGGGAAACAGTGGAAACAGTGTCAGACTTTATTTTGGGGGGCCTAAAAATCACTGCAGATGGTGACTGCAGCCATGAAATTAAAAGATGCTTACTGCTTGGAAGAAAAGTTATGACCAACCTAGATAGCATATTCAAAAGCAGAGACATTACTCTGCCAACAAAGGTCCATCTAGTCAAGGCTATGGTTTTTCCTGTGGTCATGTATGGATGTGAGAGTTGTGGACTGTGAAGAAAGCTGAGTGCCAAAGAATTGATGCTTTTGGACTGTGGTGTTGGAAAAGACTCTTGAGAGTCCCTTGGACTGCAAGGAGATCTAACCAGTCCACCCTAAAGGAGATCAGTCCTGGGTGTTCTTTGGAAGGACTGATGTTAAAGCTGAAACTCCAGTACTTTTGCCACCTCATGCGAAGAGTTGACTCATTGGAAAAGACCCTGATGCTGGGAGGGATTGGGGGCAGGAGGAGAAGGGTACAACAGAGGATGAGATGGCTGGATGGCATCACTGACTCGATGGACATGAGTTTGGGTAAACTCCAAAAGTTGGTGATGGACAGGGAGGCCTGGTGTACTGCAATTCATGGGGTCGCAAAGAATTGGACATGACTGAGCGACTGAACTGAACTGAACTACCTCTGGTGTAGCCAAACTGGACTTCTAATTTCTATCAGTTTCCAAAATAATCATGAAAAAACTTGAAATCGAGTCCTGTGCTGCCTACACCACACATTCCACTTGCTAATCCATTGTGAAAGCTTAGGCATGCAGTCAAAAGGGAAAGAGGTTAAGGAGAGAATACCTAAGCTCTTCACATCAATTTTGTTCAGCAATAACTTGCCTCCCTTCTCTCTACCTCAATATCTTAATCATCTTCACTAAGTTAGGACTTTGACCAGAAAGATTCAGCCAAATTCCAAGACAAGCAAAAATACCACTGAAGCACATGAGCACCCCATCTGAGAAGTAAAGGGATGAACAGCCATGAGGGCAAGAACTGTCTTATTCATAGGACCCATCATAGACCTGGTACATAATTTTTGTTGCTGTTGCTGCTCAGTTGTTAAGTCATGTCCAACTCTTTGCAACACCATGGACTGTAGAACACCAGGCTTCCTTGTCCTTCACTGTCTCCCAGAGTTTGCTCAGATTCATGTCCACTGAGTTGGTAATGGACCAACTATCTCATAATAGGCACCACGAATATTTAAAGAATAAATGAGTGAAATGAAGACATGTCCAAGACTTTCTCCTTTCCCATTTTCCCCTAACTATTAATTTAATACCCATCTTCCACAGAAAATCTGGGCCTGACTTTTTCTTTGAGGCTATAAGCATTTCAGTAGCCAGAACACGTGACTCCCCTATGGAGTTCATAATGATGGGACTGACTTATATTAAAGCATGGAGGATTCTGCCTTTCATTTACCAGACATCTATATATTTTACGTTAGTCCTCATTGTTTAAGTATGATGACTGAGACATCACTACAAATGCTGGAAATCATTAAATCTGTAACAAGATTTTCTTAGAAACATTTAAAATACATTCAAGTGATTCTCCAATTTTTTAAATTTACCCACAAATAAAATGCACCTGAAGATCACAACTTGGCTCTACAATTGCTATAGAATTTTTTTTTAGTTTGCAAAATTTGCAAAATGTAACCCTATATTTATTTAGCAAAGCTACATTACGTGCAACATTAATATTAATAAAACAAGCCATCTAATTTATCTTTATTAACAAGACTGTCACTTCATAAATTTTCAACTAACACTCAATGACTTTTTATATTTGAATGCAAAAAAGACAAATTAAAATTATTCATCCGTTTCATTTCAACTGAGGGAAATCAAGCAGAAAACACTGAGAACAAATGCCCTCTCGGAGCTGAGGACTCGAGTTTACTTTGATCAAAGTTGGGTTCACTAGCATAGGAGAAAGTTAACTCTTTACAATGTGCTTTCTAACTTTCTGAATTATGGAAACTATGATAGCAATCCTAACTATAACAGTATCCTTTTTCAAAGAGAACTTTTATACCTTTTAATATTCAGAAAAGATCAGCAAAATTCACAAGGCAACATTTGTGAATTTTATGTGAACACGAAGTCAACATGTCAACAGAGAGGTATAAAGATCAATCCAAGAAGATATTTCTGATGCAGAACCAGCCAAAGTTAGGGACTGGATAGAGGATGAGATATAGAGTTAATAGTAAATAGAATGAAGGGTAGAATTAATGGCAAGTTTTTCATATTGATAAGGAAAATTTATTCACATTTTAAGCTAATGTAGCATTTGCTGCTGCTGCCAAGTCACTTCAGTTGTGTCCAACTCTGTGTGACCCCATAGATGGCAGCCCACCAGGCTCCCCCGTCCCTGGGATTCTCCAGGCAAGAATACTGGAGTGGGTTGCCATTTCCTTCTCTAAAGCATGAAAGTGAAAAGTGAAAATGAAGTCTCTCAGTCGTGTCCAACTCTTAGTGACCCCATGGACTGACTGCAGCCTGCCAGGCTCCTCCGTCCATGGGATTTTCCAGGCAAGAGTATTGGAGTGGGGTGCCATCGCCTTCTCTGAATGCAGCACTTAGTGAGGCATAAAAAAGTTAAAGGGTTCATAATTAGCAAGCCAGACCTTCCTCATTCAATCTTTTCCTTTGCAGTTAAACATGGATTCATCCATTTTTTCAAGCTTTTCTTGTTTAAAATAGGCTGAAAGAAAAATATATAATATATACCACATATAATAAATATTAATATATGCATGCATGCTAAGTCATTTCAGTCATGTCCGACTCTTTGTAACCCTATGGACTGTAGTTCACCAGGGTCCTCTGTCCATGGGACTGTCCAGGCAAGAATACTGCAGTGGGTTGCCATGCCCTCCTCCAGGGGATCTTCCTGACTCAGGGATCAAACCCACGTCCCTTATGTCTGCTGCAGTAGCAGGTGGGTTTCTTATCACTAGCACCACCTGGGAAGCCCAATAATATATATAACAATATGTATATAAGTTTGTACATATATAAACACTATACACACACACACACACATACATACATACATACTGGAGAAGGGAATGGCAACCCACTCCAGTATTCTTGCCTGGAGAATTCCATGGACAGGGGAGCCTGGAAGGCTGCAGTCCAATGGGTCACAAAGAGTTGGACATGACTGAGAGACTAACATGCACACACATGCATATACATACACACACGAGAGAGAAAGAACATTTCATTTCAGCTTCAGTTTTTCTGATTTTACTCCTTAAAAGTCCTTAAAAGATTTTGCAACTCTTCATGGGTACACACACTTCATGGGCATTTAAGGATTCTTTTCATGTTTTACTCAACATTACTTTTTAGTTATAAAAATTAGTTAAGCCATAATAGACTCTCTCTTTAAATCTGCAAGACTCTAACCTTATAATTAGGCTTTAAAATATACTTTTTCACTCCCACTAAATCTGCTTTTCAACCTCAATGAAACCTTCAATCACATCCTACTTGATCAGCCCCTTCTTGACTACCCTGACATGCCTACCTGACCCTCATCAGTAATCACAGGCCTAAAAGGCCTCCGACCTGTTACCACATTGGATCTGCCAATTCATAACCTTGCAACCATCCCGTCTTTATTTTTTTATTTAACTCTTCAAACTCACAGGCAGTTGAAAGCAAGAGAAAACCCACATATTCTTGCTAATTTGTTCAACTGTAGAGTTATAATTTTTTTTAACAACTCTTGGTCTTCAAAAATCTAACATTTATGCTTTTACTCAGCCCTACTTCACTCAGGCCAGCATACTCTCTTGGTCTTGGGGGCCTTTTCCCCTTATTCTTACAGAAATCAAGATCATCAGATCTGAACTCTCAACTTCCCTTACCTATATATCCTTCAAAAAGTATTTTCTCTATTCTTACTCTCTTCTGCACCAGAGAAAGAAATGTCCTCCTAATTTTCTAAGAATCTTCCCTTATCTATGCTTTTAACTCCATCTCCCCTGTATGGTCTCTTCTGAAAATGTGCTATATCAGTTTTATTTCCTCTCAAAGTTCTGTCTCTAACTCTGTATTTATGCATACATATATTTCTCTCTTGCTCATTCTCTTGATCTTCCTAGCAATCTGTTTCTCAGTCACTCTTAAGTCTCTCAATTTCTCTCTCAATCTTTCTTAATTTCTCTCTTCTCATTCCTTTTGTTTCTTTGCATCCTCTTCTTTCAGGTCCTCAGCAGCACTATATCCCAGTTTTCCTTTAGTCTGATCAGGACATCCATAGCCCAACTACATGGTCCCTTTATCTGCTTCTTTTCTTTACCAGCTTCTTAAAACCCATCTTTCCCCTGCATATGTCCTCTTCTCAATTCTATATGTTCTTGCTGAGCAATATTGCTCAGGTCATAGTTTATTCCATATATGCTGATGGCTGTCGGATCTATATCTCTTATTCTGAATTCTCTCTTGAACTCGTTTCATTGTTCTGAATGCCTAGTGTTCTACAGTAATCTCGTAACAAACACATCCAACCTCACCTTTCCAAATAAAACCTGCTCCTCCTTCTCCTCCTCCTATATTCCCCTAGGTCATAGCTGAAGTTTTGGGGTCATTCTTCTCTATTGCTCCTGATGCCCTATATGTAATTAGTCAGTAATTTCTGTCTATCATATTTACAAAATATTTGTTCCTTTCCATTTACACTGCCTGTGAACTAATTTCATACACTCGTTATCTCTCATCTGAATAACTGTAGTGAACTCTTAACTGAACTGTTTATATCCCATATCCTTTCCCTTTAATTCATCTTTAATACTACTACCAAAATTCTCTCTGCAAAATGGAAACCAGATAATGCCAGGATCCTTTAAAACACTTCCCATGACTATGCATAAAGAATAAAGTCCAAACTCATTAACTGGCATTTAAGGCTCTATCTTTCTAGTATCATATCCTTTAAACTAACCCAATGCAACTTATGCTCCAGCCACACTGGAATATATGACACACAAGTCATACAAGTCATGTACTTTCATGCAACAAAAGATAAATTCCAATATACTTCAAGTAACATGGAATTGAGCATATTTAACATATTGTACTGTAAGCTATATAAAATGTTTTTTCTAGCCCCATCTGGGAAGAGGAGTTAACTGTGATCACTGAGGAAAGTAAATGGAAAAGAAAATAGGATCATTTTTCATTTCTAATGTAAGGATACACTGATCAAAGGGGAAAAAAGTACCTTTCTTATGCAAGGCATTAAACTGGATGGAAGTCCACAATAAGGGAATATAAAATACAACCTAATCATGACTTAGGGGCTTCACTGGTGGCTCAGAGGTAAAGCCTCTGCCTGCAATGCAGGAGACCTGGGTTTGATCCCTGGGTCAGGAAGATCCCCAAAGAAGGAAACGGCAACCCACTTCAGTACTCTTCCCTGGAAAATTCCATGGGCTACAATCCATGGGGTTTCAAAGAGTCGAACACAACCAAGCAACTTTCAATCATGACTTACATCTTTTAGGTGTCTGAAGACCCACCTCCTCTAGGGTCCAACATTCTTATTTTCTAGCCTAATCAAACCACTATTTCAGCAATGAACACATGTTTGTAAAATGTTTAATAAGGATCATCACTGCTAAACATTTCTATAAGAAATGGAAGAAAGGAAGAGAAGGAGAAAGATAAGGAAAAGTCCAAAATGGTGGTTAGCTGGAAAAGGGACTTTTCACATAGCATACATGCAGACTCTGTTTACATGAAGACAGAATGAGTAATCTGAGTTATTGCTTGGTTTTCATTTATATTTTCCCCTCTCAACTGTTCTCAATAGATCTACATGAGTTGTAAAAATTAGGATCTAGTCAAAATCCACAGAAAGCGTATTGTAGCTGAAAAATACTAAAATAAATAAACCTAGTTTATACTGTTCTAGCAAATTTTCTATATGACAGGTGAATTCTGCCAAGTTCTACATTCCTTTCACCTGGTCTATGTTGTGAGACAGGTGGCCTGGGTTAGAGGGCACAGACTGGCAAGAAGACAGAGTGAAAATAAGTGGCTCATTTGGGAGAATTCTAGCTTATTTGCTTCAAAGTAACAAGTCATATACCATTAAACATACGTGTGGCTATTCTGCCACATCTACTAGTGAATATTTAACCTAAAATAAAGTCATGATCTCACTTTGTCTGTAACTGTATCTATAGATAAAAATTAAATAAATTAAAAGTGAGCAACATATTAAAATTATGCTTTTTATTCATAAAATATGGGTAGACAAGTGGCACAAAGCATCACAACAGATTTGAACCAGACAAAATTTCTAGCAAAATTTGAGCACAGAGAAAACTTCTGTGTGATGAAAAGTCTAAGAGAAATTGCTTCAGTGAGATCGTGATTCAATGTTTGACATTCCCTATTGTTTTCTATTAAAAGGCTTTTAGCAGTTCTCAGCAGAAAGTTAAACCAGTTCATGTACCAATATTTATTACTTAAATGGCACGGTGAGGTTTATACAAAATCAAAGTTATCTTTAAATAGGAAATCTGTCTGTATAAAGTTCCTGCAAATGTGATGGGGAAAAAATCGAAATTCTAGTGGGCTGACTGGTCTTGAAAATGTATGATGTATCTCAAGCTCATAGCAGCAGTTATGCTGAAAGGGTAAACTTAACAAATAAATCATCAGAACATGA
This sequence comes from Tragelaphus eurycerus, assembly GCA_935064755.1. Taxonomy (NCBI): domain Eukaryota; kingdom Metazoa; phylum Chordata; class Mammalia; order Artiodactyla; family Bovidae; genus Tragelaphus; species Tragelaphus eurycerus. The sequence continues at coordinate 4,272,530 of CAKXYN010000131.1, forward strand.
TATCTTAAAAAGCAATGCTGGCTAAAAATCTTTGGTAGAAAAGAAATCCCCCCAAATATTAAAAGAAAATGTCTTTAATCTTTCCAGCAAAGTTACAAAGCAATGAAAGTATTTATTCAAAATAGTTTAGCATCACTGCTTTAAAAATAATGGCAAGTCAGCATAATACACTCATCAGAGACCAATGCAGAAAACGACACAGATGAACTGTTTGTGGTATATTACAGATTATTGCTTTGTAAGAGAAAATGCTTGAAAATGGGGCTTGGGTAAGGATATTATAAATTACTTGCATAATCATGTCACAGTCATAGAAAAGAGATGAAGCTATTTTTAACTCTTCAAATACAGGAAGCATACTGAAAGTCATGAGGGTGTTACAAACAAATAATATAATGGGCATTAATTGATAATTGTATATATGGTTTCTATTGAAAAGTAACTATCTTTTTAATGAAAGGCCAGGCCCAAGATACTCTAATTCAGGATGTATCAACCAGGGGCAATTTTGTCCTCACTCTACCCCCACCCTGGGGACATCTGACAGTGTCTGGAGACATTCTGATTGTCACAGTTCGTGGGAAATATGCTACTGGCATGTAGCAAATAGAGGCCAGGGATACTGCAAAACATCCTACAACCCTAATCTCCTCACAACAAACAATTGCCAACCACAAATATGAACAGTACTTCTGTGGAGAAACCCTGGCTTTAGTGACCATATTGAGACTTCACAAAACTTACGTGCTGATTGGCTTCAATTGTGTCCAACTCTTTGTGACCCCATGGACTATAGCCCTCCAGGTTTTTCTGTCTGTAGGATTATCCAGGCAAGAATACTTGAGTGGATTGCCACGCCCTCCTCCAGGGGATCTTCCCAACCTGGGGATCAAACTCACATCTTTTAAGTCTCCTGCATTGGTAGACAGGTTCTTTACCACTAGCGCCACTTGGGAAGCCTTAGCTCACAAACCTTAGCTAACGTCAACTGAGATTTGTCTTACAGAATATCATTTTTTTAAAAATTATTTATTTTTATTTGTATTTATTATTTTGGCCACACAACGCAGCATGTGGGACCTCTGTTTCCCAACCAGGGATTGAACCTATGCCTGCTGCATTAGACGCACAGAGCCCTAACTACTGGACCACCAAAGGGTCCCAAGAATACCATCATGTATCTCAGGTCCAAACATAATAAAAGATATTTTTACCTAGGAGTTGACTTTACTTTCAATTTATCTGTTTGCCTAGAAAGCATTATAATAAAACTGCTCTGAGTATTCATGTAGTAGGGCAGTATACTCCATGGAAGACAGTGAAGAGTTAGAAATAGTGTGAATGTCAGTGGGTTTAAGAAAATAAGAGATGACTTGATCAATTGAAGGGGACTGGAATATACCACCCCGAAATATACCTCTTTGGTATAAGAATTAATCTAGGCTGATTATTTTTAAGAAAGAGCAGATATAGGCATTTTGGCATGGGAAACAGAAACAAGCAAATGAGGCTACATCAAACTAAAAAGCTTTTGCACAGTAAAGGAAACTATTAACAGAACAACAAGGCAGCTGACTAAATGGGAGAAGATATTTGAAAGCAATACATCTGATAAGGGGGTGATAGTGAAAATATACAAAGAACACATACAAATGAACATCAGAAAAACAAACAACCCAATTAAAAAATGGGCAGAGGACCTGAATAGATATTTTTTCCAAAGAAGACATACAGATGGCCAACAGGCACACGAAAAGATGCTCAACAGCACTCATCATCAGGGAAATGCAAATCGAAATCAAAATGAGGTATCACCTCACACCTGTCATAATGGCTATCATCAAAAAGACAACAAATAACAAGTGCTGGGGAGGATATGGAGAAAAGAGAACACTTGTGCATTGTTAGTAGGATTGCAACTGGTGCAGCCACTATGGAAAACAATATGGAGTTTCCTCAAAAATGAAAAACGGAACACTTTTGGGTATTTCCCCTAAAAAAACAAAAACACCAATTTGAAAAGAAATATGTACCCCTATGTCCATTGGAGCATATTAGTGTGTGTTATATATCTGTGCACACACACAGAAATATTACTCAACCATAAAAAAAATCTTGTCTTGTGTGATAAAACAGATGGACCTATAGAGTATCGTGCTAAGTGAAATAAGTCAGAGAAAAACAAATAGTGTATGATTTCACTCACATGTGGAATCTAAAAAACAAATCAGAAATAGACTCATAGAGAACAACAGGTAGTTGCCAGAGGGGAGGCAATAAGTGAAATAGGTAAGGGAAATTACGAGGTACAAACTTTCAGATATAGATAAATAAGTCTTAAGGATGTGATGGCAGCACAGTGAATATAATCAATAATACTGTAATAATTTTTATGATAACAGATGGCAACTATTGTAATCATTCATGTATAAAACTATCAAATCACTATGTTGTACATCTGAAACTAAAATAATATTGTAAGATAATTATACTTTAATAGAACTTTTTAGTAAATAATTAAATGAATGAAATAGCATATGAAGGGAAAGCTTTTGTAATAGATATTTATAAGTGAAATCTCCATTTGTAAGGATGTCTCCCTCTCTGTAGGTTTCCCTGGTGGCTCAGAAGTAAAAAAAAATATCCACCTGCAATACTGGAGATGCAAGAGACTGCGGTTGGATCCATCCCTGGATGAAGATGACCCCTGGAGGAGAGCATATAACCCACTCTAGTATTCTTGCTTAGAGAATTCCATGGACAAAGGAGACTGGTGGGCTACAGTCCAGAGGGTCACAAAGAAGACATGACTGAAATGACTTAGTAGATTTGCAATCCCTCTTTGTATAAGAAAGAGAAAGATGACTCTAAATCTCCAGAAACTCTTTCAATGGAGAAAGCAAGGACTTAAATCTGTATAACAACTTTACTCTTATTTATTGTGTTTTTCCTGATAACCTTGTATAACTGCCTCCCAACCAAATCTTTTGTCTATTTAAGATGCTGCTGCTGCTGCTATGTTGCTTCAGTCGTGTCCAACTCTGTGCGACCCCATAGATGGCAGCCCACCAGGCTTCACCATTCCTGGGATTCTCCAGGCAAGAACACTGGAGTGGGTTGCCATTTCCTTCTCCAATGCATGAAAGTGAAAAGTGAAAGTGAAGTCACTCAGTAAGTGTCCAACTCTTCACGACCCCATGGACTGAAGCCTACCAGGCTCCTCTACCCATGGGATTTGCCAGGCAAGTGTACTGGAGTGGGTTGCCATTGCCTTCTCTGGCTTGGGCCATTTCAATGTTATTCAGTTTTCCTGGGTATCTTACATGTGTACATAGGTATACATGGTATTACACTTCTGTTTGTTCTCCGGTTAACATGTCTTTGATTAAGATCACAGCCAAGAACACAGAAAGGCAGAGGGAAAATTCTTTTTCCTCCCCACCCAATGCAGATATGGTTGAAGAGGAAACAAAAGTCACAAATATGGAATAGTATTTAACTGTAATTAAAGGAGAGGACATGAATTACCAAAAAATGACTATTTTTGTTCATTGGGTCAAAAACAACACATATACTTTGATTTTCTGTTCATGATATTCAAAGAAAGCTTTCCAGTATGACTTAGGAGCCATCATTCCATAAGAAAATTTCTAAGGAGAGAGCTACAGTAACATAGTTCTAGGAATACACAGAAGCAGATTTGCCTGACTAGTTTGTACAAACTATGATATTGTGCAGAGAAGGCAATGGCACCCCACTCCAGTACTCTTGCTTGGAAAATCCCATGGACAAAGGAGCCTGTTAGGCTGCAATCCATGGGGTCGCTAAGAGTCAGACACGACTGTATGACTTCACTTTCACTTTTCACTTTCATGCATTGGAGAGGGAAACGGCAACCCACTCCAGTGTTCTTGCCTGGAGAATCCCAGGGACGGGGGAGCCTGGTGGGCTGCCATCTATGGGGTCGCACAGAGTCGGACATGACTGAAGTGACTTAGCATGATATTGTGAAGAAGAAAGCTTCTGAAGTCCAAGATTATTTGCCACCCAAAAATACCTTCCAGATTCAAGATGTGTTACATGATTAAGAGGCTGGTAGATGCTATTAAAGAGGACTATGACAAGGCTAATCCAAAGTATACTCACTGGAAAAGTTGCTTCAGAAAAGAAAGAAAAGAGAAGGAAGAGAGAACAATTAAGGCAGTGATAATGCAAAAACTGGAGGTGTGTCTTAAAATCTCAAAGAAACAATTCCTTCCTGACCAGGTTGAATCTCAAGTGAAAAAGCAAATCACAAGGCTAGAGTCCCCTAACTGCTCTTTCCTCAGTAGAGGAAATGTCTTAGTAATTCAGTTATCACTTAAAGGAGAAAAGAATCTGTCAGGAGCCCTAGAAAAGCTTGAGGGAGACTTTTGTTTCCCCCAAGAAAGAACTAAATCAAGGAAATACGGTGCTTAAGGACCATGCGTTCTTTTTTAACACAGGAAAGGTAAAACAAGCTGAGTTCTCTGAGTTTCAACTGTTAGAACGCCCTTGGTGTATCTGATTGGGGGGACAGGGATTCTATTCAAACACAATTTCCGGAATCACTTATTGTGTTAATTATAAGCCTTTCAACACTAGTTCAACCCTTTGCAGAAAAAAGTCTTTTCCTCTTTTAGATGTAAAGTGAATCCCCTGAGTAAAAAAAAATAATAATAAAAAGCCTCACATGAGGCTTATTTTCCTCAGGTGAGTCTACTAAAACAGAAGTGAAAGGTATTTCTTTCTTCACCCTGTTTCTTGATGGGTAATTAGAGAAGGTTTGCTAATCAGCAAAAAAGAGGATGTTTTAATGCCAAGCATACTTGAGTACAATGATCCCATCTAACATGCTGAAGCTTTCATTTTCGCAAAACACTTTGGCACTGGAGTCCTCTTATACCAACTGTATCTACATAAAACTGGGATTTTCAGATTAAGCTATTCTTTGACCCTTAGTTTCTACCCTACTTTGCTACTGTGATTCTGCTAAAAGTCAAATTGGATGTTAAATATAAGGCACAAATTCACAGACAGCAATTCAGCATGAAAGTGCTTTAAAAGGGAACACTTGGAAAGGATTTGAATGTAGTCCCTGAGCAGAGATGAATAATGCACACTCACGTCTTCCAGCAATGACACAGAAATCCTTTACACAAGACATCTGTCTCCACACTTAATAAATCAGCTGATTGTCATTTTCACTGCATGTAAGTTGTACTGACTATTGTTGAACAGTATTCTTCCATAAACTAAAGCTGCATTTTATTTATTTAAATTTATTTATTTTAATTGGAGACTAATTAATTTACAATATTGTATTGGTTTTGCCATACATCAACATGAATCCGCCATGGGTGTACACGTGTTCCCCATCCTGAACCCCCCTCCCAATTGCCTCCCTATGCCATCCCTCTGGGTCATCCCAGTGCACCAGCCCCAAGCATCCTGTATCATGCATTGAACCTGGACTGGCGATTCATTTCACATATGATATGATACATGTTTCAATGCCATTGTCCCAAATCATCCCATCCTCGCCCTCTCCCACAGAGTGCAAAAGACTGTTCTATACATCTGTGTCTCTTTTGCTGTCCTGTATACACGGATATCGTTACCATCTTTCTAAATTCCATATATATGTGTTCATATACTTTATTGGTGTTTTTCTTTCTGGCTTACTTCACTCTGTATAATAGGCTCCAGTTTCATCCACCTCATTAGAACGGATTCAAATGTATTCTTTTTAATGGCTGAGTAATACTCCGTTGTGTATATGTACCACAGCTTTCTTATCCATTTGTCTGCTGATGGATAACTAGGTTGCTTCCATGTCCTGGCTATTATAAACAGTGCTGCGATGAACATTGGGGTACACATGTCTCTTTCAATTCTGGTTTCCTCTGTGTGTATGCCCAGCAGTGCAATTGCTGGGTCATATGGCAGTTCTATTTCCAGGTTTTTAAGTAATCTCCACACTGTTCTCCATAGTGGCTGTACTAGTTTGCATTCCCACCAACAGTGTAGGAGGGTTCCCTTTTGTCCACACCCTCTCCAGCATTTATTGCTTGTAGATTTTTGGATAGCAGCCATTTTGACTGGCATGAAATGGTACCTCATTGTGGTTTTGATTTGCATTTCTCTGATAATGAGTGATGTTGAGCATCTTTTCATGTGTTTGTTAGCCATCTGTATGTCTTCTTTGGAGAAATGTCTGTTTAGTTCTTTGGCCCATTTTTTGATTGGGTCATTTATTTTTTTGGATTTGAGCTGCAGGAGTTGCTTGTATATTTTTCAGATTAATTCTTTGTCAGTTGCTTAATTTGCTATTATTTTCTCCCATTCTGAAGGCTGTCTTTTCACCTTGCTTATAGCCTCCTTTGTTGTGCAGAAGCTTTTTAATTTTAATTAGGTCCCATTTGTTTATTTTTGCTTTTATTTCCAATATTCTGGGAGGTGGGTCATAGAGGAACCTGCTTTAATTTATGTCGGAGAGTGTTTTGCCTATGTTCTCCTCTAGGAGTTCTATAGTTTCTGGTCTTACATTTAGATCTTTAATCCATTTTGACTTTATTTTTGTGTATGGTGTTAGAAAGTGTTCTAGTTTCATTCTTTTGCAAGTGGTTGACCAGTTTTCCCAGCACCACTTGTTAAAGAGATTGTCTTTTCTCCATTGTGTATTCTTGCCTCCTTTGTCAAACATAAGGTGTCCATAGGTGCGTAGATTTATCTCTGGGCTTTCTATTTTGTTCCATTGATCTATATTTCTGTTTTTGTGCCAGTACCATACTGTCTTGATGACTGTGGCTTTGTAGTAGAGCCTGAAGTCAGGCAGGTTGATTCCTCCATTTCCATTCTTCTTTCTCAAGATTGCTTTGGCTATTAGAGGCTTTTTGTATTTCCATACAAATTGTGAAATTATTTGTTCTAGCTCTGTGAAAAATACCGTTGGTTAAAGCTGCATTTTAATCCTCATGTCATCTCCTTAAACAGTATGTTTAAGACACTGTGTGATAAAATATAACACCATTTTCAAAGAACAGCAGGATGTTTTTACTGCTTCACACATAACTCAACTCAATTGCAAACATGGAATTAATAAAAAGAAAATACAATCAATTAGTTAAATGTTACCTGATTCACTACCCAACTAGATTTACTATAGGCCAAAGTAATTATCAAATCCCAGCTATGCCAGCATTTGGAGACAATCTACACTGAAAAGAAAGGGCACTGGCATTACATTTCTTAAATTTATTTTAATTGGAGTCATAACCCTGGGATATGGGATAAGACTCTGAAGTCATCGAGGTTATGACAAAGAGTAAGAGATGGAAACTAGCTTGAAAATTTTCTGTTTGGAAAAGTTTCTGAGATGCAATTAAGAGTAACTAGATCTCAAAGTAGGAAGCTACAGAAAGAGTATAAACCAAAGACATTACTGTGCTACCAGACTTGGAAACTAACTTGAAAATTCTACAGAAGTCTCTTGGTCTGCTTACTCAACCTATTTTCACCTTCTTCCTTTTTATATTATTATGAAAAGAAAAGGCACATCCACCTGAAGTAGTATTTGTTTCCATTTCTTAGGGGATTAAAGACCAGGAAGAAGATCACACAAAATGGAGAACGTGCAAAATTAGTAAAACTATGTTGATTACCAACACCTTGAGGTCAAAGCCTATATATTTTTTTGTTTTTCACACTTCTGCATTTTAGGCAAGACACAAACATAATGGACCATTAGTTAGGAAACCCTCTTAATGGGGGCTTTTCTGAGATTATGTTTTTGTAACCATTTGCAGCTCTCTGATTGCTCTAAACATTTAGCAAATGTTCCTATTTGAATTGCCTAAAAAATTGAATCTAAATGTTCAGCTTTCTACTAAATCAACTGCTGATAACTTTGCATGAAACGAATATTTATTATATCAGACACTGGCCTATTCTCAAAAGGAAAAGGCATATAGTTAAATCCAGCAATTCTTAGCTTTGGTTGTGCATGAGAATCATCTTGGGGACTTAAAAAAATACTGATGCCTGGGTCCCACTCCAGACCAATTAAATCAGAATTGGTGAGAGTGGAAATTGGGTGTCATTATTATTTTTTTTAATTTCCCTAGCTGATCTTAACATGCAGGCAGGGTTGAGGTAGTCATACATGTAGGCATAGGCTGTTTGCCTTATATTAGATGCTGTGAGAGAATGTTCTGCTTCCATTTAACTAGCTTGTTACAGAAATCACCCCAATATGCAATGCAGTTGGAAAATATTATTATCAGCACCAGGTCACAATCCAAGTACTCAGCATATACTTCTGTATACATTAACTGACATCATGTTTTTGTTGCTATTATGGATTTTGGAGCACTATACAGTTTACACATGTAATAAAAATTGATGATGATTGGTTTCTCTGGGAGTAATTTCCAAGAATGGCTGACCTTCTAACAAGTCTATTTGGTGTGAACAAACTAACATGTCGCAATTTCCAAATAACTTTGCATTATGGATTCAACACTGATAGCTGTGTTTGGAATGCATTTCTAAAGTGAAAAGAGTCCAAAACCAAGGTATAAAAATAAAATCATATGTTATTCAGAACTTATTTAGATTACAGTTCATAAAAGAAAACCTAGAAAGGCCAAAATATCTTTCTTAGAATGCTTCACTAGAACATATATCTGGGTAATAATCTCACTAAATCAGGAGAAAAGGGTCATCATTTGAACAAATTCACTAGCTGATAAAAAGTAAAAGAGCAGAATACTTGATATGCTTCAGTATAAAACCCATCTTTTAAACTGAATATATATAGCATATATCCCACAAATGGGAAGAAACTGAACTTTCTGTGATATACATCCCTAAACCAAAAATAAAGATTTTGAATTTATGGAAGGGGAGAAATATTTTTTGGATGTGTTCTTACCTACATCTTGACATAGATAATATTTGTTTTTTAAAAATCACAGAAAATACCAAACTGAATCGATTATGGTCCTTCCCAGTTACAATGGTATCAAGGAGCATTTTGGAGTAGGGATGAAGGGTCACGAGTGTCTACATGATATCAACCAGAAAAATTTAGGACTATATCCAAGCATAGCCCTTTATGGCATTAATATCCATACTTCTCAAAGCAGTTTTTTTAGAAAGTTAGACTAACTGGCAGATCTCAACACTAGATGCACATTTTTATCACTCTTGGGAGCTCATAAAGTACCAATTTGGGGTTCCACTCCAAAAGATTCTGATTTAATAGGTTCCCAAGAGAGAGCAAGGGCCCGTGTGGTATTAGTAAGCAAAATGTGATGCTCAGACTGGTGTCAAGGAACCACTGTATAATTATGAACATGAGTACTAATAGAGGTTAGTGTTTGAAATGACAGGACCAACTGGAGGGTATAGGTTTGAATGTAGTTCCTACAGTTAGAAAATAAGGACTAAATGGCTTTTAAGTTCCCTTTCATGTATAAAATATCAAATATGATTATGACTCTAGGATTCTAGGATTCCTGAAAAATATCTGATATTATGTTAACAAAGAAGGAAGAGCAAATAGTTGTTGGATAGGCAAGTAGCAGTATCTAATCACAAATAAATGTGCTTCTTTAAACAAGGAGGGTTAGAGTCAGCTCTAGACATCCAAACTGTGTAGGAGAAAAAAGGAATAAATAGTTCATAAACACATGAAGAGGTGTGATTTTTGAGATCCAAAAAGGACACAACTAACCAGTAGGAAACTGAGTTCAGTCAAAAAAGGTATTGGGTACAACGAGAAAGGTATACAGGTATACATAAATCACCATGGGCATATAATTGCTAATCAAAGGGAAAAAAAGAAGCTAAGGCTCTTTTGGTTTTAAGCTTCTTAACTTCTCATATTAGCCCCCTTTGAAATTCTCAAACTGAATTTAGCTTTGGCTTATGGATTTGCCACACACCCATCTCCTAAATAAGTCTTCCTATGTGCATGATCATGTTTCTAAAAAGTTTTTTAATTTGCCATTCTTTACCAAACCCAACTCCAAGTCTTGGGATATATGGACCTGACAACTATTGTGGTCTTCTAGGAACTAATGTTATAACATTAATCATCTCTTGTATTGTGCATACCATCTGTTGTGGGTAATTAACACATCAGCCCAAATGAATTTGAAGAGTTATATTATTCATGTCATATTTTAAAATTGATTATTTATGGTCTTACATTTAGGTCTGTAATCCATTTTGACTTTATTGCTATAAATGTTGTAAGAAAAAGTTCTAATCACATTCTTCTACATATAGCCATTCAGTTTTATCAACACTACTTTTTGAAGGGACTGTCTTTTCCCCATTGTATATTTTTGCTTCCTTTGTCATAGACTAGTTGACCATAGGTGTGTGGGTTTATTTTTAGGTTCTCTAGTCTGTTCCATTGACGTATGTGTCTGTTTTTGTGACAGAATCATGCTGTTTTAATTTCTCTAGCTTTGTAATATAGTCTGAAGTCAGGGAGCTTGATACCTCTAGTTCTGTTCTTTTTTCTTAAGATCACTTCTCTTTTGTGATCGTGCATAAATTTTAGGATTATTTGTTCTGGTTCTGTGAAAAATGTCTTGGGTGTTTTGATAGGGATTGCACTAAATCTGTAGATTGCCTTGGATAATATGGACATTTTAACAATATAAATTATTTCAATCCATGAGCATGGTATATCTTTCCATTTACTTTTATCATCTTCAATTTCCTTCATCAATGTCTTATAGTTTTCAGAGTGTAGGTCTTTCACCTCCTTGGTTAAGTTTATTCCTAGGTATATTATGCTTTTGATGCAATTATATTGTTTTCTTCCTTTTACTTCCTAGTAGTTCATTATTATTATATAGCAAAGCATGAAATTTTGCCATTTGTAACAACATAAATCGGAAAAGGTGATGGCACCCCACTCCAGTACTCTTGCCTGGAAAATCCCATGGAAGGAGGAGCCTGGTAGGCTGCAGTCCATGGGGTCGCGAAGAGTCAGACACCACTGAGTAACTTCCCTTTCACTTTTCACTTTCATGCACTGGAGAAGGAAATGGCAACCCACTCCAGTGTTCTTGCCTGGAGAATCCCAGGGACAGGGGAGCCTGGTGGGCTGCCGTCTATGGGGTCACACAGAGTCAGACACGACTGAAGCAACTTAGTAGCCGTAGCAGCAACAACATGAATGGGCCTAGAAGGCATTATGCTTAGTGAAGTAAGTCAGAGAAAAACAAATACTGTGTGTTATCACTTACATGTTGAATCTAAAAAATAAAACAAATGAATGAATATAACAAAACAGAAGTAGACTCATAGATACAGAGAACAATCTAGTGGTTACCCATGGGGAGGGAGTAAAGAGAGAGGCAAGACTGGGAAAGGGGATTGAGAGGTACAAACTACAAGATAAAAAATAAATAAGATACAAAGATATAATGTATAAAACAGGCAATATAACCAACATTTTATAGTAACTTTAAATGGAATATAATCTACAAAAACACTGAATCACTATGTTATATACCTGAAATTAATATAATATTGTTAATCAAATACACTTCAGTTTTAAAAAGAATGATTATGTTTGCTTATTATACTGAATCTTTCTTGAGTCAGTAATTGAGAAATTCTAAAGAATTCAAAAAAATGCATAGAATATAAAGTTGAAGGAGGACTAGAGAGTGACTACTTAAAAGGTATAGGATTTCCTTTAGGGGTGATATAAATGTTCTACAGTTGATGGTGGTGTTGGTTGCACTACTCTGTGAATAGACCAAAAACCACTGAACTATACTGCTGCTACTGCTAAATCACTTCAGTCATGTCCGACTTTGTGTGACCCCATAGATGACAGCCCACCAGGCTCCCCCGTCCCTGGGATTCTCCAGGCAAGAACACTGGAGTGGGTTGCCATTTCCTTCTCCAATGCATGAAAGTGAAAAGTGAAAGTGAAGTCGCTCAGTCATGTCTGACTCTTAGCGACCCCATGGATTGCAGCCTACCAGGCTCCTCCACCCATGGAATTTTCCAGGCAAGAGTACTGACTGAACTAAACACATTAAATCAAATCCTTAAAGATGATGCTGTGAAAGTGCTGCACTCAATATACCAGAAAATTTGGAAAACTCAGCAGTGGCCACAGGACTGGAAAAGGTCAGTTTTCATTCCAATCCCAAAGAAAGGCAATGCCAAAGAATGCTCAAACTACCGCACTATTGCACTCATCTCACAAGCTAGTAAAGTAATACACAAAATTCTCCAAGCCAGGCTTCAGCAATATGTGAACCGTGAACTTCCTGATGTTCAAGCTGGTTTTAGAAAAGGCAGAGGAACCAGAGATCAAATTGTCAACATCTGCTGGATCATGGAAAAAGCAAGAGAGTTCCAGAAAAACATCTATTTCTGCTTTATTGACTATGCCAAAGCCTTTGACTGTGTGGATCACAATAAACTGTGGGAAATTCTGAAAGAGATGGGAATACCAGACCACCTGATCTGCCTCTTGAGAAATTTGTATGCAGGTCAGGAAGCAATAGTACATCATGGGAAACGCTGGGCTGGAAGAAGCACAAACTGGAATCAAGATTGCCAGGAGAAATATCAATAACCTCAGATATGCAGATGACACCACTCTTATGGCAGAAAGAAGAGGAACTAAAAAGCCTCTTGATGAAAGTGTAAGTGGAGAGTGAAAAAGTTGGCTTAAAGCTCAACATTCAGAAAACAAAGATCATGGCATCTGGTCCCATCACTTCATGGGAAATAGATGGGGAAACAGTGGAAACAGTGTCAGACTTTATTTTGGGGGGCCCCAAAATCACTGCAGAGGTGACTGCAGCCATGAAATTAAAAGACGCTTACTCCTTGGAAGGAAAGTTATGACCAACCTAGATAGCATATTCAAAAGCAGAGACATTACTTTGCCAACAAAGGTCCATCTAGTCAAGGTTATGGTTTTTCCTGTGGTCATGTATGGATGTGAGAGTTGGACTGTGAAGAAAGCTGAGTGCCAAAGAATTGATGCTTTTGAACTGTGGTGTTGAAGAAGACTCTTGAGAGTCCCTTGGACTGCAAGGAGATCCCACCAGTCCATTCTGAAGGAGATCAGCCCTGGGATTTCTTTGGAGGGAATGATGCTAAAACTGAAACTCCAGTACTTTGGCCACCTCATGCGAAGAGTTGACTCACTGGAAAAGACTCTGATGCTGGGAGGGATTGGGGGTAGGGGGGAATTGGACGACAGAGTATGAGATGGCTAGATTGCATCACCGATGCAATGGACATGAGTTTGGGTCAACTCCGGGAGGTGGTGATGGACATGGAGGCCTGGTGTGCTGCAATTCACAGGGTCGCAAAAAGTCAGACATGACTGAGTGACTGAACTGAATTGTGGGCCCTTGCCAGCAGAAAAGCTTTTATCTGGTTGTCCTTCCCTCAGGCAATCAGCATGTTATAGGGATTCTCAAGGGATTCGATTTCAATTCAGTTAACAATTGTTGAGTGCCTACTATATGCCTGGTGCTGGGAGACTCAGAGGAACTCAGAAAAGGACTCAGTAAGGGAATGAATTCCTTGACTTCATCTCCGTTGCTCTCTGTTTTCACTGTAAAAGTTAGAATGGCTATTGATAGAATTTTACCATGCTATATTGGATTGATTAGGGATAAGCATATGAATTTGGGGATAAACCTAATGAAGCATCTGTGCAGTGTTAGAATTAAAATCCATAACCTTAAGGTAATTCTCATATTTCTTTTTATTTATCACCATAGTTCCTATCACTGATGATATGTGTCCCAGCATATATTTCCTACTTCTACTTCTTCAATAACTCATTGCAATCTGATATCTGCTCTTTCTATACCACTGAAATTGCTCCTTAAATAAAGGTCATCAAAGTGTCAAAGTGCCAAGTGCCTCTTTCCATCTTCAGTCTCTTCAACTTTTCTGCAACATGTCACAGTGCTGACCACCCTCATACCTCTTGATTCCCTCTTTTCTCTTAGACTTCAAAATATTACATTACCATGGTTCTCATTCTCTCTCTTTGACTGCCCCTTCACTAAGTTCTTGATTGGCTACTCTTCTTCCACCAGCATCTCAGGTCTCTTCCTCAGTCCATTTTATATGCTGTGTTTTGTTTGCTCTTTATATTCTCTCCATGGGCAACTGTACCCATTGCTGCAGATTCATTTGACACTAAAACTTTGAATATACTGGTGACTTACATGTCTACTACTCCAACCCTAATCTCTTACCTAAATCCCAATCTCACGATCACAATAGTCAGTTGACTTTTACTACATTCAGATCAGATCAGATCAGATCAGTCGCTCAGTCGTGTCCAACTCTTTGCGACCCCATGAATTGCAGCACACCAGGCCTCCCTGTCCATCACCAGCTCCCGGAGGTCACTCAGACTCACATCCATCGAGTCAGTGATGCCATCCAGCCATCTCATCCTCTGGCGTCCCCTTCTCCTCCTGCCCTCAATCCCTCCCAGCATCAGAGTCTTCTCCAATGAGTCAACTCTTCGCATGAGGTGGCCAAAGTACTGGAGTTTCAGCTTTAGCATCATTCCCTCCAAAGAAATTCCAGGGCTGATCTCCTTCAGAATGGACTGGTTGGATCTCCTTGCAGTCCAAAGGACTCTCAAGAGTCTTCTCCAACACCACAGTTCAAAAGCATCAATTCTTCGGTGCTCAGCCTTCTTCACAGTCCAGCTCTCACATCCATACATGACCACAGGAAAGACCATAGCCTTGACTAGGCGAACCTTCGTTGGCAAAGTAATGTTTTACTACATTAAGCACCTCAAATACACCATGTCTAGAACGTAACATTTTTCCCCATCACAAATCTACTCCACCTCCTAAATATGCAATTTCATTTAATAGTACCCAAATTCCCATTTGCCAAAGGATGAAACTTTGGAGTCATTTTATCTTCCCTTTCAGTCTTAACACTGCATCTTGCATGAGTTTTCAATGTCTTAAAATTCAGTTGTCATAATATCTCAACCATATACCCATCTCTTACTGCACCCATTGCCAATACTTTAATTCAGACAACCATTAACTCTTTCCTGGGCTGTGCTAACGACCTCTTAAATGGTATGCTTGCCTCTAGTCCCTAGAGGAAGCTGGAAATACATTAGTAGTGGCAGTATGTGGTCAATAACTACAACAGAGAAGTGGTTCTTTACTCAAAGGGACTGTCTTGCTTCATATTGCCCCATGTACCCTAGGGTATGTGCCATTAGCCAGTGACTAACCTTTACCATATGTTGTCATAATCAGAAAACTTTACTTGGCATTGACAATATCATCATAATAGCTACCTAGAAAGCATCAATAGCTAATTTTCAAGAGAGACTGTTTTAACTATTCTATGCCTCAAGAACCCCATGAACAATATGAAAAGTCAAAATGATATGGAAGGAGAAGATAAGCCCCCACCTCCAGGTCGGTAGGTGTCCAAAATGCTGCTGCAGAAGAGTGGAGAAATAGCTCCAGAAAGAATGAAGAAGCTGTGCCAAAGTGGAAACAATGTTCAGCTGTGGGTGTGTCTGGCAGTGAAAGTCAAGTCTGATGCTGTAAAAAACAATATTGCATAGGAACAATCTTGCATAGGAACCTGGAATGTTAGATCCATGAATCAAGGTAAACTGGACATGATTAAGCAGGAGATGGCAAGAGTGAACATCGATATTTTAGGAATCAGTGAACTAAAATGGACCAGAATGGGCAAATTTAATTCAAATGACCATTATTTCTACTACAGTGGGCAAGAATCCCTTAGAAGAAATACAGTAGCCATCATAGTCAACAAAAGCATCCAAAATACAGTATTTTGGGTGCAATGTCAAAAATGACAGAATGATCTCTGTTCATTTCCAAGGCAACCCATTCAACATCACCATAGTCCAATTCTATGCCCCAATCACTAATACTGAAGAAGCTGAAGTCAAACGTTTCTATGAAGACCTACAAGACCTTCTAGAACTAATACCAAAAACACATGTTCTCTTCATTATAGGAGACTGGAATGCAAGAGCAGGAAGTCAAGAGATACACCTAGAGTAACAGACAAATTTGGCCTTGGAGTACAAAATGAAGAAGGACAAGGCTAACAGAGTTTTGCCAAGAGAACACTCTGGTCATAGCAAACACTCTTTTCCAACAACACAAGAGATGACTCTCCACATGGACATCACCTGATGGTCAATACTGAAATCAGAGTTATTACATTCTTTGAAGCCAAAGATGGAGAAGCTCTATACAGTCAGCAAAAAAAGACCTGGAGCTGACTTTGGTTCAGATCATGACTTTCTTATTGCAAAATTCAGACTTAGATTGAAAAATGTAGGGAAAACCAGTAGACCATTCAGGTATGACTTAAATCAAATCCCTTATGATTATACAGTGGAGGTGATGAATAGATTCAAGGGCTTAGATCTGGTAGATAGAGTTCCGAAAGAACTGTGAACAGAGGTTCATAATATTGTACCGGAGGCAGTGACCAAAATCATTCCAAAGAAAAAGAAATGCAAGAAGGCAAAATGGTTGCTGAGGAGGCCTTAAAAATAGCTGAGAAAAGAAGAGAAGTGAAAGACAAAGGAAAAAGCGAAAGATATACTCATCTGAATGCAGAGTTCCAAAGAATAGCAAGGAGAAGAAAGCCTTCCTAAGTGAACAGTGCAAAGAAATAGACAAAAACAATAGAAAAGACAGACTAGAGATGACTTCAAGAAAATTAGAGATATCAAGGGAACACTTTATGGAAAGACGAGTGTGATAAAGGACACAAATGGTTAGGACCTAACAGAAGCCAAAGAGATTAAGAAGAGGTGATAAAAAATACACAGAAGAACTGTACTAAAAGGTCTTAATGACCTGCATAACCACGATGATGTGATCACTCACCTAAAGCCAGACATTCCAGAATGTGAAGGCAAGTGGGCCTTAGAAAGCATTACTATGAACAAAGCTAGTGGATGTGATGGAATTCTAGTTGAGCTATTTCAAATCCTAAAAGATTTTGGTGTTAAAGTGCTGCACTCAGTACGTCAGCAAATTTGGAAAACTCAGCAATGGCCACAGGACTGGAAAAGGTCAGTTTTCGTTCAAATCTCAAAGAAGGGCAATGCCAAAGAATGTTCAAACTACCACACAACTGCACTCATTTCACATGCTGGCAAGGTAATGCCCAAAATTCTTCAAGCTAGGCTTCGACAGTACATGAACCAAAAACATCCAGATGTACAAGCTGGATTTAGAAAAGGCAGAGGAACCAGAGATCAAATTGTCAGCATCCACTGGATCACAGTAAAAGCAAGGAAATTCCAAAAAAACATCTACTTCTGCTTCATTGACTATGCTAAAGCCTTTGACTGTGTGGATCACAACAAACTGTGGAAAATTCTTAAAGAGATGGAGTATAAGACCACCTTCCCTACTTCCTGCAAAACCAGTATGAAGGTCAAGGAGCAACAGTTAGAACCAGATATGAAACAACGAACTGGTTCAAAATATGGAAAGGTGTACGTTAAGGCTGTATATTGTCACCCTGCTTATTTAACTTATACGCAGGGTACATCATGCAAAATGTCCAGCTGGATGAATCACAAGCTGGAATGAAGACTGCTGGGAGAAATATCAACAACATCAGATATGCAGATGACACCAGTCTAATGGAAGAAAGTGAAGAGGAACTAAAGAGCCTTTTGAGGGTGAAAGACGAGAGTGAAAAAACTGGCTTAAAGCTCAACATTCAGAAAACTAAGATCATGGTATCTGATCTTATCACTTCCTGGGAAATAGAATTGGAAAAAGTGGAAGCAGTGACATTTTATTTTCTTGGGCTCCAATATCACTGTGGATGGTGACTGCAGCCACGAAATTAAAAGACAGTTGCTCCTTGGAAGAAAAGCTATGACAAACCTAGACAGCATATTAAAAAGCAGAGACATTACTTTACCAACAAAGGTCCATCTAGTCAAAACTATTGTTTTTCCAGTAGTCACATACAGATGTGAGAGTCAGACCATACAGAAGGCTGAGCACTGAAGAATTGATGCTATCGAACTATGGTGCTGGAGAAGACTCTTGAGAGTCCCTTGGACTGCAAGGTGATCTAACCAGTCAATCCTAAAGGAAATCAGACCTGAATATTCATTGGAAAGACTGATGCTCAAGCTGAAGCTCCAATACTCTGGCCACCTGATGCGAAGAGCTGACTTATTAGAAAAGACCTTGATGCTGGGAAAGATTGGGGGCAAGAGGAGAAGGGGGTGACAGACCATGAAATGGCTGAATGGCATCATCGACTCAAGGGATATGAGTTTGAGCAAACTCTGGGAGATAGAGAAGGACAGGGAAGCCAAGCATGCTGCAAATGCTGCATGAGATTGCAAAGAATCGGAGATGAGTTAACAACTGAACAACAACAATTCTATATAGGTTGGCTATGAGAAGCAAAAATAAAGATGTCCCAGGATATTATTAAGGATAGAGAAGTTGGTTGGTATTTCTTCAGGAAGAGTAGTTTGAAACATCATTCATATATGAGAAAATAAGTGCTTAAAAATATTCATGACCTCTGCTTAATGTTTAGCATGGCGGTAACTTTTGGAATATGGTTTTGACAAATGAACTGCTTCTCTTCAGAAAAGACTATTTCCTAGCAATATCATATTCTTCAATACGGATTATTTTCAACATAATATATAAAATAAAGGACCTTTTAGTCACTTTTTATTCTCAACCAGTCTCCATTCTATAAATTTTAAGTTATCAAATTCTAAAACACTGAAAATAATTTTAAAAGTATAGTATATGGATTTTTGTCATTTCTTTGCTCAAGGATTTAGTTTGCTATGGGTGATAACTTAAGCCTGTTTCCTAACACCTAGTAATTCTAACATATCTTAGTACTGCCTGCCAATATCTTATACAACTCTTAAAAGGCTGTATTGACACAACACTGAAACTTCTAGCTGAAAAGCCAAATTTTTAGGTTATCTACAAGCTGGTTTGCCTGTAAGCCATGAAACAACAAGTTTAAGTAGTTTTTTTTTTTTTTTTTTTTTCCCCCTGAGTGTAATTAACACATAGTGCTTCTATAATAATGAGCTGATTTGGAGAGAAACAAGTGAATTCAATCAAACTGGTTATTTTCACAACAGTTCCAAGTCCGTTAATTTCAAAACAACTAGGTCTTTGATTTACTGCACTCATGTGTGTACACAAAACCTGAAATGGCCATTTATTTAAGTAATGTACAGACATAGCTTGGGGCTTCCCTGGTGGCTCAGTGGTAAAGAATTTGCCTGCAATTCAAAAGATGTGGGTTCTGTCTCTGGGTTGGGAAGATCCCTTGGAGTAGGACATGGAAACACACTCCAATATTCTTGCCTGAAAAATTCCATGGACAAAGGAGCCTGGTGGGCTATAGTACTTGGGGTGCAAAGAGTCAGACATGACTGAAGCAACTGAGTAGCACAGACATAGCTTACTGTGGTAACCTTTTATGATAAACCCCCATCCTCCCAAGGCACTTTCAATCCCTCCAATACTATCATTTATCATGCCACATACCTGCTTAAAATCCTCAAATAATTTTTTCTTGCCTAGAAAATAAAGTCTGAGCTTTTGATTATGTCATTCTGTCTGAATGGAATATTTCCACTCCTCATCTCTCCAGATCGTAGATTTTCCTCAAGTTCCAGGGTCTCAACTCCTCTACAAAAGCATTGGTAACTACTACAGTCTGCACTAAGTTTCTCTTCTCTTAATATGTATTGCACTTAAAACTTAAAGAACTTAAAGTTAACACTTGAAATGTCAAAATTATTGCTTTGTACCTGGCAGAGTACCTAGCACATAGTAGACACTCCACGGACATTTGTAAACTTGCCTCATCGACTTCTTCCAATGGAATAAAAATGCACCTAAGGTGTGATAACAACCTTCCAAATTATACTTCATTTGGTAAATAACAAGATAAAAGCTCTTTTCCTGTGTGCCTTTAATTCTCCACTGAATCAATGTTAATTTGTATAAGCATACCATAGTTGTAGGCAATGTTCTATCACTAAAGACATAACAGAGTGGGTCAACCTGCACTGGGCAGTAAGTTTCTGGAGAGGGAGTTAGGGATTACTTCCAATACCAACCACCTCCTCCATTCAACTTCTACCAAAGAAGTATTCAAGGCTGTGTTTATGCCTAGAAAACAAACTCGATTCAGTAGGACAAGGATTGCTAAAGCTGGCATAAAAAGCTGTCAGTGACACAAATGACATTGAGTGTCTGTCATTACAGATTAGTTTACAGTGAGAAAGTGATTCTCATTCACATTATCTGGACCATCAAAAGAAACCTTTTATGCTAATTTGCATAACCTCTAGTTAATGAAATTATACCAATTCTTAACACCATTATGAGGCTGGAAGAGACAGAGGAGGAGAAGGCGGGAAAGAACAGGATGGAGAAGGATTGGTTTTGCATATTAAACAGAAATGTGGAGGAAGTTGGATTTTTGCCATATTCTCTGGCTCTATTAATAGCCAATACACCCATGGTTCAAAACAAAATCATTAGGCACTAACATGAAGAAATGTGCATGCAGATCTGAGACATTATTTTATTTATAAGACATATTCTCCATAGGAAGCCTAAATTTACTTTACTACGCTGCATGAAATAAAAAGTGGAAAAAGGAGAATTTAGACACCTGCATCATAAAGGCATCACAGTGACAGGTAATGTTCCTTGATGTGTTGAGACTCCCATGGATACAGGTAGAGGGAAGAGAAGCAGGGATGCTTTTAATGACTGTAGGAAGACAAAGCTGAGCTACTTTTCTGTTCAACTTTTGAGAGACCAGTGGCACTAGGTCCACAATTCAAGAAGAGCATTATGCTAATTCCTTAACCTTGTCTCCACAGAGGACACAGGTAGTGAAAATTATATGAACTTTTTTGGGCAGAAAAAATTGTGTCTTTTCCTTGTTCTCCATATATTTTATCACTACTATAATTAACAAAGTAGTCACATTTTTAAGCCATTGTGGTTGGCCTGAGTTACATTCTGGATACTTCAAGAGCCACAGTTCTTGCCATTAGAGAGAAAACAATTTTTAATAAAGAATGAATCAAATGACTTGGTGCTCATGACATTTGAGTTTTGCACATGTGATATATATTGACATAGAGCATGTTTTGAGAATGCATATGGATGCACAACAGCATTGCAAGCAGAACAAACCTGTATCTGTTTCTCATTCTATACCCTACTTGTTAGGGAGTAGAATCTAGTAACATATAATATCTTACTTTTTAAAGAAAACATATTATTAGGAATTTTTGAGAAACTTGGCCTATTTCATTAACACTCAGTAACTTTAAAAAATCATAAACACATCAGAAAAGAACTCTGAAGTTCAAATGAAGCAACATTAAGGATGCCCATAAACACCATTTACAAATGTGGTACCATATAAATTTACCATATGAATTTAAATAGTAACCCTAACCAAGTTACCAACATTTGTTATTATTATTAATAGCTACTCTGTCCACTGTACTTCATTTTCTGTAGAGTATTTTTGCATACACTATCTTGATTTTTTATCACAGTAGCCTTGGGATATAAACTAGAAAACCAAAGCCTAGAGAAGTTATGTGACTTATTCAATGACAGACAGCTAGTTAGTAATAAAGTCGACAATTAAAATGAAAGGACCCAGATTACTAATCTTATACTTACAGTGCAAAAACGAAAGGCTTATTATGTTTACACTACTAAGTATTAAATATTGATACTAGAAACATTTACATTTATTCTTATTAAAGAGATTTTTAGAGAAACAGTATCAAAAATGGTTGGATGTAAGGGTTGGTATAACTTTAATGTGTCTGTGAAATGAGATACAAATAATTGAAGACAGATAAAATTGTATATTAGGTGGTATCTAAATGACTGTGAGTCATAAATTCCATTTCCCTATAATCAAATCCCCATAACTAGTTTGGTCTGTGGCTGTTAGCTTCAGCCAGATATGACACTGTTCCTTAATCTTTGAGTTTCACCTGCAGAAAACAAACACTGCAATAGAATCTTGACAGGGCCTTTGCAATTAACTTTCAAGATACCTATATGAAACAAGAGCCCATTCCTCTCAGGATTTAGTGCCCAACACACTCTCCCACTGACACGATGCAGCAATTCTAGGTGACTAAGCAGTATCTCCAGTATACTATGTAGAGTCTGAATGCAGATAGTAAGGATACAAAATACAAAACCGACTAAGCATTTGGCTTAAAGTAGCCTGAATAATATTTAGAACATAAAATCTGAGGCAAAATTGCATGAACTGCAAACATCCCAAAGTGGATTTGAAAAGGCAAACAGCTGCTGCTGCTGCTGCTAAGTCGCTTCAGTCGTGTCCGACTCTGTGTCCTGAAATTTATTATCATCACTGTCAATTGTGCAATAGCCTACACAAAATGATTTGGTGATTTGAGTCTCATTCCCAATGGGGCAGATATTCACATCACTACAATCACTGTGAAAATGGTACGCTTGTTTATACTCTCAGTAGAAAGATCAAGAAACTTGTGGAGCATGGAGAATCTAATGGCAGGAAGTGGTCCCTCTAGGTGTGTCCGAGGGCACTTTTTAGGAACAATGACGTTTACTTTCATAAACTCTTTAATGTAAATATTTTGATTCCATTAAAAAAAAAAAAAAACTCCAAACTCCTAGTTTCAGGGCTTTAAAATGAACAAACCTTACCTGAATAGCCTCAACAGTGAGATCTTCAAACCCTGGCCTTGATCATTGCAATTCCCCACCTTCCTCACAGAATAAAGCAATCACAATTTTCTGGCTGGGGATATATTTGCAGATTGTTATATTCAGGCAAACGCATTGATGTTGCTTTGTTAATATGCCTGTGTGTCTCTGTGTGTCTGTATTGTACCTCCACAGCAAGATAAAAAGAATTCATAACTACATTGGTGGTGGTTTAGTCACTAAGTCGTGTCCAACTCTTTTATGACCCTGTGGACTGAAGCCTGCCAGGCTCCTCTGTCCATGGGATTTTCTAGGCAAGAATGCTGGAGTGGGTTGCCATTTCCTTTTCCAGGCAATCTTCCTGACCCAGGATTCAAACCCACGTCTCCTGCATTGCAGGAGAATTCTATACTACTGAGCCACTAGGAAAGCCCATTCATGGCTATATGTAAACATATTTCTATCATCTATTTATTCAATATCTCTTTTTCAGACAAATATACTTTAATAGGGTTCTAGAGTATTCTGGAATTGAGCATTGTTTGTCTTCAAGAGTAACCTAAGGCACTTGCCTTTCGGCATTTACTTCAGCCTCCAATCTTAACACCGGGCCTGGTATATGGTAGTTCAGTTCAGTCACTCAGTCGTGTCTAACTCTTTGCAACACCATGGACTGCATCACGTCAGGTTTCCCTGTCTGTCACCAACTCCTGAAGCTTGCTCAAACTCATGTCCATTGAGTCGGTGATGCCATCCAACCATCTCATCCTCTGTCATTACCTTCTCCTCCTGGCCTTTGATCTTTCCTAGCATCAGGGTCTTTTCAAATGAGTCAGTTCTTTGCATCAGGTGGCCAAAGTATTGAAGTTTCAGCTTCAGCATCTGTCCTTCCAGTGAATATTCAGGACTGTTTTCCTTTAGGATTGACTGGTTGGATCTCCTTGCAGTCCACGGAACACTCAAGAGTCTTCTCCAACACCACAGTTCAAAAGCATCAATTCTTCGGCACTCAGCTTTCTTTATAGTCCAGCTCTCACATCATACACAACTACTGGAAAATCCATAGCTTTGACTAGATGGACCTTTGATGGTGAACTAATGTCTCTGCTTTTTAATATGCTGTCTAGGTTGGTCATAGCTTTTCTTCCAAGGAGCAAGCGTCTTTATGGTAAGTATACAATAAACTTCAGTTGAATAAATGAGCTACTCTCATGCAGGGTTTACCCAGTTTTTTTGTGTTCCCTCAGTACCTATGCACACTTTATATTTAAATTTCTTGTCTGGATCAAGGTACATGTATTGTCTTTGCTTGTATTTGGTGTTTGCTGTACATGGCAAACATATCCTAGGATAACACCCAATAAGTCATGCTCTTATGTAATCCTCTCCCCTTGTTTGTGGACAGAATCTGTCGCTTGCTTCTAATCAACACAATATGAAAAAGGCAAAGGGATTTTTCAGGTATAATTAGGATCCCCTAAAGTGAAGAGGAACTAAAAAGCTTCTTGATGAAAGTGAAAGTGGAGAGTGAAAAAGTTGGCTTAAAGCTAAACATTCAGAAAATGAAGATCATGGCATCCGGTCCCATCACTTCATGAGAAACAGATGGAGAAACAGTGGAAACAGTGTCAGATTTTATTTTTGGGGGCTCCAAAATCACTGCAGATGGTGACTGCAACCATGAAATTAAAAGACGCTTACTCCTTGGAAGGAAAGTTATGACCAACCTAGATAGCATATTCAAAAGCAGAGACATCACTTTGCCAACAAAGGTCCGTCTAGTCAAGGCTATGGTTTTTCCTGTGGTCATGTATGGATGTGAAAGTTGGACTGTGAAGAAGGCTGAGTGCCAAAAAATTGATGCTTTTGGACTGTGGTGTTGGAGAAGACTCTTGAGAGTCCCTTGGACTGCAAAGAGATCCAACCAGTCCATTCAGAAGGAGATCAGTCCTAGGTGTTCTTTGGAAGGAATGATTCTAAAGCTGAAACTCCAGTACTTTGGCCACCCCACGAGAAGGGTTGACTCATTGGAAAGGACTCTGATGCTGGGAGGGATTGGGGGCAGGAGGAGAAGGGGACGACAGAGGATGAGATGGCTGGATGGCATCACTGACTGGATGGACGTGAGTCTGAGTGAACTCCGGGAGTTGGTGACGCACAGGGAGGCCTGGCGTGCTGCGATTCATGGGGTTGCAAAGAGTTGGACACGACTGATTGACTGAACGGGACTGAACTGGAACATAAAGGAGTGCTGGAGATGACAGATACAAATAGATAAGCACAAGGCCCAGCCTCTAAACAGCAGCTACTGCTGTTGTCATTCTCATCTGTGTGCAAGGTTACAGGTTTCCTGAGTTTGGAGCTATCTGGCCAAAAATTAAAGAACAGATGAGTCTTTCACATGATGTCAGCCAATCTCCATTGGTTTTCTAAACTTGGAATAGATCTTGAGTGCAGTTTCTCTTTTAGCAATCCAGGTGATTTTCTCTCTCCCTTGAAAACATTTTGGGAGACCCACCCATTATATAAATAATACATGCTTTTATTAAAATAATTGTAAGATAAAAAATGGAAGGAACACTGTGGTGGTCAAGTTCTTAAGAGTCGAGGGGTGTTAGAGAGGAAATGCAGAGAAGGCAATGGCACCCCACTCCGGTACTCTTGCCTGGAAAATCCATGGAAAGGAGCCTGGTAGGCTGCAGTCCATGGGATCACTAAGAGTCGGGCATGACTGAGTGACTTCACTTTCACTTTTCACCTTCATGCATTGGAGAATAAAATGGCAACCCACTCCAGTGTTCGTGCTTGGAGAATCCCAGGGGCAGGGAAGTCTGGTGGGCTGCCATCTATGGGGTCACACAGAGTTGGACACGACTGAAGCGATTTAGCAGCAAGAGATAGATTATCCTGAGTAGATCTAACGTAACAGAAGAGCCCTTTAGAAGACTGCTAAGGCTGTCTCTGAAGTTAGAGATTATAAGTAGCAGAGATTCTCTCTCTCTCTCTCTCTCTCTCTCTCTCTCTCTCTCTCTCTCCCTCTCGCTAGCTTTGAAGAACCAACCCACCATGAATTACCAACCCACCATGAATTTTATAGCCCGGAAGAAATCTGACAACAATATAAGGAAGTTGGGAGTGTATTTTTCTCTCCAGTCTAGCCTCCAGATGAGAACAAGCCCAGTCAACACCCTGTTGCAGCCTTGTGAGACTCAAAGCAGAGAAATCCTGAAAGTCATGCCCAGATGTCTGACTTACAGAAATTGTGAGCTAATAAATTGATGTCATTTTCAGCCACTCAGGTTGTGATCATTTGCTTGAGGGCCAAAGAAAACCAATACACTCTGTGTGTATACAGATCATATTTCTCATCCTAGAGGCTAAGCACTTTGAGGGAAGAAAGCACATCTGCTTTCCCTCTGTCTCAGTGTCAAGGGCTCAGTTAAGTATACAACACAGGCATACTTGCAGGCTGGAATAAATTGTTTCTACTTGTGAACAGTAGGTATTATACTGTACTTCCTGCTGAAACTGCTTTCTACTGAGGAAGTAAAATGCAATATACTGACTTCTGTTTTGTCACATATTTTTCAGCAGAGTGGCAAAAATTAGACACACATGAGAAAGAGTGAGAGTTGTGTACCTACTTATCAATGCATGAAGCTGAAAAATGACCACATTCCTTTTAAAGATGGCAATAATGTAAGATGAAAAAAAATAATTCAGAAATCCAATTACAATGAACTGACTAACAAACTGGCTATGGTGGCCACACATGGCTGGTATAAATCAGAATTATTTTCCTCTTTCTTAATTTGCTTCTCAGTCAGGCTAAAGCTTTGCTTTTAAAGTAACGGAGGTATCTGTTTCCTATCTGACCCTCAGATAATTTTTAATAGATTTAGTTTTATCTTAAAACTAAACAGCCCAAGCCCGTGCTAATTTCCTTACATAAAATACAGCTCTCTTAATAGCTAAGTTTCTAATCAAAACCTTAACACTCTCCTTGCCAATCAAAGATCGATTTCTTAAACTCAGCAACACATAGGAGAAGCCAAAGTACAGGTCTCAGAGCAAAGAACTCAAAGACCAGACAATCTTTCTGGTGTGGAAATATATTCTTTTCTGCTATGAATTTTTCAGAGTCAATTTTCTTTGACTCTTTGACAGAGTCCTTTCTTCATTCTGTCTTTTTCTTCTTTTGTTCTCACTCTCTCTTTCTCTCCAGCTAAAATATTGTTTATTCATTACTATAAAGGGAAACAGTAAGTGTGACAGATAGTATGAAAAAATCAAATCCTTCATACAGTTTAGATTATAAAAATCTAGATATATATTCTCATTTCAGTTGCTAGAAATATCAGACTTCAAGTAGCTTAATATTATGGGACAAGATGAAAGAACATAAAGTGTTATCAGTGACTTCTTATAATGCTGAGGTAGTAGCTAACAGAGAATTCTACAGTCTGTTATTTAATTTAAGCAAGGCCTTTATGCTCTTGTTAAAATGCAAACAGCACTGAGAGACCATCCCTTAGAGCCTTAAGTCACTTTAGGGTTCCAAATGACTAAGTTTATCAGCTTCTTTTCTGAAAGTAGGCTTTACGTTTTTCAGGGAGTAGACACAAAGGAAGAGGGTAAACTTAAATTCTCTGGTTGCCTGAGGGACTAGGAGACATCCACCACTGAGACTTGAAAAAGTACACAAGAAAGTGAGATCCTCATTCAAAACTGGCAGAAGAATTTTCTTGTATTCAAGCCTGAATGTGATATAGTGTCAGCTGTCTGTGTGGTTGCCTACTGCTACGAGTTGTAAGATTTTAATTTCAGATGCAAACTTGGTGGTTTTCCATTTTAATTAGTCATGAAAATGAATTAAGACAGTCTCATCATTCCTAATAGACATGCAAGGAAAAAGGACAAAAATATTACTGCACTGAATATATAGACAGTTGAAGAAGTTGACTCTGAAAAATTCATAGCAGAAAGGAATATATCTCCACACCAAGTACTTCTTGTGTACTATCTCCCCCATCGCATGGTCTTCATCACTTTTAGAAAATGCTCAATGATATATATCCTCTAGGGAATGAAATGTACTTGGAAGATCAGTGATAAACTAGGAAGTGGGCCTACTACTCTAGTCCATTCTTCTGAAACGTTTTCCCTAAACACCCTATAATTTAGTCATACCAGATGGTCGCTCAGACATACCATAGATTGCATGCCTTTATGCTTTTACTTATTATAATATATCCAACTTAGATTCACTTTCCTACCTTTTCTAACAGCCAAGTTCCTATTCATTTTCTAAACTCCAAATAAATGTCACTTTTCTATAGTATGTTCCAGATATAAAACATGAGGTACTGTCAGAAGCTTCCTTCTCTGTGATTCCAAATCACTTCATATATACATCTATTACTGTTCATATTACATGATATTGTAGAAGGGGTTTGTTTGTTTGCTTGTTTTTATGTTGATTATACCTCAACATCCAGACTAGGAACCCCATGAGGGCAAAAAGTATCATCAGTCTTTACACACACCAATCTTCCTCCAAACTCATCACAGAACATGATTGTAGTGTGTGCTCAATTTATGTTGGCTGGACAGGATTAAAAAATTTATATTAGAGGTCCAGAGAAGGAAAATAACCAAAATAGCTCTGTCCTGCCAAATAAGGGGGTTTGTTTCTTATAAATGGAATCCCTCAGATCTAAAGAACCAGAAACACTCTTTTTGGTTGGAATGTGACTTCAATTTAAGGGCTCGAGAGTAATCGTTTCAGGGCTTTCCTGATAGCTCAGGTGGTAAAGAATACACCTACAATGCAGGAGCCACAGGAGATGGGGGTTTGATCTCTGGGTCAGGAAGATCCCCTGGAGGAGGAAATGGCAACCCACTCCAGTATTCATGCCTGGGAAATCCCATGGACAGAGGAGTCTGGCAGGCTACAGTCCATGGGGTTACAAAGAGTCAGACACCACTGAACATGCAAGCACACATAGAGTAGTCATTTAAGAGGCAACCTCTATACTCTTTTTTAGCTACCAAAGAATCAACCACCCATGAAAAGAGTCTATCTTTGTTTAAATTCTTTCAATACAGGTGATAAGTGATTCACATCTCATCCAAATAAATTAATAATTCTATGTCCTTCATAATGTAACAAATTTAATGATGGAAACAGCAGAAAGATAAGACATATTCTTTTTTTTTGTAACTAATATCCCTTTATTTTTTAAGATACCATAATGTTAAAAATAAATCTTTTTTTTCCCAGATCCTATAGTACCTTTACTTTTTTTTTTTTTATTATTATTATTTTTTTAATTTTTCTTAACTTTACAATATTGTATTACTTTTACTATACATCGAGATGGATCCGCCACCAGAATACACGTGCTCCCCATCCTGAACCCTCCTCCCTCCCCCCTCCCACACCATCCCTCCAGGTCATCCCAGTGCTCCAGTCCCAGGCATCTGTTATAGGGCATCGTACCTGGACTGACTCGTTTCAGATATGATATTATACATATTTCAATGCTATTCTCCCCAACCGTCCCACCCTCTCCCAGTCCCAGAGTCCAAAAGTCTGTTCTATACATCAGTGTCTCTTTTGCTGTCTCATAAGCAGGGTGATTGTTACCATCTTTCTAAATTCCATATATATGCGTTAGTATACTGTATTTGTGTTTTTCTTTCTGGCTTACTTCACTCTGTATAATAGGCTCCAGTTCCATCCACCTCATTAGAACTGATTCAAATGTTTCTTACATTAAACACTCTTGTACTATAGTGGGGGAGAGCATTTTAAGGCATAAAAGAAAATTAGATAAAATAGAAGACTATACATACATGTAAAATTCTGCATGTTGACTATATAGACATTGTAGGAATTCAAAAAATGGGAAAGTCAGGTTAGAGTCATGCACCTTAGAATATTTCATGGACCTAAAAGAATGGGAAGAATTCAATAATACAGAGAGAATTGAAATAAAGGCTGCCTAAGATGGAGATCCAATCAGTCCATTCTGAAGGAGATCAGCCCTGGGATTTCTTTGGAAGGAATGATGCGAAAGCTGAAACTCCAGTACTTGGCCACCTCATGCGAAGAGTTGACTCATTGGAAAAGACTCTGATGCTGGGAGGGATTGAGGGCAGGAGGAGAAGGGGACAACAGAGGATGAGATGGCTGGATGGCATCACTGACTCGATGGACGTAAGTCTGAGTGAACTCCGGGAGTTGGTGATGGACAGGGAGGCCTGGCGTGCTGCAATTCATGGGGTCGCAAAGAGTCGGACAGGACTGAGTGATTGAACTGAACTGAACTGAAGATTTTAAAACATCTTAAAGAATTCTAGATCATTCAAGGAAACTAAAAGATGATTCAACCTAAACTCATTTTACATAAGAAATAAACCCAGATAGAGAAACTGACCTACCCAGATCCCACAGTGCATGCATGTATGCAGTGCTGGGAGAGAATCTTCATTGCGCCTATCACTTCAAGTTGTCTCCTACAACCTCACTTAAATTATATAGGGACTACTACTAGGTTTCTATTCAGAGAAGGCAATGTCATCCCACTCCAGTACTCTTGCCTGGAAAATCCCATGGGCAGAGGAGCCTGATAGGCTGCAGTCCATGGGGTCACTAAGAGTCGGCACGACTGAGCAGCTTCACTTTCACTTTTCATTTTTATGCATTGGAGAAGGAAATGGCAACCCACTCCAGTGTTCTTACCTGGAGAATCCCAGGGACGGGGGAGCCTGGTGGGGTGCCATCTATGGGGTCGCACAGAGTCAGACATGCCTGAAGCGACTTAGCAGCAGCAGATTCTATTTCTATGGGGAAAGATGTGCTCAGATGCATACATCTTTCCTAGGAAAGAACACCCTGTTAAGACACTGTACAGACCAATTTCTAAAAGAAAACCTGGAAATGTTGACAATATAACCATATAAAGTTGGGTAAATCTATTGCATTAGATGACAACAGAAATGACTTCTGGGGAGGGAGAGGCATAAAACCAGAATACCATTTCTATTATGGACTTTGTGTTATAGAAATGAGTTACGTCATCCTATACCCAGGGAGCAAGATTTCCCCAGAAGTATAATTGAACTTGTTTTATAAGTGAATTATATTTTTTTCTTTTTCAAAATTAGCCAATGGTTAACAAAAATGGCACTGCCTACCAGAGACTATACTGAGACTGGTCCTCTGAAAGATAGTTTCTTCTGTTTTTACATACTAATCCCTGACACACAGAAACAATTTTAATTTATGTTCTGGCAGCATCTGAGCCACAAGAAACTGAGGCTACCGACATCTGGCTTGATAAACCACATAGCTGTAAGCAACTTTATAAATTAAATTATTTAAGTATCCCCATTTAATTTCCAGCATCTCTAAGGACAAGATGACAGACCGAAATGTGTCAAACTCAAAGAAACCAGCCTAAACTCATCTCAAACATGACACTTAAAGCAATTCAATACCATTCCACATTTCACAAACAGACATGAAAACACATTTCACTCCATCGATATAATTTGTAGTGCCCAAGTAAAATCATGCCATGATATCCCATAAGAAGCATAATTTAGAAAGGACATAAATTTTACTTAAACATTCAATTACTACATTAAATATATGACTATGTGGAAAAATTTCAGTGTGTTTGGTACAATCCCCTAAGTCTAATATATTAGAATGAATGAGGCAAGACATCAGGAGATTTTTGTTCTCCCATTTGGGGACAGCATAGTTATCAGTATCATTGTCATTTATCGATTAAGTCATCCAAAATACATTTGTAAATGCTTACTAGATGCTAGATGCTTGGGTCTAGCAGTGAATAAAGTTTATATAGTCTCCACCATCATGAAGATTATTATCTCACCATCACTAAATAAAATGTACTGATTGTCCTTCTAAAGCATTGGAACTCACTAATTCAGGATCAATTTAAATCCCTTTCCCCCTAGTAGCTCACAAAAGATATATAATACTTGCTCTGATAAAATATATATACTTGGCTACAAAAGGAACAGTGCACACATGCAGGAAAAGAAGGACTCCAAAAAATATGGTTCCAAAAGTGACTTGCTCACTGTCGCTAGAGGTAGGAGGGAACTCATGCCTCAGAGTCAATCACAAAACCAAAATACCCTGAGTTCCTGCTATGGACAGATCTACATACTAAGCTGTAGTAGGGAACTAATAAGCAAGATGCTAAACTGTCTAAACTAGAGGTAAACCTCATGGCAGTGATACAGAAAAGAAAGGAGGGAAGTGAAAGACATTATGAAGCACCAGTGGGACACACTGGTTGATTATATACAGAGAGCAAAGTATCAGTACAAGAAAGGGGCAAAGAAAACTTCAATAAGAAATTACTGACAGAAAGTGAGAAGGTAAATAGGGGATCCAACCTCAGAAAGATTATGACCTCACCATTAGAAACACAACGCATTTCTGATATCTGTAGACTATTTAAGTATACATGTGTGGCAGGAAGTTGGAGATATGGGACCATAGTACAGGAAATAGATATCTAAAAATCATTTACATATGAAATGGTAGTTAGATTCATCAAGTTAGACAAAATCTCCAAGGAAGAAAAGGCAGAGAGAAAAAAATAATAATGGATCTTGGGTATATCTACAGTTTGAGTATAAGAAAAAGAAAATAATCCAGGAAGAAAAATCCATTTACTTTCTTTTTGGCCATGCCATGCAGCTTGTGGGATCTTAGTCCTCCAACCAGGCAGCAAACTTCCTTACCCCCTGCAGTGAAAGCATGGAGTCCCAACAACTGGGCCACCACAGAAGTACTAAAATCTCCATTTTCTTTACTCTAGGAAACTTCACAGGAAATGAACAATACTGACATCAGGCAAAGAGAAGACAAGTTCTAGAATGGTGAAACGAGTAGGCAAAGGATTAGAGGACACAAGAAAACCAAGTTATTCTGATTCATTTTTTTCTTTCTATTCAGGCTAATGAAAACATTTTAAAGACTTATTTCAGAATATACCTACTAGAATCATCCTTTAGAGGGGTAACATTGGGCTCCTTTAGTAGGTAGTGCCAGTGGTAAAGAACCAATCTGCCAGTGCAGGAGACTTAAGAGACATGGGTTTGATCCCTGGGTCAGGAAGGTCCCCTGGAGAAGGGCATGGCAACCCACTCCAGTATTCTTGCCTGGAGAATCCCACGGACAGAGGAGCCTGGAGGGCTACAGTCCATGGGGTTGCAAAGTCAGACATGACTGAGCAACTAACACTTTTACTTTTAGAAACAAAATAGTAGCTGAACCATATTCGTATACTGGCCATACCACTTACTTATAAAGTAAAAAAGACAAACTTGAGAATGGGAAGACAAAATATAAAATGAAAAAAGTACATTCACCCTCTTTTGCTAAATGCAAAGAATGAGAAAAAAAGATTCTATGTGTTTTGGCAAACTGGAAATTAAAGATGGGAAATCACTATTTAAGGAATAGTCTACATGCAGCCCCCTTTCCAATTTGAGTCTTATCCAAAAGTATTATTTTTTTTCCTTTCTTTGCATAGTCTTTTTTTTTTAATTTTATTTTTATTTTATTTAACTTTACAATATTGTATTGGTTTTGCCATGTATCAAAATTAATCTGCCACAGGTATACATGTGTTCCCCATCCTGAACCCTCCTCCCTCCTCCCTCCCCATAAAATCCCTCTGGGTCGTCTCCGTGCACCAGCCCCTGGCATCCGGTATCAGGCATCGAACCTGGACTGGCGACTCGTTTCATATATGATATTATACATATTTCAAGGCCATTCTCCCAAATCATCCCACCCTCTCCCTCTCCCAGAGTCCAAAAGACTGTTCTATACATCAGTGTCTCTTTTGCTGTCTCGTAAACAGGGTTATTGTTACCATTTTTCTAAATTCCATATATATGCGTTAGTATACTCTATTTGTGTTTTTGTTTCTGGCTTACTTCACTCTGTATAATAGGCTCCAGTTCCATCCACCTCATTAGAACTGATTCAAATGTATTCTTTTTAATGGCTGAGTAATACTCCATTGTGTATATGTACCACAGCTTTCTTATCCATTCATCTGCTGATGGACATCTAGGTTGCTTCCATGTCCTGGCTATTATAAACAGTGCTGTGATGAACATTGGGGTACACGTGCCTCTTTTAATTCTGGTTTTCTCAGTGTGTATGCCCAGCAGTGGGATTGCTGGATCATAAGGCAGTTCTATTCCCAGTTTTTTGAGGAATCTCCATACTGTTCTCCATAGTGGCCGCACTACTTTGAATTCCCACCAACAGTATAAGAGGGTTCCCTTTTCTCCACACCTTCTCCAACATTTATTGCTTGTAGACTTTGGATTGCAGCCATTCTGACTGGAGTGAAATGGTACCTCAAAAGTATTATTATTAAAGAAATGATCTTAATATATTGGAAGTAACTATCAATGCTATGCGGATATCAAATTATTCTAGCACAATTTTATTTATTTCAATGATAAAATGAAAAGTCACAGAAGGCAAAATGATAAAATAATCTATATTTATTTCTATAAGAAATGTGACCTAAATTACATGGCATCCTTAAAAACAATGAGAAAAAAAATAAGGTTGCACTAGTGTTCAGTAACCTCATTACCCTGGATGGCCCCAACAAACCTGGAAGAGTGCTAAGGAGGGCCTATGGTGAAACTAAGAAACGAGTAGTGGGAAAGGCAAACAGAAAAAGATGTATTGAGAAAAAATAAAGAATAGAAGGAGGGGAAAGCAATGCCATGACAAAGGTACCCAGTTAATATTTGTAAAGTGCTCAGAACAGTGCCTGACCCACAAAAGCTATATATATATCAATCGGTTCAGTTGCTCAGTCGTGTCCAACTCTTTGTGATCACAAGGACCGCAGCAGGCCAGGCCTCCCTGTCCATCATCAACTCTCGGAGTTTACTCAAACACGTCCATTGAGTCGGTGATGCCATCCAACCATCTCATCCTCTGTTGTCCCCTTCTCCTCCTGCCCCCAATCCCTCCCAACATCGGGGTCTTTTCCAATGAGTCAGTTCTTCACATCAGGTGGCCAAAGTATTGGAGTTTCAGCTTCAACATCAGTCCTTCCAATGAATATTAAGGACTGATCTCCTTGCAGTTCAAGGGACTCGCAAGAGTCTTTTCCAACACCACAGTTCAAAAGTATCAATTCCTCGGCACTCAGCTTTCTTTATAGACCAACACTCACATCCATACAAGACTACTGGAAAAACCATAGCCTTGACTAGACGGACCTTTGTTGGCAAAGTAATGTCCCTGCTTTTTAATATGCTGTCTAGGTCAGTCATAACTTTCCTTCCAAGGAGTAAGCGTCTTTTAATTTCATGGCTGCAATCACCATCTGCAGTGATTTTGGAGCCCCCCAAAATAAAGTCTGACACTGTTCCCCCATCTAATTGCCATGAAATGATGGGACCAGATGCCATGATCTTCGTTTTCTGAATGTTGAGCTTTAAGCCAACTTTTTCATTCTTCTCTTTCACTTTCATCAAGAGGCTCTTTAGTTCTTCTTTGCTTTCTGCCATAAGGGTGGTGTCATCTGCATATCTGAGGTTATTGATATTTATCCTGGAAATCTTGATTCTAGCTTGTACTTCACCCAGCCCAGTGTTTCTCATGATGTACTCTGCATATAAGTTAAATAAACAGGGTGACAATATACAGCCTTGACAAACTCCTTTTCCTATTTGGAACCAGTCTGTTGTTCCATGTCCATGGACATGTTCCATGTCCAGTTCTTCCTGCCCTGCATATAGGTTTCTCAAGAGGCAGGTCAGGTGGTGTATATATATTTGCAAAATAAAGAATTCTATACTCATAACACTGACAACAGGACTCCCTTACCCTTTGTATAGTCATTCACATGTTTGAAAGCAGAAGCCTAGAGCAAATGATTTTTTGAGATCTCCTGCAGCTCAATTATTTCACAGCTCTATGTTTCCCATAATTTTAAGAGGTTTCACTACAGAAATTAACTGAGGGTATTTGTTGATGCATCGGAATCCTATTTTCTGTGTCATCAGTTTCCGTTTTACCTAAGGGTATGGTAGAACTATTTCTTTGTTTATAGACAGCACTCATTTGGTAGATTTCCTAGAATTTGTGGGCCTTAGTTACTTCATCTAATACTAAACACATTAACAACTAGTATTCTTTAAACAGCCCATTCATTTATAAGGTAGCCCTGTCAGTAAGTTCTACTGTAAATCATTCCGTACGCTGAACTCTGTGTTCCCATCAGTAATGAAGTAGGCATTTTTATTCAAATGTAGCAGGATGTTCAGCTCCCAGGATAATGATTAAGTGAAGATCTCCTTTTTTATTCTGCAGACAAAGCAGATACCGTACTTACCGTTTAGACTCTCAGGGACAAAAATCTTAATGGAGGCCAAGATTTCCTCAGACTTTATGGAAATAACTTTTTAAAAAGTTTGCATTCTGTAGTCCCTCTCTATGGCAATTCTGATTTCTTTTTCCTGGGGTCAGAATATTCTTGACAGGCCTCCCACTCCCTTGCTATTCTTTAATAGTACTGTCATTTCCTCACTTCTCCTTCTAATGAATATTTCATCTGTCTGAAGGAATAATCATTGTGTGTTTACCAAATGACAAAATGACTTACAAAAACGTACTTAACTGAAAATCAGCCTTTCTTAGAATTACCAGTCTTCTTTCCGCTCCTTTCTCCACCTCCTCAAACTACTGTCAACAATAAAATGAGTAGTATCTTCGTGTGCTCTCTTGTGATTAAAACTATAAGCTTGATGCAAATTAGTACTCTTAGGTGGTATTCACATCATAGAGTATATAGATGTGAGCTTACACCAGGGCATGCAAAAAAATACATCTTTTATTTTGTGTTCGTACACAGTATACAAAAGAGTCGAACATCAATCAGAGTGCTTTTGAACAAAGCAGTGTATAAAAATAAATAAAATTAAGAAGGGCATTGAAAACTTGTATACTTTACATGAATTATCATTGAAGGTTTACATCATACACTGTGAATTATATCTATCTCATTTAACCAGGTGTGAATTTTGCAAACAGGAAGAGAACAAATAAGTCATCTATTACACACAGTGATAGTCAGCCATGTCACTGAAAGTGTATCTTTTAAAATTAAAGTTCACATGCAGTCATCATACAGATGAGTCTAGGAGAAAATATGTAGCTGATGTATTCTCAGAAAATAGCCATTTAAAATCATATAAGTTGAATAGTTTCATCTGAAATATGTCAGGCATCTAGAAAAAGTAGGACAATACTTGAAGGTCACAAATTCAGTGTCTATCCTATAGAAAAGACCCTGACTACTTCAGATAGTGCACCACACAGCAAGGGATTACACGGTCCCTCTGTACTTAGTTTAGAATTTTTGCCACTGATTTTTTTTTACCTTAAAAAATAACATACAGTGATTCTCCATATACTTTGGAAGTATGTTAGGCTGAAGAAATGGTGATTTCAAATTTATTAAGGTGAGATGGACTGCTGGACTTTGTCTCACCCAAAAGGTACTTTGCTGCATTCAGCTGTCAGGTTAACAATATTCTGGGACTGAAATAACACTCCTAAAGAAGATCTGCTCAGAGAGATTTTCCAGAAACCCTAAGAGCAATTTCTATTAACTGTGATGTCATTTCCTAAACATCTAGTTTTGGACTTTTTGTAGGGAAATAATGGATGCATTTCAGATTATGGCTTATCTGTAAACACTTAGAGAAAACCCAAGGCTTTCTTTTCAGCTTTGTGATTGTGTGTGTGTGTGTGTGTGTGTGTGTGTGTGTGTGTGTGTGTGTGTGTTTCCTGGAGTAGAGGAATAAGTACCAACCATACAATGCTTCCATTTTCCTTAAAAGATTGGCACTAAATGCTGCAAGAAAATGAACTGAATCTACAAACCAAGTATTTCTGCCTCCATATTAAGGTGAGTCTACAGTTTCATGGAACTCTAAGCTAACAAGTGAATTGAGAATCTATACATCTATATGTCTCTATCTATCTGTCTTTGTAAGGATATATTCTATGCCAGCAAAGATCAACTTGGACAACTGCCCCCTTGCAACAAAATCAAGTCAGTTTATTTCTTCTTGCTTAGTATCTGCTTCTCTAAGGTCTCACAGGCTCTATTTTATTCCTCATCTCACCATTGAATGTAGGTACTTTATTCTGTTTTAAGACCTTTTCTTTGCCTACTCTCAAACTTACAGAGATAGCTTGTAGCTTTGGTGAAAAATCTGACCATTACTGAAATAGGCCACACAAAAAAAAAAAAAAAGAAAAGAAGAAAAAAGAGCAACCTACATGATACTCTCTTACTCTCCCCTACTTAACAGCATGGATATTCTGCCATACTTTGATTTTTCTTTTTGGTGAAGCGGCAATTTAGAGAAAGGTAGGTCATAGGAGTGTTCAAGGGGAATTTAAAAATGAACATGCTTTGGATTCACTGATCTATACTATAAAAAGGATGACTGTCAGCTATGAGAAAATTTAAAACTAAGAAATCCTTATCAGATTGACTGCAAATATACAGGAAGTCACTAGATGAAAGTTCAATGTAACTACATCTGGACCTATATCCTGACTATTTTGATTTTATACAAAGAAAGATGATGACCAAACTGATATAAGGAGATAGACTTATTTTAATTAAAAAAACACTAAAAAACCCTAAAGCTTTCAATTTTTTGAGATTCTCTCATTTGGATGTTCCATAGTCTTCAAAAACAAGTAGGTATAAAATGGAACTCAACCTCCCTCACCTACACTCCTACTTTCCCTTCCATCACCAAGGCAGATAAATGAGATTAGGGTGTGTGGGGTATGGTGGGAAAAAAAACAGTGCAGAAGTACAGGGTCAAGATATCTAAGCGCAGGCCTAGGACCTGACTACAAATCCTACTTAAAGACCTTCCCTTGGGTCATGAAAAAAAATTTTCAACTCAGCCTAAACTTGATGTCAGTAACAGTGAATGGTATTACCTTCCATTCAGTTTCCCAAGTCAGAAAACTTCCCCTTACTCCCCATATCTAGTGAGTGATTCATGCCTATCAGTTCTACAAAGTTAGCACATCTCAAATCTCAAGCTCCTC
The DNA here is from genome assembly GCA_935064755.1 of Tragelaphus eurycerus. Taxonomy (NCBI): domain Eukaryota; kingdom Metazoa; phylum Chordata; class Mammalia; order Artiodactyla; family Bovidae; genus Tragelaphus; species Tragelaphus eurycerus. The sequence continues at coordinate 4,311,539 of CAKXYN010000131.1, forward strand.
AAACTGTAGTCCCTGGACCCATGGCATCAGCATCCTCTGAGCACTTGCTAGAAATGCAAATTATTGGGCCCTACCTCATACTAACTGAAGCAGAAACTCAAGAGTAGGGTCTAGCAATTTGCAATTTAACAAGCCCTACAACACACCCTCAAGTTTGAGAACCACTGTTTTCAACCTATCCCTTTATCATTGTTCCCACTGGTAGTGGCCATCTGGCCCTTGTCATCTCTCATCTGACCTATTTTAACAGTTTCCTAAATGATTTTCTGGCCATCAGAAGTTCTGCCCCCTCCAATCAATTCTTCATACTATCACCTGGGTGAACCCGCTATATCACAAATATGGTTATTAAAGTCCTTCCCTCATTCCTCTATGACTATAGAAGCAGCTTTTAAACCATGTTCCTAGGTAAACTGGAACCCTAGGTTTCAAGGGTTGCCTATCAGACAAGATAAAACTCAGTGGGTAATACAACAAACTTCAAAGTTCATAAGTAGAGTTAGAAAACCACTGGCTTCCTGACTTATCCTTCTTACGCCAGATAAGTCCCTCTTCATCTGTCCCTAGCCTACCTCTGCAGCCTCATCTTCTCTCATGTCTGCCTTCTACATCACCCTTTTGCTGAAGAGGATGATTGCTGTTCCTCTAAGAGACCAGGCTATTTCATGTTTTTGTGTCACTGCTTCTTTTGCATAGAACGTCTGCCCATCCCCACCATTTGGTCATCAGATGAAACCAAATTGCTAATCCCTACCCACCTTACCAGAGAAGGCAATGGCATTCCACTCCAGTACACTTGCCTGGAAAGTCCCATGGACGGAGGAGCCTGGTAGGCTCCAGTCCATGGGGTTGCGAAGAGTCGGACACGACTGAGCAACTTGACTTTCACTTTTCACTTTCATGCATTGGAGAAGGAAATGGCAACCCACTCCAGTGTTCTTGCCTGGAGAATCCCAGGGATGGGGGAGCGTGGTAGGCTGCCGTCTATGGGGTCACACAGCAGCAGCAGCAACCCACCTTACCAGTGTATATTTACAGACTATCTCTAGTACTAGCATTCAGTTCAATTCAGTTCAGTTGCTCAGTTGTGTCCGACTCTGCGACTCCATGAAATGCAGCATGCCAGGACTCCCTGTCCATCACCAATTCCCGGAGTTCATTGAGACTCACGTCCATTGAGTCAGTGATGCCATCTAGCCATCTCAACCTCTGTCGTCCCCTTCTCCTCCTGCCCCCAATCCCTCCCAGCATCAGACTCTTTTCCAATGAGTCAACTCTTCTCATGAGGTGGCCAAAGTACTGGAGTTTCAGCTTTAGAATCATTCCGTCCAAAGAAATCCCAGGGCTGATCTCCTTCAGAATGGACTGGTTGGATCTCCTTGCAGTTCAAGGGACTCTCAAGAGTCTTCTTCAACATCACAGTTCAAAAGCATCAATTCTTCAGCACTCAGCCTTCTTCACAGTCCAACTCTCACATCCATACATGACCACAGGAAAAACCATAGACTTGACTAGACGGACCTTTATTGTCTAAGTAATCTCTGCTTTTGAATATGCTATCTAGGTTGGTCATAACTTTCCTTCCAAGGAGTAAGCGTCTTTTAATTTCATGGCTGCAGTCACCATCTGTAGTGATTTTCGAGCCCCCCAAAATAAACTCTGACACTGTTTCCACTGTTTCCCCATCTATTTCCCATGAAGTGATGGGACCAGATGCCATGATCTTCATTTTCTGAATGTTTAGCTTTAAGCCAACTTTTTCACTCTCCTCTTTCACTTTCATCAAGATGCTTTTTAGTTCCTCTTCACTTTCTGCCATAAGGGTGGTGTCATCTGTATATCTGAGGTTATTGATATTTATCCCGGCAATCTTGATTTCAGCTTGTGTTTCTTCCAGTCCAGCATTTCTCATGATGTACTCTGCATAGAAGTTAAATAATCAGGGAGACAATATACAGCCTTGACGTACTCCTTTTCCTATTTGGAACCAGTCTATTGTTCCATGTCCAGTTCTAACTGTACAAAAAAGATCTTCACGACCCAGATAATCATGATGGTGTGATGATGAGCCAGACATCCTGGAATGTGAAGTCAAGTGGGCCTTAGAAAGCATCACTACGAACAAAGCTAGTGAAGGTAATGGAATTCCAGTTGAGCTATTTCAAATCCTGAAAGATGATGCTGTAAAAGTGCTGCACTCAATATGCCAGCAAATTTGGAAAACTTAGCAGTGGCCACAGGACTGGAAAAGGTCCGCTTTCATTTCAATCCCAAAGAAAGGCAATGCCAAAGAATGCTCAAACTACCGCACAATTGCACTCATCTCACATGCTAGTAATGCTCAAAATTCTCCAAGCCAGGCTTCAGCAATATGTGAACCATGAACTTCCAGGTGTTTAAGCTGGTTTTAGAAAAGGCAGAGGAACCAGAGATCAAATTGCCAACATCCGCTGGATCATGGAAAAAGCAAGAGAGTGCCAGGAAAACATCTATTTCTGCTTTATTGACTATGCCAAAGCCTTTGACTGTGTGGATCACAATAAACTGTAGAAAATTCTGAAAGAGATGGGAATACCAGATCACCTGACCTGCCTCTTGAGAAATCTGCATGCAGGTCAGGAAGTAACAGTACTAGCATTACTTTCTTCATTAAAACTTTTCAGATGCCTGCTTCTTATCCTTGTGCTAGATGGACTTGATTAACCCTCCTGCTTTGTGCCCTAAGAGTGGTAGTTGGAGTGATAATATTTATAGAGGATGTACAATTTTGTATACCAGCCACCATGTAGAGTGCTTTATGTGTCACATGCAGGCTATTTTAAACTTCACAAGTCTATGAGGTATTAAATCTAATACCTTATTATTTGAATGAAATAATAATACCTTATTATTTCATTTTAGAGGAAAAAGAAGACTGAAGTTAGAAAGATTATGCTTATTCTACTTACCCAAGGTGTACAGCCAATATATGGCAGAATTGGATCATCTCACCATTTATACTCCACAGTATTTGCTCTTAACTACTGCAGCACAGGGACCGGGATCATATTACACAAGTCAAGTAAGCAAGGAATAAGACAACAGTGGATGGCAGACACTATGGAATTGAACAGAGCACTCAAGCTACAAACATTTTAAAAAAGAATGGGAGAGGAGAGGAGAAGAGTCCCAAGTTGCAAACAAAATATGTCTGAGGACTGATCCTGAGCAGTAGGCCACTGGCTTGAGACTCCTATCCCATACTACATTCAATTTCCGACTTTATGCTTGTCATAAAGCCCCTACCAGGATAATTTATTATGATCGTAGTGCCTCTTTCTCACTGCTGTAGGTACCCCATGAAAGAAAGAATTTTCTACTCATCACCTATCCACAAAGTCTTGCATCCTAGACTTCAAGGCAGGAGGATGACAGATAAGGGGGTGGGAGGAAGAGGCATCAGTGTTCTATAGAAGGAGAGGGAAAGAGGGCTACATTCTCCCTGAGACTCATGGTGGGAGCAACAGAGAATTGTCAGGTGTCTCAGGGATCTTATAAGTGATTGTACTTCAACAAAAGAGGGGCCTGATATGGATATCTAGGAAAAATAATCACTAGACAAATATCTTTGTGTACCAATATCATCCTGAACCATACCTTTTAGCCACAGCAATTGCTAACAATTAGAGAATTTTCCCCAAATTTTCTGTACTGGGAAAATCTCAATACACTAGTTTTCTATTGCCATTGTAATAAACAACTACAGACTTGGTGGCATAGAACAACACAGGTTCATCTTATAGTTCTCTAAGTCAGAAGTCTGAAATGGGTCTTGATGGGCTAAAATCAAGGTGTCAGCACAGCTACATTCCTTTATAGAGTCTCTTGTAGATAACCCTTTTCCTTACCCTTTTCAGTTTCCAGAGGCTTTGCCCCATTCTTTGGCTCATGGCCACTGTCTTCTCATGCTGCCATTTCTCTGGTTCTCTCTTCTGCCTCCTCCCTCTTCCACTTTTAAGGATCCTTGTTATTACATTGAGTTTATCAGTTAACCAGGATATCTCCTTTACTATAAGCTCAGCTGAATAACAACCTTATCCAGCTGCAATCTTCATTCCCTTTGCCATGTGATGCAACATATTCATAGGTTCCAGGGATTAGAACATGGACATCTTTGGGGGTATTCTGCCTACCAGGACCAGTGATTCTTACAGATTTTTTGAGTGGGGGCTATTTGAGATTATATATCTCATTGCCCTATTTGATTAGGTTTCTGATATGTGAAGCTCTTTAAATTTAGAAAAAGAATATGAATGCCATGAGCAAATAAATTCATACGCAATCCACATATACAATACTTGATTATTTTACTTCTTTCTATATAGGTCAGTCCTCACGTCTCTACCAATAGTTTTTGATTGGTAACCATCACAAACTCAAAAATCAATCCCTCATTGATTTTTATTTCCCCAGCAACTAGCACCATGCCTGGCACATTGTAAAAATGTATAACTTATCACAGTAATAAATAAATGAAAAATGCTTCCTCTGGGAAAGAAATCATAGAGTTGCATTTGTTACATATTTTAGAGCTGTACATATCTCGAAAACGGAATCTAGTGCTGAAAAGGGAGAAGGAAGCTGAACATATACAATTTTTAAAAATCTATTCAAAATAGATATCAGAGGTATTTTAAAATTATTCCTAAAATGGATCATTCATCAGTGGAATAAGGAGCTAAAGAAAGGGAACTGTTCCCCTAAACCATATGAATTCTTACTTATATTTCATTTCAAATCAATAAGAGGAAAGTCACTTCTAAAACACTGTGATTGATAAACTTCATCTACTGCTACTTATCTTGGTTTGATCAGAATAGACATCTTTATATAGTATCAGAATTGTTGACATTTTATTGCATTACCATATCTCATTATTATGTACTAAATGCTATTATTTATGGCTACTCCTTAATCTGATGTGAGACAGAAAAATTATTGAAGGATTGGCATCTCAGGAATAGGCATGTTATAGGGATGAAGTTTTCTTGCCTGGAGAATCCCAGGGACAGTGGAGCCTGGTGGGCTGCCGTCTATGGGGTCGCATAGAGTCGGACATGACTGAAGCAACTTAGCAGCAGCAGCAGCAGCAGCAGCAGCAGGGATGAAGGACTGACTAGGAAGAGTCAATGGTCCTTCAGCTGCCCCTCAGATCATTAACTCCAAGTGGTTATTTACTCCCAGGCACTGTCCTGTGCCCAGGGTGTTACTGCTATGATATGCAGATGATGGAGCATATATTTTAAGTGCTTTAATATGAACTCAATGCTCATGAAGGGTGCCAGATCAAAACATTGGAGTCTGAAGTCATCAGGTTATGCACTTGACTGGTTCCAAGTTTCAGAGAGATACTTAACTTTGAATAACCACCTTGCAAGAGGGAGAAAACATACGATTCTGCTGAACTTCAAGAGATAGAGGAGAAGCACAACAACATCCCAAAGTTAAGCATTTTATCAAAAAGGAAAAAGAGACTACTAACTAACTGAACTTCTACTTGAATCAATTTAGTATAACGCCAATACTGGTGTGCATGGTGGGGGGTAGGGGGAAGTGGCTAGTGCTGTTAGCATACACAATTGCTTTTAGATAAAAAGTAAATAAATGCCCTATTACCAATGCACTAAAGCACTTAAACAAGCAGCAATCTTTTTAACAACTGGTGTGTGTATTTCAAGTTAATGGCTAATCTTGACTCCATTTTGCATACTTGAGAAGAGCCTTTAATTTTATAAAAGCCATCGACTGCTTTAGCATGAAAAAGGTTTTGTTATAGATGTGATAAAACCAAGGCTCAGAGCAGATAGGTGACCTAGGAGGAGCATATCACTCTTATAAGACTGGGAATAGATCCTATGTTTTCTGATTGACAGGCAAGGGCTTTTCTACTATACCATGTTGTCTCTCTAAGGAAGGAAAAGCAGCTGCTCTCTGAACCTTTTAAATATTTAGTGTCAATTATTTTCATAAGTGTGTGTTCTTGGCCTGCTGGGCATTTTTCCTCCATTCGGATCTATTCATTCACATTAGCTTTGCAAGACTATAATTTTTCACACATTTAAACCTTTTTAGCATGAAAAAAATACCTTTCAGTTAATATTACACAACTAGCAGACTCACAATTCCCAAATTAAGAAAATTATTTTCTGGATTGAATGACACATCTTCCTTCCCAGTAAGTTTCTCTTTTAATGTCATTTTATTTTCTGATCTTACTTTTTTTTCCCATAGTGAAATGAGTTTTTTGGCTATGGTATTCCCTTAAAGACAGTACCTCTAGAAGAATGGCAAATAGACTACATGCGTAGTTAAAACTGACAAATCTATTTTAAATTCCCATAACAGACTGATTTCAATTAACTGAAACCCAATTAAAAAACTCTTAATGCACTTGTACTGTGATTTTTGAAGGACAATGCAAATTCCAAGATTTTAAAGATTTCATTTTTATGTAATTTCATTATTTAATGTTCTTTAAAGAAAGTATGAAGTGATTCCAAAAATATCACAAATACAGGTCATTCTTTTGATTTTTTTTATAGGTGGGGTGAGAATTAATATTTGAATCACGATGCATAGCACTGTCAGATACAGGTATTGAAGCAAAAAAGTCACTGCTTCCTATTCCGTACTTACTAAAAACTTAACATTGATTAATATTTTTAATAAGAATGAAGCCCATTCTTCTTAATAAGAATGAAGAGGGAAATCTTTTAAGTAACCAAAGATTTTGATTAATCTGAAAATCTCTCATCTTGCCACATTTTCTCACATATTCCATCTAACACAGGACTGCATATAGAAGTAATCACTTTTTCTCAATATTCCAGGTGAATTCTATGTTGGCATATTTACCAAATGAAAAGTCACAATGGCTTCTAACCAGTATGGTTTCACAGATGGATAGATGAAAAGAAGGAAAGATGGAAGAGTAAATAAATTAATGCAATACTATGACAATACAGACATTTTACTTTGAACTTTCCTAAAAAATTAAAACATTCATTTCAGGAGGCAACTATTTATTTTGTCATTAAAGCAGTATTATCTGAATGGAAATATTTTTGCCATTGTTATGGAGAAAGGCCATGTTTATTTGCAGTCAGCGGTAACTCCTAAATGGTTTCATATACATCCTCAATGGCCACTGTTATCCCACTGTACTCTGCAGATGCCCCCATTAGTTAAGAAGTCTCTTGGTTTTAGCAGTTGTGTGTGGAAAAGGTCACAGAATCATTCAAACACAGAGGGCAGCCTGTACATTTGGATTTGCAAAGACTCAAACAATTATGGAGTACAGACACAAGATTATCTATACAATAGCCAGATTTTAAGTTTAAAACAATGCATTTCATTTACATAGCACTCAATAAATATAACATTATTAAGGTGGAACATTCTGTTCTTTTCACATCATATATGTGTGTGTTCAATTTCCAAAGTAAGTTTCAGTGTAGAATGTACATACCTTGATAGATCCAGAAGTTATGAGAATCGAAAAGGAGACAGCTGAATAAAGGTCACCCTTGTAATTCCTGTAAACAAATTAGGCCAAATTATCCTTCAAACATATGTACAAGCAGGTCCAAAGTAGTCCTTACATGAGGGAGAGGAGAGAGACATGTAGGGTGGGGGTGGAAATGGGCATGGGAGTTGTGAATATAAGGCTTCATTTTGCAATTCACAAAGGATAAAGGGGTCAGTTTTTTAAAAGATCTGCTTGAAACAGCAAACAATTATATTAACTATGCTGCTAATAATTTCTTAATTATGAATGAGTATACATGAAGGGCTGTGGAATTCTCACCCACAAAGACTCTCCCAAATTAATACTATTTAATTTTCACTCAATATACCACTCATTTTGAGATGAAATACCCACAATTTCAAGACCTTTTCACCAATGTAGACAATTTATAACAATCACAATTTCTTATATTAAAATAGTCCTTTACAATTTACAGAAAACTTTCATACACACATTTCATTTAATTCTCAGAACAACTTTGTTATAAGATTAGGAAAGTGAGGCCTGGAGAGGTGGTAAAGTCACATAATGTGGTAGGTGGCAGAGCCAGGACTTGAATCCGTGTCCCCTCACTTTGGTTTCCCAAGTTCCACACAACTTTCCTTATTCAGGTTATAAGATAGAGTATATGTTTCCATGTGCACAATTGTGAGCATGTGTGCTAAGTCATGTCTAACTCTGCAACCCCATGGACTGTGTCACCTGCCAGACTCCTCTGTCCATGGAATTTCCCAGGCAAGAATACTGGAGCGGGTTGCCATTTCCTTCTTCAGGGGATCTTCCCCACCGAGGGATTGAACCTGCATCTCTTGCGTCTCCTGCATCGCAGGCAGATTCTTTATGACTAGCGCCATCTGGGAAGCCCACAAATGTGCACACTTGGTACTGGGGAATAGGGCAGGAAGTGTACCCTGTGATGAACCCCATTAATTTACTCAACTTGACAGACTTCTCCCTCTAATTGATATAGAGCCTTATATGAAGTCACATAGATGTTTAACATAAGAACTGTATCTTTTTTTCAGCATTTTGTGTTGGGTTATAGCCAATTAACAATGTTGTGATAGTTTCAGGTGGACAGTGAAGGGACTCAGCCATACGTATACATGTATCCATTCTCCCCCAAACTCCCCTCCCATCCAGGCTGCCATATAACATTGAGCAGAGTTCCCTGTGTTATATAGTAGTCCTTGTTGGTTATCCATTTTAAATATAGCACATGTCCATCTCAAACTCCTTAACTATATGATCTTCCCCAATCCTTAACTCCCCTCAGCAACCGTAAGTTCATTCTCTAAGTCTGTGAGTTTCTTTCTGTTCTGTAAGTTCATTTGTATCATATCTTTTTAAATTTCACATATAAGGATGTCATATGATACTTTTCCTTCAGTAGTAATGTAAACTGGTACAGTATTTTTGGAGGGCAACTTGGCAATAGGTACCAAAAGCCTAAAAAATATGCACTCCCTTCAATCCATTTACTCCATGTTTATATATTTATAGGCAATTATCAGAGATGTAGGGGAAGGCAATGGCACCCCACCCCAGTACTCTTGCCTGGAAAATCCCATGGACGGAGGATCCTGGTAGGCTCCAGTCCATGGGGTCGCTAAGAGTCGGACACAACTGAGCGACTTCACTTTCACTTTTCACTTTCATGCATTGGAGAAGGAAATGGCAACCCACTCCAGTATTCTTGCCTGGAGAATCCCAGGGATGGGGGAGCCTGGTGAGCTTCTGTCTATGGGGTCGCACAGAGTCGGACACGACTGAAGCGACTTAGCAGCAGCAGGAGCATCAGAGATGTGTATACAAAGAAGTATATATAAGAATTTTTTCATGATTTTTTAATATAAATATTGGAAATTACCTAATGCCCAATAATTGGAGTTTGGTAAAATATATCAAGGAACAACTATATGTTTTACTAAGAAGCCATTAAATATGATATGAGAACTGATAGGATATTAATTATAATTCCATATCATCTCTAATTATTAATTTGCTGCTTTTAAATCATACTCTGGAAGAATTGAGGAAGAGGAGAATTACATTTTTATTTTTACATTTTTGATTGCTTTTTCAGCTGTGTCTCTGACGCTTTCTGTATCTTCATCTCTGTGTGTATACATATATAATATACTTTACTGACATAGACATATATTAATAATATATTGATAAATGAAAAAACCACATTATTTTCTAATTTTTCTAAAATGAACTTATATCACCCATATAACAATAAGCTATATGTTTTAAATCCTTCAAAAATCCATTTTAGAAAATGCATTGTGGTAAATTAAAGCAAAAGAAAAAGAAAAGGAAAATATTAACATTTTAGTACTTTATGATTGGCACTTCATTAACCTGATGGCCCCAATTTATCAATTAAGTAATTCCCAAACCCATCTTTTTTAATATTTGAGGCAAAAGTCTCAGTAATAAGGGAAAACAATTTACATTTTCTACACAGTAAATCAAGACAGAAGACAATATCTAAAAGCAATTTTTAAAAAAAAAATGTAGGTCAATAACATCATTGTCACCTTTGACAAAGATCACCAAGGTGACCTTGCAATGATAATAGAGTATAATATTATTAGTAATGATCTCCATAGCCAATACACTATATATATAAATCATCTGTAATAGACTAGAGTGGTGCTCTTGATTGGCTGCAGTCTAATTGCCCAATGTGCATTTTTCATCACTGTTCATGTTGCTCAAAAAAGACATGCTTCTGCTCAAGTGTTCATGTAGTTCCATAATAGTGCAAAGTTAGAATCTTTTAAGGAAAGACATTTCAGAAAGTACTTAGATCTAGACTACAAAAAGTATTTCTGGCTCTTCTGCCACATATACCAGAGCCAGTCTGTAGAAATTGGCTTCATACTCATCAAGCTGATTCTGCAAGGCAGCTAGCAAAATTGCTTTAAAAATCGGACTGTCCTATATGCAGCATTTTGCCTGGGTGAGATACACAGAGGACAGGGAAGCGAGAGGGCTTTAAAATCAGATAGCTCTTCTCTGCTCACTTATTAATTGCCTTCTGACTGAGCCTTTAGGAGCCTATCTTCCTGCTTATGATTAGCGAAGGCCAGTTCACACAATCTATGTAAGATACCCCAAGTCACTTGCCATCACTGACCAGTTCCCAACATGTGCCACTTCCCTTACCTTTTACCTCTTTGTTCAACTCAATAATTCATTACCACAAAAAAAACTGCTGACTGTCTTAATACTGCATGAAGGCTAGCTACCCTTAGAGGGAAAAAAAAAAAGAATGTTTGACAGGGCCATCATTGAACATAACCAGATGATGCATAACAGAGGCAAAAACAGCAGGAGCCACAAATGTTAGAAATGTGTCTTACAGAACTATTGGTTTTGGACGTAGGCTAGAGCCTATAAGAAGAGTACTAAATCCAAATCAGAAAAGCTCATTAAGAGATCATCTAACCTAAGCTTTCATTAGTGCCACTGCCTCTTGTTTGGGCCCACCTAGAGAATAATATTCTACATCCTTCAGTTCTCAGCTTCTTAAAATGAAACTACCATCTGAGATTGACTAAGGATATAAAATGCATAAATTGGAGGTGAGCAGAAGAAAGGTCTAAAAATCTGGTTCAAAAAAAAAAGAAGGACTTCCCTGGTGGCTCAGCTGGTAAAGAATCCGCCTGCAATGCAGAAGACCTGGGTTCAATCCCTGGGTTGGGAAGATCCCTTGTACTCTTCTGTATTAATTTGAACATGCTTATATGTGTATATGGCTAGATCTCTTTCTCAGATGCATTTAAAAAGCATAACTCCTACTCATTTAGAAGATGGGGCTTTTTAAACTTGTTTTTCAATAATTACTCAATTACAAACTAATTATAACTAAAATACCAAAACACCTATATTAACACTATACTTTCAAAGGACTTTGGGATGCATATAAGTCACACATTATTTTACTGATGAGAATATCTTTTACAATTGCTACACATGCTTTTTTCTAATGGGACGTTTACTCAAAGACCTTGTAGAAAATAATTGTGTTAATAACAGAGACAGTTTCCCCATTACAATGATCAGTGTTCTCAGACAATTAATGCTGCAGCACTCTGTATTGTCACTTTCTTCCTCAGGGCCAGGAGAACTTCTAAGTTTACATTATTGGCTTCAGCTTCTTTTTTTCTGGCAATATGGGAATCTCTAATGATGAGACCTGCCAAAACTTGTCAATGCTATTTTTCTTCTTTTCCATTAGAGGTGACTGTGGCTGAATAGCCAAGTAATCTATAGTCTAACTACACTTAATTGTTTTTACTACATGACATGAAGAAATATAGTGAGTAATCACTTCTGTTTTACATGAAGTAAATTGCTAGTGCTTTCCACAGCAATATGAAGAAGCCTTAACTTGCCTAATCTCCCTCAAACACCCTGTTTAAATCCTAACATGATAAACTCAACCCTCCTTGATTCTCCAGTGAATGAAGACTAGATTGGATCAGTGGATCTCAATTATTTCCCCTGGTTGTAGAACTCTTCAAAATAAAGCAGCCACACAAAAGTTGGCCCCAATTACAATTGGTATATTCCTCAAGGACAAGAGATTTATTCTCGTTATAAACTTCACTTCTGATGTGGAAACACAATTTATATTTGTGTTTTTGCTTCCTCTTTGTTTCATAAACGTATTTTTTTCTGTAATGAAAATTATATAGACTTATTTTAGAAAATCTCAAAAATACAGAAAGGAAAAACATCACCTATTACCTACCTCCTCTAAACAGAGATAATTATTTTGGGTATTTAATCTTTTTCCAGTCATTTTTTCTTTCTTACATATTGGGTATATATAATTGTGTATTCTGCTTCATTATTTGATAGTGTAACATTAAACGTTCTCCTTTTATCATAAAATATTACATTATCTAAACTTATCATAAATCACTTAGCAATTCCCTTGCTGAATATTTAAGTTTCTTCATTTTTTTCACTCTTACAAATAATGCTTGGTGAAAATCTTTGCCAAATAAAGCTTTTTCTGCTTTTTTGCACTATTTGTTTAGGACAAATCCCCAGAGGTAGAATTACTGGGTCAAATGGTATGAGCATTTTTAAGGCTTTTGGCTGCAAGCTGCCAAATCCATACCAACTAACATTTCATCATGTCCTTATTATTCATTCATTTATTCAACCAATTCCTATTAAACATCTACTATGTACCAGGCTCTGTGCTAGGTGACATGAATGCAAAACAGATACCCAGTCCATGCAGCGAGCAAGAGAGACACCAACTCCATGCCCTCAGGGATCTTATATATTAGTAGATTTGATAAATATAAACAAACATACAGAGTGATACCAAATAGTGATGAGCAATATGAGGGAAAAACAGAGGCAGATAAAGGCATAGAGAGGACTCATTACATAGAATGGCTATGGAATATCTCTATGATGAAGGAAAACTTGTTCAGAGTAAGAAAATTCATTTTGGGCAGAGGGAATAGCAAGTGCAAAGGCCCTGGGAAACATAAGTGCATGGCATGTTTAAGGAACAGAATGGAAGGTAGGGTGGCTAGAATGTTATGAGCAAAATTTGGTGGGCAGAATAGAAGGATATGAAATCAGATATATAAACTAAATTATATATATATATATATATATATACACACACACACTAATCCTACAGGACTGTGTAGGACACGGTAAAGATTTGTAAAATTTTATTTTATGTGTGATAAGAAGCCAGCCATAAGAGGGTAGAGAGTAGGGAAATCATCAGATCTTATTTATTTTTTAAAGGATCAACCTAGTTGCTGTGTGGAAAACTATGCAGGGTCAAAAATGTATATAAGGGCATAAATTAGAAGGCCATTTCAGTAGTCTAGGTGAGAGACAGTGGCTTAGACTAAAATGAGAGGAAAATGATTCAAAGGATATGGCTTTAAGGTACTGTAATGTCAGGTGTGAAAAAAGAAGAATCAAGAAAACTCTGAAGTTTGGGACTTGAGCAATTACACCAAGTGTCATCTTACAAAACAAAACTCCTTGTATTTATTTTTTCTAATCTGCATTTATTTTGATTATTGGAGATTGAGCTTTTTTCATGCTTACTAGCCATTTGAATTTCCTTTAATGAATTAGTTTCCCAAGTCTTTGCTCAGACGGCACTTATAAAACCCCTTCCTCCCTAAGCTTTGATTTCATTATTTCCTGGTTCTCCTTCTACCTCTCTGACTTTATTCTTTCTTGACTTGTTCTCTCTTGAACGTTCCTTGTATTTCACCAACATTTTAAGTTCAGTGTGTCTGGAGATTTCATCCTTACTTCTCTTCTTACTCTATATATACTCTCTAGGTGAACTCACCTTCCTATGATTTCAACTACTACATTGACTGATGACACACAAATCTTTTTCCAGACCTGATCTTCAGATCTGCAATTTCCGTATGTGACAAATCATCTCTATCAGGAAGTCTAGATAGTGTCTCATATTAAGTAAATCCAAACGTTAACCTGATTATCCCCATCAAAACTGGCTTTTTCTTCTATGTTCCCTGTACTGCTTAACAGCATTACACAATTTTCCAAGCCAAAAGCCTTAGTGTCATTCCTCCCTTTTCCTTAGCCTTTAAAGGTAATCAATTTCCATGTCCCAAATGCTGTTACCTTATGAGTAGCTTTCAAATTTTTCCCTCTCCTCTCCATCTTTGCTGTCCCTGCCATGGTTCACACCCTCATAATCACAACACAGTCCCTTAATGTACTCTTCATGGACTTCAATCCATCCTTCATACTGGCTGCCTTCTTTCTAAAACTCAAAGTTGGTGACTTGCCCCGCTCACTTTAAAGCCCCTCATCTAATTCAGTAGATTCTGCTACATTGCAGTATACTGTGTGATTTTAGATAAAAATCATAAAAACCACAATTCTCCAGGATTCTTTCCATGCAGGAAAATACTAACACACTCAGTCATTCAATAAATATCCCAGACAGGAAATAAAACAATATTCTATTTTCCTGGGTTGATATTCCCCATTCAGGAGTTGGTAATGGACAGGGAGGCCTGGCATGTTGCAGTTCACGGGGTCGCAGAGAGTCGGACACGACTGAGGGACTGATCTGATCTGATCTGATTGCTAATTTAGACTTGTACCCTTTCACAATCCTTTAGCCATGTGGACTGTGGGTCTCTGTATTCTCTAAAAAATTCTTCCCTATTATTTAAAAGTCAATTCAAATGTCTATCTCCCCCATTATATGATAAGTTTTTTTTTTTAATATCTCTGTATTACTGGATAAACAAGCATTTACAAAGTTTTGATGAATGAATGAACAGATGAAGTTTTTCTTCATGAAGATGGTTTTATGAAGTATAACCAAAACTGTGTAATACTGAAATCTCCAGTAAAAGAAGCCAGTCCATGAGACTTGGAGAGTCTATGGAAAACACTAGAGATTTCAAGACCTATTGTCCCAGAGCTCTGTGTAAACATTGATTCTTCTGCTTTCTTAACAACAAAGCAGTACCAAGTATTTTGTTAAATGTCTAGGACCAGTGTTGCCTTCTTACTTAGTCTAGTGCTATTTTGTATTTTCTTAAACATGTTTTATTCCATGATTAACAGAAATATATTGTTAAATTTTTCTCTATTCCATGTTAAATTATCCTTAAAATATTTCCCTTGCACTGAATTCTAATTGTTTATATTAAGATTACCTCACTACACAAGTTGTCCAATGTTTCATTAAGGCAATATCTCAAACAGAGGATAAGAACAAAACAAATGACAAATGTAGCACTCTTGTGTTAACACTTTATTGAAAATTAAAAAAAAAATTAATGGTGTCACACCTAAAGGTTGACATTTTATTAGAATAAACAAGAAAAATCAATCACAAGTGCACTAACATAGAAACATGCACAGAGTAAATCTGTAATAAAAGGTACCAACCCAGAATATTAGTGTGCTATTTTAGCTCCTATCTAAGATAACTGAAAGAATGTATGAGCCAAAAACAATATACAAATAATATTTCACATTATATTTATAATTTTCTAGTATATACTTAAAGAATAGGTCAGATTTAGAAGTAGAATAAAAAGATTAATCACTCCCAAAACTTTAGTGAATGTCCCAGAGCTTCTTTTCTCATAAATCTGTATCTACAACCTCAACTCTTGGAAACAGCTGAAAGAAAGAAATAAAAAGAAAGGAAGGAAAGGAGGGAGGAATAAATGAGAGTGATGTTATTGGTATTTAGAGGTACAAGCGTCTTCTCAAGTTAAAGTAATAGGTATCAACTGGCCAATCAACAGCACAACCTTCTCCCTTAGAAGTCACTAGATCTCATTAGTAAAATTAATAAAAGGAGTTTCTTACTTGACTTGCACAGCAATTCCGTCAATGCTTCCCTACATTCCTTAAAGCTCTAAAGATATGAGTTACAGTCACAAAAATTTATGCATTTCAAGCATGCAGCAAGCAAATAGGTGATGTACTTATGTTTCTATAAATGATGTTTAAATCCACATCAAAATGTACACTTAATTTTTAATAAATATAACTTTAGAAAAATTCCATCCACACACATAAATACAAATATATTTGGGGGCTAGTTAATAGAGCTGGAGAACACACATCAATATCACTCAAATGCCTGCAATTAAGCAGAGCAGCTTTAAAAAAAGAAAATCATTAATGCTAAAGGGGGGTAATGCACAGCGTATAAATTCAAAATGTTGATCAGAAACATTTTGTTGATAGCAATTGAGTTAGCTAGGAACATTTCAGGTTTAGAAAGCTTCCAGCCACTGTGTGGTTATAGTGTATTTATACAACTCTATATTTAAACACAGGTGGTAATTAGCAAGATTGAGACACCTTTAATAAGGCATCATCATAGGTGCAAAGGATGTGTAACATAAGATGAGTTCATTATCAATAACTTTCTTGAATTAATCATCTCTTAGGACATTTAATTTTAAATGTACCTGAAAAAAACCTGGATTATTGGGATAGGCCATCTGCGGTATCTTTTTTCTAATTTCTCTGAACAACTGAAGAATTTTCTTAAAATGTCTATCCACTGCTGGGACACAGGGTTTGCAGTATCTAATATACCAATTGTCCAGCTAATCTGGCACTTTCTCTTTGACAGGTGTCTCAACCAGATAGAGGCATTACAATTAATATAAACACTTAGAATCCACCAATTATATAAGACCTTGAAACGGGGAAATTTTCTCCTTGACCTTAGCTTGTGATCAGATTTTCCCAAAGTATGCAAACTGATAGCAATGTACTTTTTATTTTGGCTGCTTTAAAAACTCTCATTCACACACGCAGTTAAAAACACTAAGCTGTGATTTGAAATATTAAAATGAAACTGGATTTCCTTTGATAAAACCATATAGGGGTTCTACTTAAAGTCACACATATATACATGCACATACATATTAATACATATATTCAATCAGCATTCTGAATATTTACAGTATCTTTCATCTAAATAGGAAAACATTAATTTCTAGGCTTCCCAGGTGGCGCTAGTGGTAAATAACCCTCCTGCCAATACAAGAGACTCAAGAGATACAGGTTCGGGCCCTAGGTCAGGAAGATTCCCTGGAAAAGGAGATGGCAACCCACTCCAGTATTCTTGCCTGGAGAATTCCATGGACAGAGGGAGCCCACTGGACTACAGTCCATGGTGTCACAGAGAGTCAGACATGATTAAAGCAATTTAGCATGCATGCATTAATTTCTAAAGGGAAACTGAGGTTGTATCTTCATAACATCATTTAGATGAAGAGTTAAAATTACTGATTATATATTTGGAACTATTCAGATGATTATTTTTCTTCACTATACATCCAAAAGTCAGGCATCTGCTGAAAAGTTAGAGGAAATCAACATGACAAAGATATGACACAGATAGATACTAGGAAATCTACATGATCAATAATGATGATTGAAATTTTCATATTTTACTCAGATATTCTGGTAATTTTACTCAGACATGGCTCAAGTAACAAAAATAAATCAGTTATCAAAATATATGCAATTCAATACCTGACAACTGGATAATGATATCAAAAATACTCCTTAAAATGTAAAAATGAAAATATTATTTTTCCTAAACTCTTAAATCACTACTTCATTCTATCTTTAATAATTCTATCTGAGACATTTGTATTTTGAAGTTCTAGTCACTTTGAAACAGAAAATTACCTGGTGACATATAAATATAGATATAGATTTATATCTCTTTTTTTTCTCACCAAAATCCTTTTTTGAGAATTACTCTTTCTTAGCCATAATGTAGAAATTTGTGTACAGTTATAAATTCAGGGGGGAAATTTTAGTTTATCAGAACCCATAGCTGATAATATTGCAAAAGGCTTAACATGGATTGCAATTCAGCTCATATAGAGTTTGTGATCCCCAAATTCAATTTTGTTAGTCATAATCAGCCACAAAAATGTTGCAAAAGAATATGAGGAACATTAAAAGACAATTTCCTCATTGTTGACTACTTATCAACTGACAACTTAGTCGATTAAAGTTAAAACAATCAGTATGCTTTATGGTGATGGGTAAAATGAGTGTTTTACAGATTTCAAATAAATGTATTCAAATCCATTTGGTCTCTGTAATAAAAAAATAAGTGGGGCATAGACATTTTAATAAAATTGTTTTCATACTTGAAAAGGGAAAATAACCAACCTTATCAGAAAATTCAAGCATCATTTATATTTAACTTTACTATGATCTCTAACTAGGCTTCTTAAAAGTCTACAAAATCATAATTTGACTGAACATATTTTTTCAATGCAATAGCTAATATAAAACTATTTTACAGCTGTGAAGTCCTCATAGAACAAAAAACTCTCTGTAGCATACACATAAATATCAATAGGAATGCACAAATCAAAGTTCTTTTTTGTGACTAGTTTTAAAGAACTGCCTGATTAGGGACAAGTGGGGCTGCAGTAAGATCTTCAGGAAAATGACAGTGATGGCACTGATTTTTGTTCTGCTTAATTGTTTATTGCTCACAAATTCAATCCCCTAACTTTTTATAGTTACTCTCAGGGACCAACAGGCTGGCATGAAATTAAATTAACAAGCAGGTTCCCATCCTGAATTAGTGACTCCCAGCTGTCTGTCCCGTCTAGTTTCCATGGCAGTGGAAGAATCGGTGAAAAGTGAGGTGCAGGAAATCGTAAGAAGCCAACAAATCAAACTCTTTAAGTTGATTTCTTTAAACTGATGAATCAGTACCGGGGGTGGAGGTGGGGGAGATAGAATTGAAGTTAAAGTGTTTTATTTCCTGGCTTTTTGAAAAGGCCAGTGTGTTTCTGTTTTTGTAACTGCTTTGTCACTGCATCTCCTTAAACATTTCATAGAAGGCTGTAGATTCAGGGTAGCATTTGGCTCATTATATGTGTTATAGTAACCCAAGAGTGTTTAACGTACTCTACATGTATTTAAAAGGGTTTCACTTTATGTCTTTCTTTTTTGACATAGGTATTAAGATTCATCAGCTTGTTAAATGACTCCAAAATATCCAGAGACCAAGTAAAAAATTCTCTCAACCAACCAGATGTTTGTTTGCATCACCTCAAACAGCTGGATGGTTGACGGAACTTTTCACTCACATATTTAGGTGTCACCTAGATACAGCCATAGAGACCTGTCATAAGTACCCAGGAAAAAAATATTAATCTTGGCACATATCTACCATAAACACACATATGAAGCTCAGGGCGTGATTCACTGATATAAAAAGAGATGATTTAACACATTTTTCTGTGTCCATTTTCCAATTCCCTTCTCCACTCCATTTTAAGTAGGTGGGAATGGAGAACCCAATATTTCAGAATCATTACATCACATTGAAAACATCATCCAAGAGATAGTGGTTAGTTGGCATATATGCATGTTTCACCATATGCTATTGTTTACCTAAAGTGGAGGCCTGGACAGGAAGTAAAAGTCAGACTTTTTTTTAAGCTGTAAATTATCCAAGATTATACTTCCAGGTCTAGAAATGAGTCCCAAAGTTACATAAGAATTTAACAGGCTTTATTTATTAGACTCTAAATGATTATTTTTAAAGTATTAGTGATTCAACATCAACTGTAAAAATATTTACTATCTCCAATTAAAACTAGTTTGCTTTGATTATATATAGAAATGTTCACAGTACAATTCAGTACAAATATTGTTACAAAACAATTTTCAGTTTATGCCATCATACTCCAATTCACTCAGCCCTATTTTTCATGAGTTCCAAATGTAAGCAATTTCATTGGTCTTGCTAAATTGTACCACAGTACATCTAGCAAACTATAAAATCTCTATACATTATATAAATTGTCATTACAGGGTACCACATACAGTAGACACACATATGGTTGGACCATCAAGGTTGTTCGGAATAATTAAAAGCTGTGTGAAACCTTTTATAGCATTCACCTGCTCAAACTAAGCACAGTTCTAGCTGGTTCTATATGATATTTACTTTCCTCAGTTCTTAAAAAAAATCAATGGAAAACAGAAAGGAAAATAAATTATATATTAAGCCAGGAATCAGAATGTTTTACCGTCTAGGGAAAGGAAATGGAGTAATTTCAATTCAAAACAGTAATTTAATCTAATACTCAGAATCTGCAGATGATTTAAAGCAGTTTTTGTACATGGAAACAGTTTTGAAAGCTGATTCCTTTTAATTTTTTATAATCAGCAGCTGTATTTCCAGTCATTGATATATTCTATTGATCATAATTGCTATTAATAAATACCATCCTTCACAATATTCTTTATCATTTAATCTGCCTGTAGTTGTGCTAGTAATCAAATTCAAACCATTCTTCCAAGTGGTAAATGAAGGGAAGCTTCTTATTAAAAAAAAAAAAAAAAAAGCATGCATAGATTACTACTTTCAAGGGTAAATCTACATACAGGAGCTTAAAGAAACATATATAATATTAATAAAATTATCATACATGTTTCACATCTGATGCACGGCATTCTCATGAGATTGTTTCTAAAAGTGTGTGTGCATGATGTCTGTGTGCATCAGAATGCTAGAATATGTGATTATAAGAAAATTTTCTTTCATTAATTAATCTTTGCATCAAGTATTCAAAGTACTGCTCTTCTTTTGACC
This sequence comes from Tragelaphus eurycerus, assembly GCA_935064755.1. Lineage (NCBI taxonomy): Eukaryota > Metazoa > Chordata > Mammalia > Artiodactyla > Bovidae > Tragelaphus > Tragelaphus eurycerus. The sequence continues at coordinate 4,332,277 of CAKXYN010000131.1, forward strand.
TCAGGTCAGTAAGTAAGTAAGTAAATAGATAAATAAATCACTTGTTTGGGAAGCCTTAGGAAATTTATTAACCATAATCTATACCAAGTACTTGACAACTATACTGAAAACTGAAACTGATGGACTTTCAGGAAAAGCAGGCTTCAAGTAAAAATTACATGGATTCTAATTGTTATTTCTAACATAAAATGGAAAAAAAAACTTTATGTTAATACTGAACCTTCTAACCATTTCCAAGTTTTAAGACTGTCATGGAAAATAAGCTTTCTGTTTTCAGAGGCACCATATCAAAATAACACTTTGCAGTTTGACAATTTAAAATCATATTGTACAGAATAAACTTGAATGTTGGACTGTTCTGTTTCAGCAAGAATCTTAGTATTAAAGGCATCAGAAAGGTACAATGACTATAAGGGAAACTATGATCATGTCAGCATTATTTACACAGATGACAGTGAAGTGAAACACCAAGACCTTTAGAGTATTTAGATTTTGAATTAGGCCTTTGAATGAGATAGTAGTTAATATACAATCTGATTTTACTTTTTAACACAGCTATTTATTTCAATATTTGGAATCTCACTTAATCTTATAGCACAATGACTCCGCAAAGCATTCCTTCCTTCAGTTCCATTGTATATTGTGTCAAATGACATGACTATTCTTAATTCATAATGGGGACCTAGAACTAATGGTAAATACAAATTCATGGATTCAAAAAATACTTGGTTTGTACTATGTGTCTGGCATGGTTCTAGGGAATAGACTCTATTGGTTTTATTATACAAATGTTAACCTTTGTTCATTGAGCTGTTTTCCAGAAACACCTGTTTTTCAAAAACATTCTGGGGGGGAGGGACAATCTGAAAACTTTTAAATAACATTTAGAGCATGGATTCATTTTAGAAATTACCTGAATCCCTTTCTGAATGCATCTTTGGACTTTCTTTTATTATCATTAAAAGATTCCAACATTACTTTGACATACTTACACACTACCCTTTAAAAAAAACTTTCCAACAGTAAATTATTTAACACATCACACACATAAAACGTCTTATGAACTTGGACAAAAATGGCAAAATTAAGATTCTGCTTTTCCACTTATCGACTTAAAGGGTCATACTAATGCCTTATGAAAATTCATTCCCCCACCCCCCCCACGTTGCAGGTATTAGGAGCAGGGGGGTGGTAAGCAAGCAAGTAAATGCTGGGTAACCAGGGAGCAGAATGTAAGGCTGTGGATCTCCTTTTAATAATAATAAAGCCTTTCCTCCTTAGACTGTGCTCTTTCTTAGCAGTACAGGGGTGTCCTATGCTCCAAATCGGAAGTCTTCGGACTAAGAAGACAAGGATATTTCAATTAAAAGATAAAGGAGACATTTGCAATGTTTTCCCCAAACAGGTTGAGAGTAGCGATTAATGCTCATAGTATAGTGTACCTGGTTTGTTAATTATCAACACAGAACAACAATCTAAAATTCAAAGAAGCTGTCTGTGACCCTTAGCACAAACGCAATCAATTAAGTGCTAATCTAACAGTGGTTCCACTGGGGTGTTTCGTTTCCTTTTTGTTTCTAAAACCCAGTGGCTACTAATTTCCCTACTATGGCACTAGGAACTTGTTTTTGTATTTTTTCCGGCCACCTCAAATACTCCTCCGAATTAACATTCCAGGTAAATTTTTAAAAAAATAAAAATTAAAAAAAGGAAAGTTCAGGACATCTCCCGACCAATTGCTTCATTTGGAGACCTACCCATATTATCACCACCAGTAGCAGTGATGCAGATCCGCTAATCCCCAAAGCTGCCGACAGCTAGCACGAGCTGCAAACCAGCCCCCGCCCCCGCCCCTACTCTCCCGGTGGCGAAATACATGTAGAGACAATATCTACGAGTGGAGTGAGATCGTCCGTCTCCGCAACTGTAAACAACCGACCGCACTGGGTTTGCTAAAATGTTTAAATATACTCCTGACTGCAAACACATCCACTCACCAAGTCGCGCTGTCTCCCCTTCTCCACCTCCTAAAATTGAACGGGCAACCTGCCCGTTGTAGAGTAGAAAGTGAGGTTACATTTCCCCAGGTATGCCTAGAGGGTACCTGGCACTCCGCAAATGTGCTGGCCGCTGGTATATTGCCCGTACCACATCTCAGGATAAAATGCGAAAACACAAAAACCCGCGCAGCTGAGCGCGTGGTGAAAGCCAACACCGACGGCTCCCAGAGCACCGACTGCTGCGTAATGACTGTCTCTTGACAAAGATTGGAGTGTAGGAAGGACGCATTGGGTAGGGCCCCAGACGGTGTGGGTTAGAAGGAGGTCCTGGAGTTTCCCCTGGAACCTGGACTCCCCGAGTGTGGTTCAAAGAGAAATTCGAAAGCAAACAGGTACTCAAGTGCGTCCTAGACCCTAGGCATCTTCTCTCAGAGAGACAGGAGCGGGGCCCGAGTGGCCGAGCCCCTGGCAGACGCTCCAGGTGGGAAAAATGCTGGAGGAGAGGCGCCCCCTTGTCTCTTCTCGGACCGAGCCCGCCCCCGTCCCCAACGTCCAGGTCCACTTGTTAGAGCGCCGGGGCTCTGCGCGCTAGCTGAGGCGAGCCCCACTCCGCCCCCCCTCCCCCCCGCCTTTCAGAACCGGAGGAGTTGGTTGGCAAAAGTGTCGCCTAAGAAGCCTAGTGAGCCCTCGAAGGGCAGCGCCCCCAGGGCCCGCTGAAAGCTTGAACTGCGGACAAGGCCGACCTCCCATATGCCCCGGGTGGTCCAGAGCCCCGAGCCGGGCGAAGACCTAGAGAAGAAGGAGCCGAGGTTCTGCCACCTCGAGCCGGGCTCTCTGAGCGGACGCTGCCCGCCACTCACGGCCGGGAGCCGCCATCCGCCGCCTGCAGCCTCGAAGCGAAGTTAGCCAGGAGTCCTCGGGGTGGGAGGTGGGAGGGTAGGGGCCGCGAACCAAAGGGAAGGATGTGGGAGCCGGGAGCAACGCACCTACCTAGTCCAGGCGCAAGTTTCAGTGGCGTCCCCAGGTGCGGTCCCCCGCCCCCTCGCCAGGTGCTCAGCCCCGCCGGGCGCTGCCGAAGCCCGGGACCTCAGGCGTCTCAGCCGGTTCCTGCGGGAAACGACTGTAAATCCACATTACTGTTCGAGCTGCTGCTCGGGCCCCAGCATCGCTCTCCTCCGGTCCGTCGCGACGGTGCTCCGAGCCGGCAGCCGCCGGGGGCAGGTACCGAACCTGGCTACTACCGCGCCAGTGGACGATCGCTGCCCGGAGGGTGCTAGCGCCCGGGGTCGTATGTGGGTGCGAGAGTGTGTATACCCGTGTGTGTCCGTGAAAGAGAGTGTGCGTGTGTGTGCGAGCAGAAGGGATGAGCTCAACCCCCGGGGCACTCGGAGGTGAACTCTGGGCTAAGCCGGAGCCCGCCGCGCTCCCGGGTGCGGGGCGTCTGCACGGCTGATGGCTGTGCTGATGTTGCTGTGGCCGCCGCCGCTGCGCTCTAAGGCTGGTCGCGGTGGTGCAAAAAATGTTTCTCCGCTACTCGAGACCAAAAAACCTGCCCTGTCTACTGAGCATGCCCGGTTTGACAGTTCCACAGCCAAGGTTTTTTTTTTTTTTCCTCTCCCTTTTCCACCAAGACTCCAGGTTTTAGCCGCAGCTGAGATGGGGTGGGGAGGAAGGGGGAGCTCGGAGGAGGAGCAGAAGAGGAGGGCTGAGGGAGCAGGTAGCGGGCAAAGCAAAGGGAAATCAAAATGAGAAAGATCACGGTGTTAGAGGGTGGAGGGAGGGGAAGGAGAAAGCTGGGGGTGGGGGAGCAAAGGAAGGAAATATGGATCAACAAAATTTAGATTTCGTACCACGATGAGTTCCCGGCCAGAGTACTCTCATGACCAGCTTCTATTTTTTCCAGAGGGTTAGGTGGGGTGGGGAGGTGGGGTTCGGAGGAGTGTTTGTCATCCCCAAATCAACCTGGGATAGTGTTTTATAGTCAAGACATACACAAACGCACGCGCTGTTGCACACACCACACACACACATACACAGAAGCGTGATCACGACCGCGATGTGTAAAGCCTGAGGACTGACTTAGAATGCAAAGTCTCTTGCCAGCATAACTTTAGCAAAAAAAAAAAAAAAGAAGAAGAAGAAAGAAAAAGCGAGGTGGCGAAGAGAGACAGAAATGTTTGGGTTCCTCCTTTCCTCCTCTACTCCGCCTTCTAGAAAAGCCCAGCCCGTGAGTGCGGTACGAAAGACACCCGCAAGCTTCCTTAGCGTCGGTCCATGTGAGAGAACCTCTGACTGCCTCCCGCTGCCAGCGTGACCTCAGTCAGCGAAGGCCGGCCACACGCAGCCTCCTGGCGGCGCGTAGGGTCAGCGCTGACACTCTTCCCCCCTCCCCCCACTCCCGGAGCCGGGCCCTGCGCTCCAGCCGCTGCCCGGCCTGGTCGCCCAGCTCCCTGGGCTCCCCAACCGGCTCCGCCCCTCACCCAGGTTCGGTCCGTGCCCCAAGCCCTGGATCCCTCCTTTTCCACCCTCTTGAGCTTCCGCGAAAAAGCGGAAAAGCGGAATCTGCACGCTCAGAAACTCGCTTTGGGAGCCTAAGGAGTCCTACTGGGCATGCTCAGGACTTGGGGCGCCTCGCGTGGAGTAACTCTCCAGCCGCCAATATCTTCACGGCTGGGCCAGATGTGAGTCTGAAGTAGGAGATGTCGACCCCGGATCGGGGTTTGGCTCCGGTTCCGAGAAGGGCGGCGGCGACGCCCAGTCGCCTCCTCCTTCCCGGCTTCCCGGCGAGAGGAAGACGGTGGGAGATACCAAGTGCCGAGCCAGGGGAGCGGCACCAACTGGAGAAACGAGTCTAGCGTACTCCCAGACCCCCTTCCCCCAGCGCCACCCCCGCTGTAGGCAGGTAGGGGGCGCGCAAAGCAGCGGAGAGAGCCCAGTGAGTGTTTGCCGGGACTGCTAGCCTCTAGGTAAAGAAAGAGAGCGCGAAGAGTTGAATTTTCTTTAGGAGACAGACCTTACCGATGGTTTTCTTGAGTGAAGAAAGAAGGGCGTGTGTGAAAATGTGTATGTGTGCACGCACGTTTGTAATTTTTCTCCGCAAGAGCAGGGACAGGAAAGCGAGAAACTATCGGCGAGTTGAGAGTCCGCTAGGGGTTGCAATAAGGCACATTTGGAGCCTTGGCTGGCGCTAATTAACAGGAAGAGTTGCTCGCGGCTCGTCGGGCGCCCACCAAAGCTTCCAGCTGTTCTTCTCCCTGGGTGGTGGCAGTTACACGAGCATGGCTTCCGGGCTGGACGGTCCCTGCACTCCCGAGCAGGGAGACCGGATTCGGTTTCCTAAACAGAGATAGTACAGGATGATGCCAGTGGAGATCTCGGAACAGTGTGTTCCCATCTTCGCAGGTTTTGATACAGGTATTTGCAAAGAGGCAACATTGTAAGCCTAGCACACCAACGAGGGGAGGAACTACAGCGAGCTGAACACTCTCAGGGTAAGAATCAGAGAATCGAGAGAACGTTTATCCCCATCGTCCCTTTTTAAACACTGCCTTCAGCTTCGGGCAGGAATCATTTGGATTACTGCCGCTCACCATCACCCCTCGCTCTGCCAACAAAGAAACAAAAGATGACAAGCCGACTCTGGGGGGGAATAGCAACTGCTTCCAGAACCATCTCTCTGCTGGCAGTTGAAAAAGCAATGGGGAAGGGGTGGCTATAAAACCAGTATCTAGCCACCAATATGTAAACGTACATTCCTAAAACCCACTACCCTCCTCCAAAAACAAAACAAATACCTGTATATGTGAAAACATATATATTTCAGTATATATATATATATATATATATATATATATATATCCTAAATAAAGAAAAGATTTCTCATTAAGAACTACCTGACCAATGAACTGTGGAGGGAAAAGACTTTCAGGATACCTCCTCAATTCCCATCTAAGAGTTCTGGAAGGAGGAAATAGAAACATCTGGTCAGTTACTTCTCCAGTGATTCAAATCACTCTCTGAGTCTAAGGAATTCTGTAAATAATGATTAAAGAGAGTTCCTCATTAATTAAAAGGGAATTTTGGCAGAATGAGACTTGGACAAATCATAACGGCTATGGAAATAAAATGTACTATTTAAAACCATGATCATCCTCACACTTGCTACCTCTTTGTTAGTCATTTCGAAGACACAGGGAGGAAGGGACGGTTGATACCCAGGAAAGGAAACTCAGCTTGTTTCTCTCCTGGCAATTTGGCAGTCTGTTTAGTCATTTTTTTTTTTTTTTTTAAAAAAAAAGAAACTCTCCTCTATCGCCTCCTCCTTATGTTTTCTCTCATATTCTTCCCTCTCATTTTCCTTACCAGTCTTGCATAGCTCCCTGGAGTCCTTAATTCATTTGATCTGCACCTGTCTCCCTTTAGTTCCTTCAAAAACATTGTTTCCCTTTCGAATTCCAAAGTACAGGGGGCTCTCACTTTTCTCCATTTTCTGCAGAACTGATTTAATGCTTCTGGAGGTCCATAGCCTGATACTGTAGGTGGATTTCATAAAGCATTTATTCAACTTCAGAGATTTCCTAGACACATTTAAGTAACAGGAAATTGAAGAATTTTTAAGTGTTTTGCTCACAGGACCAGGAATTTCTATTTTGAATGTGGATATCAGAAAGAAGCCACACTAAATTGCCAGTTTTAGAATGGTCAATGTGAAGGAAAATATAACCAGTTGTAATGGAGCATACAATCTGTATAAGACAGTTACCCAGTTACCTGGGTTATGTTATTAATATTCAAATAATTTGCTAGGAATTTTAAAAGAGATACTTTTTCGTTAACAAAGACCACACACATGCACGCATACATACATTTATACCCAAAACTAATGTAATCACATAAGTTCAATTCAGCTGTTGCATATGGAGCATCTACCTTGTTTCAGGAACTGTGCCAGCACTTAGAATAGTAAAGAGATTGCAGAAGCTAAAATACGTTCAAAGATTTGTGAACAACTTACTAATCAACAAGCATAAAATGAATGGCTGTTACCATGTTCCTAGAACAATTCAGTCCTAAAGAACAATAGTTAGATTTGATTTCTGTTAATTTGTTTAATCCATAGCTTGCATTCTTTGCAAAGAATGCGTAATGGAAAATATCACTTATTTCAATCTTGTTTCTAATACCCTCATAAGTAAAAGTGTAAGTACAATAATATTAGAAGACTGAAGTCAATAACAATTACATAGAGAAAATCAACATGAAGCATCTGAAATGAAGGTTTTTTGGGTGCTTGTCTAATGGTAAGATGATTTCAAAGGCACAGCTTCAGTACATACTGGTTGTGGTGAACCATTATTTCCTATTGCAACTGATAACAATGCTGTCTGGAGATCAACTACCAGAGCTTATGGATGGTGCCAGGACCGCAGCTTTTGGCTACTATGATTGGAAGCAGGGAAAGTTATAATAATTTTGTACCCAATCAGTTTTCATAAACAGCTATAAAATTGCAGTCACCAGTTTGCTGCTAGGGAGTGCCCATTTCCAGTTAGTCATGGGCCCCTCTGAGAAAAGCAGCCACGTTAGAGGAAGTTCACTTGAGCTTGATGTGAACAGGTTGTGGCCATGATTCTGTATCCATATGTTCATAACAGATAGCCAGACACATTTTTCACACACCCAAGTAAGGCTCGGGAGAACAACAGAAAAGCCAGTTAAAGTCTTCTCTCTATCTATTCCTATCCCCAATTAAAGTCTTCTGTCTACCTAACCCCACCAGATCTTCCCTGGTGGCTCAGTCAGTAGAGAGTCTGCCTGCAATGCGGGAGACTGGATTTGACCAGATTTGATCTTCCTTTGGTCAGGAAGATCCCCTGGAGAAAGGGAATGGCAACCCATTCCAGTATTCTTGCCTGGAGATTTCCATGCAGAGAGGAGCCTAGCGGGTTACAGTCCATGGGGTCACAAAGAGTCGGACACAACTGAGTGACTAACAATTTCACTACCTATACCTATTTAGTATCCAGATGGATCCTGTGGATCCACTTCTCTGGCTAGAGTTCCAAGGACAAGAAAAATACGTTTGTTTGTTTGTTTTTAACTTTGGGCTTTAGCAAGTCACTATGCATTCCATATAGCAAGCCCTGCTCATGGAAGTGTACATTTACAGAGAATATCCCTCACTGGAAGGGTTCCATCATTGTTGCTGCAACTTACTCTCAAAATAGAATGTATCCCTATTACAGATTAATCATAACCTTCAGAAACCAAGACTTCTCAATAGGATGTAGTGACAATTCATTTGTATTATTGCTATAATGAATTCAAATATTTGCTTAAATTTAAAATTATAGACCATTTAAAGAATGACACCTTGGGCTTTAATTTATATGAAATTCACTTACGTTTGATATGCATACACATAAAAATATGGCAATAACAATAATTTGTTCCCTCATAAAGATGACATAGTGCCTTCCCTTGCAGATCTGAAAGCTGACTTTATGCTAGTGTTTGTCTTTTTATTGGAAATACTTTTAAGAATATTACTTTCTGGCACTTTTTAACTATCACAGTTGTTGAAAAGGGGAGATATTGATTTCAAAATGTACCATGATTTCTGTTTGAGAGATGAAATTACACTCCTGAAAAAGAATTTGAAAAGAGTATAGAACAATTAGGATTGTCCTGTTGACATTTAAGTGCATTTGAACTTCTAACTTTTGACCTCGTTGTCATAACCCTTTAAGTGAATTATCACAATTGACTTAGAGTTAACTATTAATTTGTATTGAAATAACTACAGCATTTTGTGTTTCAAAACGCACACTTAATAATGGCCATAAGAAGATTTTTATAGCTACATATATTAACAATTGCTACTAGATGCTAACAATTATTAGAATAGTCTATCATAAACAGAATTTAAATGCATTTTGTATGAAAATCAGGAACTAAGATGCTATCATTTTCCGTGCTACACAATGAGCACGAAAATTTCATCTCAGATTAAGGAAACAGGCTCCCGATACATATTTTCATTCTTTTATTCATGCTTTCATTAGGCAAAGATTTATAGAATACCCACTATGTGCCTATTCAGTGCTAAGTACTGGAAAGAGAATGGTAAAGAAAACATATCTGTTTCAGCCTTTGTGTAAATTAGAGTCCACTGGCAAGAGATGGATATAACCAATCCCATGAGGAGCACTCTGAAAGAAAAGAACACAGTATTGGCAAGAGAACAGAGGAGACTCAATTTAGATTGAGGTTGAAGCAGTGAGGTAGGCATCCCTGAGACAGCAGCTACTAATCTGAGGCATGAATAAGTAGTAGTTAGCATTCCAGGCACACAGTAAAGAATGCATGGTATTTGACATGAGAAATGTGCAATGTCAAGGTGCAGAAAGACAGCCCATGCATCTGGAGTGTGGTGAACATGAGTAGTGTATTGGGGTGGGGGTGGCAGAGAGTGACATATACGAGGAAGGAGAGGCAGGAAGGAGTCATATCATACAAAGGTTTAGGGGCCTTGATAAGGATTTTAGATTTTGTCCTCAGGACAATGAGAGGATGTGCTATGATCTGATTTACAGTTCAATGGCTCTTTACCTGCGTCAATCAAATTCTGATACTTGCCAACTCTCAAATAACAACACTTTTTCTATCCTTATTCTTCCTGACCTATCTGGTCTAGAGACTCCTGGGAGCTACTTAGAGACTTGTAGGGTGTCTGTGTAGTCCAGATTATTTTCACAATAATATCAAGATAATATTTGCCTTTCACTCACATTCTCTTACAAATGTACAACAATTAATTGAATGCGAAAGCAACTATGAGAATTTAGCTGTGTTCTATTAGTGTTAGTCGCTTAGTCGTGTCCAGCTCTTTGCGACCCCATGGACTATAGCCTGCCAGGTTCCTCTGCCCATGGGATTCTCCAAGCAAGAATACTGGAGTGGGTTGCCATTTCCTTCTCCAGGGAATATTCCCGACCCCTGCACTGCAGGCAGATTCTTTATCATCTGAGCCACCAGGGATTAAGCTAGGTGTTAAAAGATAAGAATACAACTCTTCTCAATAATTGTTTGGGAAAAGATGGTACTTTTTCATGAAACTCTTATTTATATTAATATATATTAAGTTTATTTTTGTTATTTTAAGTGCATCAGTACATAGTTGATTTCTGCCTGCTTCAACTTCTGATACATAAATATCAATAGAGATAACTGACAAAGATAACAGCAATTTGGGGTTCTTCAAAAAATTTTTAAGAGCATAAAGAGGTCCAGAAACCAATGCCAACCACCAATCTTCTTTTCTTAAAACTGGTTGTGGTTTCCCTCCTATCAGAGTCTTTTTCTGTTCCTAAAAGCTCAGTCCTCAGATTAACAATAAGAAATTGATTTTTACATTGCAATTCAGAATGATTACTTACAACTACTATATGATGCATTTTGAAATTATCTATTCCATTCCAACCAAATCAATTGCTTTCTTAACCCAGTAACCCACACTTATAAAAAGCATGAATGATCTCACTCCATTTCTAGGTTTCAATAATTACTTCTAGTTTGATACCTTTGAGACCATATTCCTTGTCTCAGCATTCCTCTCAGGTGCCACCTCTAACAGCTGGCTGAACATTTCTTACTTAATATTTCACAGTTACCTCAAAGTTGTTTAAAATTGAACTCATCCCTCAAATATTCTTAAATAAGAAATACAGGAGATTATAAAAGCATCTAATCTGAGATTTATATGAACTGACTAAAACTAAAATATATGCATGGAGAAAGGACTAGGAAAAAGAAATCGCAATAGTATAGTCATTAATGGGATTGTTAATTGTTAGTTTTAATTTTCTTATGTTTTTCTGATATTTACTTTTCTATAATAAGTATGTACTAATTCATAATCAGAAAGCTACTATTAAAAACAGTACTAGTCTTCTTTATACGTCCTACATGTCTTCATGCCTTTCATTTTAAAGGTATGACTCTATTTATCTCAAGATTTGCTTTAAACACATTTTTCAGTAATAATCATGTTAATAATGCAAATTTCTCCAGGACCACTTTATTTTATCACCAAAGGAATTCTAATTGCAGGATGGGTATAGGCAGGAGTCAACACCACCACAAAGACAGTTCATCAGTTTTCTAGGATACCCAATACATTGGTCGAAGTTCTAGATGCTACATGTTTCTGCAGCTCTCTCTGTCTTGAAATTGTATGAAGTATAGTTTATCCCACAGACCATCAAATGGACACTTGGTTACAGTGGGGCAGTCTATCCTTCTGTTCAAATACAATTATGAATAAAATCTAAAAATTCTATATTTTAGAACACTCCTGCATCTGTCCAGGATGCCCACTCCTTCTCCACCTTTAGTTGTCTATTCATATTTATCAGACTTATATGCATTACTCCCTCTTCCAAGAAGCCTTCCCTGGATTTCCATCCTGAAATGCTTTGTCTCCTCTGAATTGCTAAACTGCTTTTCCTTTCTTGGCCCTTATTCCATTCTCCTTTGTATTAGAAGTAGTTATTTAGATGCTTGTTTCTCCCATTGTACTTTTATTTCTTTGAGGGCATGGATATGTCCTTCTATATATCTTAGTTATACATAGTAGGTCCTTGAGAAATAACTGGGGATAAATTTTTAATTTAGCAATTTTATTTCTAAAGCAAAGGATAAAAATAATGAGAATTGAGAAACTTCTAATATGTTCTGTTTGATCAAATTTAACTGCAAATTAAATTGTAAATTGTAATTGTAAATCAAATTTCCTACCTCATGCAAGTAATTTTCTTTAAAATCTGGTGCCTTGGTTTAATACAATCCTTAGTCCATGCCATGGGAATGTCTAAGAGGTAAAATTGTATTTGAAAGAGATTCTTTCTATGTATCTAATAAATTAAGCTTTTTGGATAAGGTATCAATTATCTTCTACTGCATAACAAATTACCTCAAAACTTCTTAGCTTAAAACAACATTTTACCATTTCTCACAATTTTGTGAACTAGAGGGGAATTTTTTTCTCCTGGCCTTGCCTGGTCTCATGAAGTAGCTGTACTCAGTTGGCAGGTCACATGGGACTGCCTTCATCCCACATGGCTTCACGTATCTGGTGACTCAGCTGGACCAGTGGGAACAATTGAGGTGCCTTAATCTCTCTCTAGGCTTCCCTGGTGGCTCAGACGGTAAAGTGTCTGCCCGCGATGCCGGAGACCTAGGTTCAATTCGTGGGTCGGGAAAATCCCCTGGAGAATCTCTCTCTGTGCAGTCTGGCCATGAGATGCCATATCCTCTGTATCAGTTAACTATTGTTGCATAACAAGTGACCCTGAAGCTTAGTGTCTTAAAAGGACAGCAATTTATATTTCTCATGGTTCTGTAGGTTAGCTACACATTTGCTCTGCTGATTTTTCCTTGACACGTTCACGTGGCTACATTCAGCTGAAGAAGGTTGGCTGGGCTCAAAGTTACAAGGTAGCCTCACATGTCTGGCAATAGGAACAAGGTCCTGTCTGTATGCCTTAGTTGTCAGTTCTCCACATGGTCTCTTTTTCTAGCGTTGACTACACCAGCTGCCTCAGATGCTGGTGTCAGGACAAGCACCCCACAATGGCACATATAGAAGCTATAAGGCCTGGAAAGGCTAGGCTCTAGAACACATACAGTGTTACTTCTGCTGGGTTCTATTATGCAAAAGAGATCACAGGATGGGAGAAACAGACTGTTCATCTCTTGATATGAGGAGCTGTAAATACTGTGGCCATGTTTTTCTTTGTATCATAGGCACAATTTCATATATGAATTATTATAAATTCAATGTTCTACTGGATTGTGGTATAGTTAAAATTCCAGTGCAGGTGATGTCATTTTGTTCCTTTTTTATTTAAAAGAATTTCTGTCCCATTTTCTTTTTGTTTTTTCTTTTTTGTTACATAGGAAATCCATGAATGCATTCTTGTTGCAAAATATTCAAGGGATAAATAATAATGAACTCCTACACAGTAAGCTTATACAATGACCAGGCTCCATTTTAAGTGCTTTATCGAACAGCACTTCAGTTAATCTTTGCAAGTCTTTGAGGTAAGCAATATTATCACCACCATTTTTCCTGGTGGCTCAGAGGTTAAAGCGTCTGCCTGCAATGCAGGAGACCTGGGTTCGATCCCTAGGTCGAGAAGATCCCCTGGAGAAGGAAATGGCAACCCACTCCAGTATTCTTGCCTGGAGAATCCCATGGACGGAGGAGCCTGGTGGGCTACATTCCCAGGGTCACAAAGAGTTGGACACGATTGAGCGACTTCACTTTCACTTTCATTTTGTAGATAAAGAAACTGAGGCACAGAGAGCTTAACTTACAGGTCTAACTTGCCAAGATCACATAGCTTGTTAAGTAGCAGGCTGCTGAATTCTGTGCCCCAGAGTCTATGCACTTAACTATGTTATAACTCACCTTAGTCTTGCCCCTACTTTCACCCTGTCAACAATTTGATATGCATTTCTTTAGTCCTGGTTCTAGACATTTATGTATATAAATATATTTAAATGCATTTTCCTTACCTACACTGGATCACATTATATTCTTGTTTATTTTTGGTATACCTGGTAGTATGGTATACCATTAATAAACCATTGGTTGGTAGCATATTCAACTCATACTTTTAAAATGTAAACTCGCCTTAAAGTCAGGAGTAGCCTATTTAAGTATAGTCTCCAAAATTGTCCCAGAAGCAAAAACAAAGTGATCTATCAAGTGTTAGTTTACAATATGCTAATTTCTAAGTAATGTAAAGATGTTACACATTGTTCCTTCACAGGAAGACTGCCAAAATTATGAATAAAATTTCTTTGGAGGAAAGGAGGAGAAATTGTTTCCCTGATGTCTGCGTAAAATTTAAATGAAAATGAATGTGATTTGAGTGTTAGTATTCATGGCTGCTAGTTCTTCTCTGTTAATTTACATTTATATTCTTAATGTCTAGGTTGAGCCTAGGGAAATTTAAAACTCAATTTCATTAATGCTATAACTTCCATAGGAATCTCAATATGCACAAAAGTTCCTAGATTGTGGAGTTATTTGGATGAGAATATAGCAGCTAAGCATAATTGCTGAGTGGTTATGATAGTTAAATATGTACTGTCAGTTTTGATTTTTGAAATTCCTCTGGGCCTAAACCCAGTGTCCAAAAAGTTTAAAAAACATGAAGCTAATATAGTAATGAATTTTAACATCTTTTAAATGGAAACATTACATTTCTAAACCACTGCCCATCTGTGATTAATTATGATTTAAATTAGATCATGTTTCACATTTGCAACTATTACATTGACATACATGATGTTTGCGATTATTGCCTAACTTGAGGTTTGAAAGTTCAGCTAACTAGAGTTAGGGGTATTTTTTCATTTAGTTGCTTTTATTGCAAATATGATCACTACTCCCAGTTGGCAAAGGTACTATGAATAGGAATACTGGGTCCAAACAATAATGGTTTCCCCAAGTCTCAAATAGATTTATCTTTATTTTTCTTATTTATAAGCTATGTATAGATACACTTTAAAAATTTAAAATATTTACAGATCGTGCTTACAGAGTAAGCTTCTGGGGAAAAAATTCCCTGAATATTCCAGAAATTCTCAACAGAAGCAACACTTTAATCCTCTTCTTAATCCTCACTTTGATTGTTTTGATGATACTACTCACTGGATCACCCTAAATTACGTTTTAGAATTATATCCACCTCAGAGGGAGAAGGCAATGGCACCCCACTCCAGTGTTCTTGCCTGGAGAATCCCAGGGACAGGGGAGCCTAGTGGGCTGCCGTCTATGGGGTCGCACAGAGTCGGACACGATTGAAGCGACTTAGTAGCAGTAGCAGCAGCCACCCCAAAGAGGTTGTACAGCTCTAAGACTTCAGAATTTTAAGCCTCTTGCAACTATAGGCCATGAGAACTTTGGTTTGAAAACTCATTTATGTTATTGCCTTCTTTCATAACATGCAGCTGAAGTCCTTTTTAAAGTTTCAATTAACTTGGAACAGCAGTAAGGCAAAAAGAGGGGAGAGAAAAAGGAGAAGGAAAGGGGAAGAGAAGGCAGTGAAAAGGGGGAGAAATGCTGTACTATTGCACAGTGTTTATCAACTGCTCTGCCTCTCTAATCACGAACTCATGGTGATCCTGAGGCTACAGCATTGATTCTGTACCAATGAAACCTCCTCCCTTAGCAGATAATATCATACGGTGGAACCGAAAGGGAGGAAAAGAAGAAGGCCTATGTGTCCAGGTTTGAAAAGTTTTCTAGGTTCAGTTCAGTTTTTTTTCAGTTCAATTCAGTTCAGTTTTCAGTTCAGCTCAGTCACTAAGTTGTATCCGACTCTTTGCAACCCCATGAACCCGCAGCATGCCAGACCTCCCTGTCCATCACCAGCTCCCAGAGTCCACCCAAAGTCATGTCCATTGAGTCGGTGATGCCATCCAACCATCTCATCCTCTGTCGTCCCCTTCTCCTCCTGCCCTCAATCTTTCCCAGCATTAGGATCTTTTCCAATGAGTCAGCCCTTCACATCAGGTGGCCAAAGTACTGGAGTTTCAGCTTCAACATCAGTCCTTCCAATGAACACCCAGGACTGATCTCCTTTAGGATGGACTGATTGGATCTCCTTGCAGTCCAAGGGACTCTCAGGAGTCTTCTCCAACACCACAATTCAAAAGCATCAATTCTGCTGCACTCAGCTTTCTTTATAGTCTAACTCTCACATCCATACATGACCACTGGAAAAACCATGGCCTTGACTAGACAGACCTTTGTTGGCAAAGTAATGTCTCTGCTTTTAAAGTGAAAAAAAAAAAAAAAAAGTTCTATGGCTTAATTTTTTCCATATAGAAGAATTGTCTAAAAGTGAAGTGAAAGTATTGCTCAGTTGTGTCTGACTCTTTGCGACCCAATGGACTGTAGCCCACCAGGCTCCTCTTTCCATGGGATTCCCCAGGCAAGAACACTGGAGAAGGTTGCCATTTCTTTCTTAAAGGATCTTCCTACCCCAAGGATTGAACCCAGGTCTTCCGCACTGCAGGCAGATTCTTTACCGTCTGAGCCACACAGAGAAGAATTGTCTAGTTTCCCCTTATTAGAAAAATGAAATAGCAGCCCTAATGACTTTCTGCTCTTTGTTTCTGAACTTGGAGCCAGTGGTAAATATATTTAGACCAATATGTCCTTTGAACAACTTCCTAGAACTAAGAAGGACACACATTTATTTGATTTAATGCACTATGGTCTTCTCAGTGTTTTTATTCTATGAGATATTTTAAATACATTCAAAATGAATTGTTTTTGAAGAGGACTTTAACTTCATGGTAACCTATTCAATGGACATGAGCTTGAGTAAACTCCGGGAATTGGTGAAGGACGGGGAGGCCTGGTGTGCTGCAGTCCACGGGGCTGCAAAGAGTCGGACACTACTGAGCAACTGAACTGAACTGAACATAGTTTAATATCTCTCTTCCATTAATAATTTTGAAAATTTGTTATTTTAACTGAAATAAATCCATGACATGCATTCAGCTAGAAATCCAAGAACCTAGTTTTTTATTGCTATAAATATTATAAACAAAAAATGGTTACATGTAAATATACATTAACAATTTGCTCATCCAGCATGGTTAAGTAGGGCATCAACCCTTCCAGGTACACATATTAAGGATATACTGAGGGCCTTGCTTGCCTCTGTTTATTTGAGATTATGTGTGTAAGGCCTAAGATTAAGGCCCCAAATTATGTGATGCTTTGGCATTCAGTGAAATCAGGAGAGCCTCAAATAGCCTAGCCGTAAGTTTTCCTCATCACTCTGGCCCCATGGATAAGGTCCCCTTGTCTAACAACCATCCTAATCCAGAAGAGGTCATGTATGGATGTGAGAGTTGCACTGTGAAGAAGGCTGAGTGCCAAAGAATTGATGCTTTTGAACTGTGGTGTTGGAGAAGACTCTTGAGAGTCCCTTGGACTGCAAGGAGATCCAACCAGTCCATTCTGAAGGAGATCAGCCCTGGGATTTCTTTGGAAGGAATGATGCTAAAGCTGAAGCTCCAGTACTTTGGCCACCTCATGTGAAGAGTTGACTCATTGGAAAAGAGTCTGATGCTGGGAGGGATTGGGGGCAGGAGGAGAAGGGGACACAGTTCTTGCTTATCCCTGACTAGCAAGTTTCAGTTCTTTGTCCATATGTGGAATTATTAAAACAAACTAATTACATCCTCCAAGAGTACCATGGGTCACCCTTCCCTTCTGACAATAAAAAGCCTGCTTCCTGCAGACCCTGGTTCTTCACTTGGTTCCTGAATACAACTGCACCCCCCACTCTGTATGATATTGCATGGCATGTGGTGTCTCCTGCCCCAGACTGAGTATATGTAGTTAATAAACTGCTTTTAATCTCATCTGTCCTGTGCTGGGTGAAGAGGGTGAAATCCAAACACAGTGAGGCCCTGGAGCATACGTTTTATTACCAGAATAAATAATGATAAAATCTCCAGTAATTTTTCAGTTTGGGGTAGGAAATGGAGCATGTTGGGACACTGTGGAGTTTTTTTTTTTTTTTTTTTTTTTCAGTTGAATATCATGATTTTGGAAGCATTAGGGAATATACCACTTCGTGGGAAATAGATGGGGAAACAGTAGAAACAGTGTCACTACAGATGGTGACTGCAGCCATGAAATTAAAAGATGCTTACTCCTTGGCAGCAAAGTTATGACCAACCTAGATAGCATATTCAAAAGCAGAGACATTACTTTGCCAACAAAGGTTCGTCTAGTCAAGGCTATGGTTTTTCCTGTGGTCATGTATGGATGTGAGAGTTGGACTGTGAAGAAGGCTGAGTGCCAAAGAATTGATGCTTTTGAACTGTGGTGTTGGAGAAGACTCTTGAGAGTCTCTTGGACTACAAGGAGATCCAACCAGTCCATTCTGAAGGAGATCAGCCCTGGGATTTCTTTGGAAGGAATGATGCTAAAGCTGAAGCTCCAGTACTTTGGCCACCTGATGTGAAGAGCTGACTCATTGGAAAAGACCCTGATGCTGGGAAAGATAGAAGGCAGGAAGAGAAGGGGACGACAGAGGATGAGATGGTTGGATGGCATCACTGACTCAATGGACATGAATTTGAGCAAAGTCTGGGAGATGGTGAAGAACAGGGAAGCCTGGAGTGCTGCAGTCCATGATGTCGCAAGGATTCAGACATGACTGAACTACTAAACAACAACAACAATGGTCATAGACCAACAATAGCAATTCATCTTCTCTGCCCAAATCTTCTTTGTGTTTTCCATATATTTATAAAACTGACTGTGCTTACCAGTCTAGTCTGTTACTAAGGCTATCAAAATATTAATTTTTAATCCCATTATTCAGTCCACTAAACTGCACACACACTATCCAGTGCAAACTCTAGTGTTAACTTTCTGAGTATATTCTGCATTTGATTCATGGGTCTTACTAGTTAAATTTGGCTATTACTTTGCAGTCATCAAAAACTTTGTATGATTGTTGGCATTTTCAACAAAGAGTACTAAAATATAATAACATGGGAAGATAGTCTATGTAAAAACAGTATAGTATGGTGATTAAATGTATAGGCTCTGTAGGCAGACAGATCTGGCTTAGGGCTGACTTTGTGATCTTTATCAGATCAGATCAGATCAGTCGCTCAGTCGTGTCCGACTCTTTGCGACCCCATGAACCGCAGCACACCAGGCCTCCCTGTCCATCACCAGCTCCCGGAGGTCACTCAGACTCGCATCCATCGAGTCAGTGATGCCATCCAGCCATCTCATCCTCTGTCGTCCCCTTCTCCTCCTGCCCTCAATCCCTCCCAGCATCAGAGTCTTCTCCAATGAGTCAACTCTTCGCATGAGGTGGCCAAAGTACTGGAGTTTCAGCTTTAGCATCATTCCTTCCAAAGAAATTCTAGGATTGATCTCCTTCAGAATGGACTGGTTGGATCTTCTTGCAGTCCAAGGGACTCTCAAGAGTCTTCTCCAACACCACAGTTCAAAAGCATCAATTCTTCGGCGCTCAGCCTTCTTCACAGTCCAGCTCTCACATCCATACATGACCACAGGAAAGACCATAGCCTTGACTAGGCGAACCTTTGTTGGTAAAGTAATGTCTCTGCTTTTGAATATGCTATCTAGGTTGGTCATAACTTTCCTTCCAAGGAGCAAGCGTCTTTTAATTTCATGGCTGCAGTCACCATCTGCAGTGATTTTGGAGCCCAGAAAAACAAAGTCTGACACGGTTTCCACTGTTTCCCCATCTATTTATAACTTATTTAATTTCTCTGTGCCTCAGTATCCTTACCAATAAAATGGAATAATAAAAGAAACTGTTTCGGATTTTGTTATGAGCAATGAATGAAACAATATATGTGAAGCCAAAAGTTTAACTATTGTTATTATTACTGCGATTTCATAACTATGTAAGACTTAGAATGTTGTAAACTATATAATAGCATAAAAAATTAATTCAATTTCAAAATAAACATAGGAATAATCTTTATAAGTATGTATGATACATTTATCTATCCTTTTCATATAGAACTCATTGTGTTCTCTCAAAGAAAGCAATGAATAAATATAAAATGTGCTATAGCACATTTTAGTGTAGGTGTACCTAAAACTGTCCTGGAGGTAATAAAATATAATTTAAAATATCATCTGTTTCATTATGTAAATCAGAAGAGTTTATTAAACTCAAACAAAGTTTACATGTTAAAAAATGTATGGTTTTTAAATTCCTATTTGAAAAGCTGTATACAATAATAATAGCATTTTCCTACTGAAGGAGAAAAAACAAACTTTGATTTGCTTTTAGATACCCAAGCTGTGATTTCTTTGATTAACATAATCTTTCATAACACAGTGAAAATAAAAATTTGTATGATTTCTCACTCTCCTTGTATTGCCAAAGGAAATGTAGTTCTGCACTGCAAATGAAATGTGTTAACAATTATGAACTGTTTGATAGTTGAACAACATTATTGTTGAGAAGCCTAATTTGGACAAGGTGTAAATTGGGTGACATTCAAACAGGCCGCATTGAAGCTGTATGATTTAGTTCAATGTTATTAGTGCTACTTCTCTCTTATATTCAATCTTTAAAATTTAAAAAGGAAATGTACACAATGGGCTGTGTATTGTTACATGCAGAATCTGTAGTGAGATGATATAGAATGAAACCATTTTATCACATTAAAAAATCATACACATTATTTTTCTATTAATTTTCATATCAATGAGATATAGAAGAAATTGACATTATTTTGTCTTTATGTCATTGCAGTCAAAATATAATTTTGAATTTACTTTTGAAGGAAAGGCCCACAAAAACAAAAGTGTCCATAGCCCACAGAAGGCATGTATTTCAGGAAGGAGTGGTAGATTGAGTAATGGCCCCAAGAAAGATATCAATGTCTTAATCCCTGGAAACTGTGAATGTTGCCTTATATGGGAAAAAAGGACTTAGCACGTGTGCTTGGATTAAGAATCTTGAGATGAGAAGACTATCTTGGGTTATCTGCTGCTGCTGCTGCTAAGTCGCTTCAGTTGTGTCCGACTCTGTGCGACCCCATAGACGGAAGCTCACCAGGCTCCCCTGTCCCTGGGATTCTCCAGGCAAGAATACTGGAGTGGGTTGCCATTTCCTTCTCCAATGCATGAAAGTGAAAAGTGAAAGTGAGGTCGCTCAGTCGTGTCCGACTCTCAGCGACCCCATGGACTGGAGCTTACCAGGATCCTTCGTCCATGGGATTTTCCAGGCAAAAGTACTGGGGTGGGGAATGTAATCACATGTATCCTCATAAGAGGGAGGCAGAAGAAAATGTGACACACAGAAGAGGAGAAGACAATATGACCATGGAGAGAGAGACTGCAGTAATGGGGTCACAAGCCAAGGAATGTGGACAACTACCAGAAGCTGGAAGAAGCAAGGAATGGATTCTCCCCTAGAGCCTCTGGAGAGAGCTTGGAGGTATCTGCCAATACCTTCATTTAGGCCCAGCAAAACTGTCTTCGCAAGTCTAACCTCCCAAACTGAAACAGAATAAATGTCTGTTATTTATTCTAACAAATGACTATGAACTGATCATTTGTTGTAGCAGCCATAGGAAACTAACACAGAGGATACTCAACTTTAAGTTGAATTTGTTTATTCTTTAAATATATTCTTCCATTTATACTGAAAAATACATGGTATGAAAAATTATGATCATTGATGAAAGAATGATCCATTCAGAATATTTAAATAAAGCAAAAAATGTCAGTATGTTTCAAACTAAAATCAATTATGGTTAAGTAAGTTAGTAGCACTTGTATTTTGTTAATGCTAATTAACCAATGATAAGATTTTACCTAAAATGAACAGAAACTAAAAACTAAAAAAAATACGTTTTATATCAACATGAGTTATACTTACAACACAGCCAAAAACACTTTTTAAAAAGACAAGTTGATTAACCACAGAAACCACTCATAATCATGAACACTAAATCTTTACCTCATTACCCCTTTCCCTGCTGGAAAAAAAAAAGTATCTTTTCAACACAAGAGGAGTGGAAGGGTATGAATTTTCTGAGCTGCTGAACCTTGTGATTGAAATTAAGCTTTATGACACTGCTTACAGAAATAAGAAGGGCAAATGTCAATGCACTTTCAAAAGCAAAAGGCAAGGAATGGATTGTTAAATGGGCAGTTAAGTGGTCTCCTGAAAAGGGCATCTACTAAATGTGATATGTCAAAGAAGTAGTCTTAATGTGTTGCTACAAATCTGTTACTGTAAGCTTTGTATTCAACAATATCCTTGCTTTAACATTTAATACCTTCGAATCTCAAAGGTATTCAGTGAGACTGATCCATTTAAATGCTGAATGACTTGGAAAACACCTGTCTCTTTGCTCATCTTTAAATAAAGAGGTGTGTATTCCAGAGTTTATCAAGAAGTGGGGAGCTAGTGCTCTTATTTTACTAACAAAATGTAGTCAATTTCCTTTCTAAATTCACAGAATCCAATAAGCCATATTGATTTGCAAGCTCTCCTAAGTTCCTTATTCAAAAAGTAATTCATCCAGAAGAATGCTTTCTAATTCACAATGCTTTCTTGTAGATTTAAAAAATTAATTTCTTCTTCTTCATATGAAAACTAAGCATCTCTCCAGAGTGGTTTAAATTATTTTATAACTAGCGTATAAGAATATCTTTGGTATAATACATATGTGGACAGAAATAGCCATTGTTATATGTTCTATACTTAGAAACTCATCATGTATAATTATTCTATAACCCTGAGGGCAAACGTAATAATATCTGTCTCATTCACCATTGCATTTCCAGTGCCTTGCAGGGTATGTGACTCTTAATATTTCTTAAATGGATGACTAAGTGAATGAATGAATGAAATAACAACCGCCAAAAACTATGCATGTTAAAAGATGTGACAGGTTAAAGAACTGGATGTTAGCCTCTGTAGAAGTAGAGAAAGTGCCTACCTACCCCACATTAGAGAAGTACAGGAAAAAGTCTCATGTGTGCCTGCCTGTTCTTTCTTAGTGCTTACCATCCCAAGTTCCAAAGAACAGCAAGGAGAGATAAGAAAGCCTTCTTCAGTGATCAGTGCAAAGAAATAGAGGAAAAAGAACAGAATGGGAAAGACTAGATATCTCTTCAAGAAAATCAGAGATACCAAGAGAACATTTCATGAAAAGATGGGCTCAATAAAGGACAGAAATAGTATGGACCTAACACAAGCAGACGATATTAAGAAGAGGTGGCAAAAATATACAAGAGAACTATACAAAAAAGATCTTCATGACCCAGATAATCACAATGGTGTGATCATTCACCTAGAGCCAGACATCCTGGAATGCAAAGTCAAGTGGGCCTTAGGAAGCATCACTACAAACAAAGCCAGTGGAGGTGATGGAATTCCAGTTGAGCTATTTCAAATCCTAAAAGATGATGCTGTGCAAGTGCTGCACTCAATATGCCAGCAAATTTGGAAAACTCAGCAGTGGCCACAGAACTGGAAAAGGTCAGTTTTCATTCCAATCCCAAAGAAAGGCAATGCCAAAGAAAGGCAATGCCAAAGAATGCTCAAACTACCGAACAATTGCACTCATCTCACACGCTGGTCAAGTAATGCTCAAAATTCTCCAAGCCAGGCTTCAGCAATATGTGAACTGTGAACTTCCTGATGTTCAAGCTGGTTTTAGAAAAGGCAGAGGAACCAGAGATCAAATTGCCAACATCCGCTGGATCATGGAAAAAGCAAGAGAGTTCCAGAAAAACATCTATTTCTGCTTTATTGACTATGCCAAAGCCTTTGACTGTGTGGATCACAATAAACTGTGGGAAATTCTGAAAGATATGAGAATACCAGACCACCTGATCTGCCTCTTGAGAAATCTGTATGCAGGTCAGGAAACAACAGTTACAACTGGTCATGGAACAACAGACTGGTTCCAAAAAGGGAAAGAAGTACGTCAGGGCTGTGTACTGTCACCCTGTTTATTTAAGTTAAATGCAGAGTACATCGTGAGAAATGCTGGGCTGGATGAAGCACAAGCTGGAATCAAGATTGCTGGGAAAAACATCAATAACCTCAGCTATGCAGATGACACCATCCTTATGGAAAAAGCGAAGAAGAACTAAAGAGCCTCTTGATGAAAGTGAAAGAGGAGAGTGAAAAATCTGGCTTAAGACTCAACTTTCAGAAAGCTAAGATAATGGCATCTGGTCCCATCACTTCATGGCAAATAGACAGGGAAACAGTAGCAGACTATTTTTGGGGGTCTCCAAAATCACTGCAGATGGTGACTGCAGCCATGAAATTAGAATACGTTTACTCCTTGGAAGGAAAGTTATGCCAACCTAGACAGTGTATTAAAAAGCAGAGACATTACTTTGCCAACAAAGGTCCGTCTAGTCAAGGCTATGGTTTTTCCAGTAGTCATGTATGGGTGTGAGAGTTGGACCATAAAGAAAGCTGAGCACAGAAGAATTGATACTTTTGAACTGTGGTGCTTGGGAAAATCCTTCAAAGTCACTTGAACTGCCAGGAGATCCAATAAGTCCATCCTAAAGGAAATCAGTCCTGAATATTCATTGAAAGGACTGATGCTAAAGCTGAAACTCCAATATTTTGGCCACCTGATGCGAAGAACTGATTCATTTGAACAAACCCTGATGCTGTGAAAGATTGAAGGTGGGAGGAGAAGGGGATGACAGAGGATGAGATGGTTGGATGGTATCACGACTCAATAGACATGAGTATGAGTAAACTCCGGGAGCTGTTGATGGACAGGGAAGCTTGTCGTGCTGCAGTCCATGGGGTCACATAGAGTTGGACATGACTGAGCGACTGAACTGAACTGATCCCAACATTATTCAGTCATTCCTTTGGTATGAATGGTTTGCATCCTTCAATGCTGTCTTTTGAAATACAGACACCTTGAGAAGAAAATAATTTCCTTTCCTCTTAATTATTAACACAGTGACAAGAATTTGTTTACAGATTCAGTGTTAATTAGGTTTAAGGACAGGACTTAGTTACATAGATCTGGGCTGAAACCTGTTCTTCCACTTATAAGCTATGGAATAGCAGCTGAATTAACTTCATGAGCCTGTTTCCTTAACCATAAAATGAATTAAATATTTTCTCAGGATTGTGAAAATTAAATGAGATATCATATGGAAATGCTAAGCATGGGGTTTGACAGTTACTAAATGCTCAATAAACCATAGCCCTAATTGTTACTTTAATGATCTCCAATAATTTTATGTTTTGAAAAGGAATTAAAGGCTGCCTTTAGGGTCCCTGTGGAGAAGGCAATGGCAACCCACTCCAGTACTCTTGCCTGGAAAATCCCATGGACAGAGGAGCCTGGTAGGCTGCAGTCCATGGGGTCGCTAGGAGTTGGACACGACTGAGCAACTTCCCTTTCACTTTTCACTTTGATGCATTGGAGAAGGAAATGGCGACCCACTCCAGTGTTCTTGCCTGGAGAATCCCAGGGACGGGGGAGCCTGGTGGGCTGCCATCTATGGGGTCGCACAGAGTCGGACACAACTGAGGCGACTTAGCAGCAGCAGCAGCTTAGGGTCCCTGAGCCACAGGCTGGTTTTGAGGATGCAGAACAGTGGATTCTGGAAAAAGAAAAAAAAAGTGAGAGGGGAGAAGGAGCCTAAGAAAACCTCTCTAGCTTCACAATGTTCCTTAAAGTCAATCTTGTCCACTGATGGCTATTAACTGGGGGCCATAGGATTGCTTTAGTTTCCCCATCCAAGCCACCAGGTTGTTTTGGAGGGGTTTGTTTTGTTTACATCCTGTCTGCATAGGCAGTATCTTTACCTAGTAAAGATGATATTCGGGGGAAAAAGGAGTTTCTGGTCAAAGAGGCCACAAGGGTCATAAACTGCTAACAGTATGAGCTTCCCTCTGACAACTTAGTTGATAAAAAGTTTCATATTTCTGTCACTGTATTATACCTCTACATTTTCCGTATGTACTATGTATTTTTTTAATAATTGAAATTTATTTTTAGTGCAAAATAAATGCAAATCACATTTTGATATAATATTTCACTCATCATATTGATATATAAAAGGCTTGAAAACTGTTATATGAGTTTGAGGAAGTATGTACTATTTCTATGCCTATGTGTTGTCAAGCCCATTGAGAAATAATTTTGAAACATTTAAAAAGTATAGAGGCTTTGATATCAATTATCATGCATAAATCAATTTATGCATGATAATTTGTCCTAAACATGAATTCAGACATATATGCAAAATATAAAGTGTTCAGTTGTGTTTTATGCATTATTGCTTATAATACTTGCTAAAAGTCAGGGGAAAGCCTAAATATCTCATAATAGGAGGATGATTATTAGTCCAATCTGGCAAAAATATATAGTAGAATATTCAGTCAGTTCAGTTCAGTCACTCAGTTGTGTCCAACTCTTTGGATCCCATGAATCACAGCACGCCGGGCCTCCCTGTCCATCACCAACTCCCGGAGTTTACCCAAACTCACGTCCATTGAGTCAGTGATGCCATCCAACCATCTCATCCTGTAATCCCCTTCTCCTCCTGCCCCCAATCCCTCCCAGCATCAGGGTCTTTTCGAATGAGTCAACTCTTTGCATGAGGTGGCCAAAGTACTGGAGTTTCAGCTTTAGCATCATTCCTTCCAAAGAACACACAGGGCTGATCTCCTTTAGAATGGACTGTTTGGATCTCCTTGCAGTCCAAGGGACTCTCAAGAGTCTTCTCTAACACCACAGTTCAAAAGCATAAATTCTTAAGCGCTCACCTTTCTTCATGGTCCAACTCTTACATCCATACATGACCACTGCAAAAACCATAGCCTTGACTAGACGGCCTAGTGCAGAGCCTGGCAGATACTAAGTGCTCAATAAATATTTGATAAATTAAAGCAAACATAAAAAGTGATGATGTTTAAGAAAACTTAAAAACTATACAAAGCAGCTTAAGTTAGCTTTACCTTGATGTCTTTTGATTTCAGGGTGTGGGGAGTGGATATCATCTCTAAGAGCCTGAAAAGAATCCTTGTCCCCATCAACATTGGCTGCTATAATAAATACCACAGACTGTCTGGGTTAAACCACAAACATTTATTTCTCATAGTTCTGGAGGTCAAGAAGTCTACCTTCAAGGTACTGGTGGTAATGGGTGACTGATGAGAGCCCTCTTCCGGCTTGCTGTGTCCTCACAAGGCAGAGACAGAGAGAGGTCTGGTCTTATGATCATATCATGGGGGCTCCACTCTCATGATCTCCTCTAAACCTAATTACCTCCAAAAGCCTGACCTCCAGACACTAGCATATTGGGGATTAGGGCTTTAAGATATGAACTGGGAGATGGGGGGACACAAACACTCAGTCCATAGCAAGACACCATTTCATCACCAGTAAGACACCATTTCATAAACACTGTGGTCCTATGCCAAGAACCCTGAACAAGAAATCATAGTAAGGTGTTGGTCTCTGCATGGCCTGTGTGCCTGTTTGCACTCGTTGCCTGCATTTTCAAGCAGAACACAATACTCCTTAGAGAGCTTCCTTACTGTGCTTGTTTATGAATCGAGCACTTTGTTCACTTAGTAGAATTTAATATTCTTAATGTGCACTTTGATTCTTTATGCCTGTATCTTTGTTCTGAATTTCTGGGGAGTTTCCTTCTTCAGGGAACATTAGCTTTCCAGTGGATACCATTTCTGTTCTGCCTGGGGTATTCTGTTTCATCTTTTCAAGTGCTGCTTTTGTTCAAATAGTCTTTTTGACTTGGAGATTTTTTTTTAATCAAGCTTTCTGCCCATTTTTTTTTATCCCTTGCAGGGAGTATGGATTAATTTATTTTTTTCCTGTCTCCCTTCTAGTAATTTTGAGTTAATCTTGGTCACACATGCTAAGCTTGTATCTCACTGGTGCTTTGCCAAATTCTCTTTTTGAGAGAAGAGAGTGTAGTGTAGTCTGTGTAGTGAAGGTCTTTAATAACAATCAGGAGGATAAACATTTATATAGCCTTGTATTTTTGAAACAGTCACTGTTTTAGACTATAGCAAACTGAATATAATGGGAACAAAGCTATTGGTATGACTAAATATTTTAAATAATTGAGATAAGTCCAAATAATGCATGCATATTAGCACCAGATTTTGGTGTTTATCTCCACTGTTTTTCCATGTAAATCTGTACCCTTCTCCCAGTGGAGTGCTGTGACCTGCAACTATTTGCATGGCTACTCCCAATAAGCCTTATTATCTGAAAATATGAATTGTTTGCATTCAGATATTGGAATGGAGAAGGAAATGGCAACCCACTCCAGTGTTCTAGCCTGGAGAATCCCAGGGACGGGGGAATCTGTTAGGCTTCTGTCTCTGGGGGTCGCACAGAGTCGGACACGACTGAAGTGACTTAGCAGCAGCAGCAGATATTGGAAAAAAATTTTTTATTAGTTATATTAGCCCTTATATTACTCTGCTTCATGGTGAGTATCACACATTAAACAAAAGACAGGTCAGAGCGGGAAACAAAAATCCAAATTACTTTGTTTCATGAGCCCAATGTCATTTAAAAATTTATTCAATGGAGTGAAAAATTAAGCAATGTATTTTCTAGGAAACTCCAATGTGTGCCATAGAGTCATAGAATATCAGAGCTGCTCATACAGGTGTGGTAATTAAGGCCCAGAGAAACAAAGTGAAGGGATTCAAATCAACTACCCAAAATAATTGCCTAGCTAGTGTATTTTCCAGGCCTCCAGAATTCCTTTAGTCTTGTCCAGGGTTCGTTTAGTCTTGTAGGGTCTGTGACCTGCTCATTTTCTAAGAGCCAATGTGCAGAAGGTACCTACATTTGGTTTTAATGCTCTGCTGTCACTGCCTTGAAATTCTTAACACTTAAAAAATGTTATTGAAGTATAGTTCATTTACAATGTTGTGTTAGTTTCAAGTGTACAGTGAAGGGAATCAGGTATCAGGTGTATATATATATATATATACATATGTCCACTCTTTTTTAGATTCCTTTCACATATAGTACATTACAGGGTACCAAGTAGAGTTCCTTGTGCGATACAATAGGTCCTTATTAGTTATCTATTTTGTATATTAGTGCATGCATGTGTGCTTAGTCGTGTCCAACTCTTTTGCAACCCTGTGGACTATAGCTGGCCAGGATCCCCTGTCCATGGGATTCTCCAGGCAAGAATACTGGAATGGGTTGCCATTTCCTACTCCAGGGGATCTTCCCAACCCAGGGATCGAACCTGCATCTCCTTTGTCTCCTGCATCGGTAGGGTAGGTGGATTCTTTAACACTAGCACCACCGGGGAACCCCTCTTGCACAGGAGCACTTGTTAATGTCTATTGCATGATGCATGCTGGCTTCCAGGTTCCCACCCTTTGCTCTTTTCTGAGGTTATCTTACAGATGTCCACTCTCCAGTTTATTACTCCTCCCACCTCTGGAGACTGCCATTAAAAGGCAGCTTTCTCCAGATCTAATGAATTAGAATCTTCATGTGTTGTAGGCTAGTCAGATATTTTGTAGTAACTCCCTCTATTAATTCTGACATATCTTCCAGATTAAGAACCATAGGTAGAGTTTAAGTCTCTCATTTCATAAATGAGGGAAAGGGCTGAAATAAATTATTTGTATAAGGTCAATCAGCTTGTCAGTGGAAGAGTTCAAATTTAAATGTTGATGTCCTGACTCCCAATCCAATGTCCTTTCCAAAACACTGTGTTACCTTCTTGGACATCCTATTTGTCACCACTCTGATAATATATACACTGCATGAAAACTCTCAACCATCCCATATAGTAGAGTGCAAGTGTGAAAGTGATAGGCGCTCAGTTGTGTCTGACTCTCTGTGACCCTATGGACTGTAGCCTGCCAGGCTCCTCTGTCCATAGAATTCTCCAGGCAAGAATACTGGAGTGGGTTGTAATTTCCCTAATATAGTAGGGTAGTGCTTCTCAAACTTCAGCGTGTATAAGAATCACCTGAGAATCTCTTTAAACTATATATTCTGATTCTGTAAGTTCAGGGCAGAGTTTGCTTTTCTAAAAAATCTCCTAAAATATGCCAGTTCTCTTGGTCCATGGATTATATTTTGATAACTAGTTATTAATGCATTATCCAAAGCTTGACTTAAGCAGGCCAAATTTCTGACATGAATCTGCAAACACGCTGCAGTGTTAATAATAATAACGACGATGATGATAATTACCAACATGTATTGAGAAATTTGTTAAATATTCTATAGATATTATATAAATGAATCCTAAAAACCCTATGAGATAGGTACTATATTGACCCTTATTTTATAAGTAAGAAAGTTGAAAGTCAGGAGATTTAAGTAATTTTCCTAAGATTGGGCACTGGTGAGTGACAGCTAAGATGCAAGCTTTGTTTTTTCAGAGTTCAATCTTATAGCCACAAAGTATGTGGCAGAGACAGTGCTAATTGTCTAATTTAATTTTTCATAATATCTCATTTACTCTCCAAAAGTAATAATATCATGGAAGTTTGCCATTATTATCTTCCCTCTTAGGATGAGAAAATCAAGAATAAGAGATACTAAGTCATTTGTCCAAGAACACACATTCACAGAGTTGGTAAATGGTAACCTTGAGAACTGAATGTAAAATGCATGTTAAATTCACTAAATGATTCTGCTTATTATTGGAACCAGTTGAGTGAAAGTTGGATTTATAACTTTTAGAAAATAAATCAAGAGTCCTTAACTAAGATACCAAAGATCACTACAGTGTCTTTGATTTCCTTTTTCTCACTTCTTTGAAAAATATTTCCCCTCATACTAAAGGAATCTAGAATGGCTTAGTAGATATTATTACTACTCACCAATAACCAGTTCTGTACTCCTCTGAGTAATTATAAAACTATTTCCCAGATCTCTCACATGTAGGTGGGATCATGTTTGTATTTCTGTTCAAAGGGCTGTGCAGACATAATATTTGTCACTTCTGGACTGAAAAACTTATGACACAGTACACAATTCCTCAGCTCCTACTTCTTTTCTTTGACAATCGTGGAAACTTCTGTTTAAATGGTTGAGTCAAATTATTGCAGGAGTCTAGTCTACTTATTGTAGGAATCACCACCACATGGAGGGAAAGTGCCGAGAGAGATGTCTCAACCCACACTGGATTTTGTGGGTTGTTGACTTAGTCACTAAGTCACTAAGCCATGTCCAATTCTTTGTGACCCCACAGATTGTAGCACACTAGGCTCCTCTGTCCCTCACTATCTCCCAGAGTTTGCTCAAATTTGTGTCCATTGAGTCAGTGATGCTATCTAACCATCTCATCCTCTGCCCTCTCCTTCTCCTTTTACTTTCAATTTTTCCCAGGGTAGGGAGAGAGCAAATTAGCCAAGATGGCATCTTCAGGCTCTCTCTACCACGTTTTGTAAATAATGACTATGCAACATATGAGATCATTTATAGCATTGCATGTGAGCATCACAAGGTACTTGCTTCATCATGAGATACTTTGTGCAATATGCCTATATGAGCTTCATCATGAAAGCCCTGGCTGCTGCTGCATTGGGACTACATTGGAGCAACATTATGGTGATGTTATATGAGGTTATTTTATGGCTCCATTATTTATGCTGTGGCTGCTGCAATGGCTGCTGTGTCAGCCAGGAGAGAGGCTGTGTTATGGCTGCCATGCCAACCAGGAGAGAATAAAAGGGTCTGTAATTCCTACGGCTCCTCACATTTCCATCCAGCCACTTAGCCCGCACCTTGCCTACCCTAGATTCAGCAAACAGTGCAGACAGCGTGAACAGCAAGACAATTGGCATCAGAAACAGAATCAGTGATACATCCAGCATCAGGGTCCTTTCCAGTGAATTGGCTCTCTGCATCTGGTGGCCAAAGTATTGAAGCTTCAGTCCTTCCAATGAATATTCCGGATTATTTTCCTTTAAGATTGACTGGTTTGATCTCCTTACTGTCTAAGGGACGCTCAAGAGTCTTCTTTCTCCAGCACCACAATTAAAAGGCATCAATTCTTCAATGCTCAGTTTTCTTTATGGTCAAACCGTCACATCTGTACATGACTACTGGAAAAACCATAGCTTTGACTAGACAGACATTTGTTGGCAAAGTGATGACTCTGCTTTTTAACATGCTGTCTAGGTTTGTTATAACTTTTCTTCCAAGGAGCAAGTGTCTTTTAATTTTATGGCTGCAGTCATCATGCATAATGATTTTGGAGCCCAATAAAATCAAATCTGTCATTGTTTCCACTTTTTCCACTTCTATTTGCCATGAAGTGATGGGACCAGATGCCATGATCTTAGTTTTTTTTAATGTTGAGTTTTAAGCCAGCTTAAAATTTCACTCTCATCTTTCACCCTCAAAAGGCTCTTTAAATTCATCTTCACTTTCTGCCATTAGAGTGGTATTATTTGCATATCTGAGGTTGTTGATATTTCTCCCATCCATCTTGATTCCAGCTTGTGATTCATCCAGCTGGGCATTTCACATGATGTACTCTGCAGAGAAGTTGAGTGACAATATACAGCCTTGTCATACTCCTTTCCCAATTTTGAATCAGTCATTTGTTCCATGTCCACTTCTGATGATTGTTTCTTAACCTACATACAGGTTTCTTAGGAGACAGGTAAGGTGGTCAGGTACTCCCAATCTCTTTAAGAATTTTCCACAGTTTGTTATGATCCACACAGTCAAAGACATTAGCATATCAATGAAGTAGAAGTAGATGTTTATCTGGAATTCCCTTGCTTTCTCCATTTTGATTTCTAGTTCCTCTGCCTTTTCTAAACCTAGCTTGTACATATGAAAGTTCTCAGTTCAAGGACTGTTGAAGCCTGCTTGAAGGATTTTAAGCATAAGCTTACTAGCATGTGGAATGAGTGCAATTGTCTAGTAGTTTGAACATTCTTTGGCATTGCCCTTCTTTGGGATCTGAATGAAAACTGACCTTTTCCAGTCCTGTGGCCACTGCTGAATTTTCCAAATTTGCTGGCAAATGAGTGCAGAACTTTATCCCAGCATCATCTTTTGGGATTTTGTGGGAATGAGAACTAAGTATTTTCTGTGTTAGGCCATTAAGATATGTGCTTGGTCGCTCAGTCATGTCCAGCTCTGTGACCCCATGGACTGCAGCTCACCAGGCTCCTCTGTCCATGGGGATTCTCCAGGCAAGAATACTGGAGTGGGTTGCCATGCCCTCCTCCAGTTAAGTTAAGGTTGATTGTTAATGCTTCATCAACCTAGCCTATTCTGATTAATATAGGTGGCATGGTATGCTAAATGAGCACCATCAGTATATGATCCTTACTATCTCCACATTATGACATCTAGAATTATTTCTCTTGTTAGGAATTAAAGAAAATGTATCCAGCTATTATAATCATGGATAATTGCTTTTGTTTACAATGAACCTAGCTTAAGTTAGAAAACTTCCAAAGAAAGCACAACAATGTCCAAGCATACATTGATTTCCTTTCATTGCTGTACATGATAGACTATAAAGACTGTGACCCTTCTAATGTGACACAATTCTAGCCAATGGAAACTAAAAGAAGACATCTGCACATTTTGAAAATTCCCTTATTTTTGATGAAAGTGTTTACAGAAAGGATTACTCAGCCTTTGAATTTATAGTCTATGAATATAATTCCAATTGAGATAATGTGATTATAAATATAACTTTAGTGTTTTTCCCATCACTTTAGAAATTGTATGAAAAAATGTATTCAAATAATGTTACTAAGTGTGCTGATGTGTGCAATATATATGTATATCTACAGATGTGTCTATAGATGTTTGTGAATTTATTTTCCCCTTAATTTTGAAAATTGTGTTGAAATATTTTATCCTAACTCTGTTATTGACCATGGGGTAGAATGAAAACTCACATCAGGTAATATCACAGTGCTTTGACTTTTCATATAATTTATGTAATTATTTAATTACATAAATAATTTAAATTAAAACAAACATATTTCACAATAAAGGCTGTACTGTTGCTGTTCATATCTGTCCAAATCTAAGCTGGAAAACACACAAAAATTAAAATCATGTATTAAAATACTTAAGGTATACTTTGGTTTCACTTTCATTACTGAATATAATGTGATACAAAACCTTAATATTTCCTATGTGTCAAAAATTTTGTCAATGAAAACATGAAACAAACAGTGTGGATTTTTTAAAAGACAGCTCAGTTTGAAAAGATAAGGAAATAACCAGTTCTTAAATTTGCATCAGCACAAAAACCTTTCTAGTATTTTTGTAAGATTGCTTGTCACATTGCCAGTCAAAAGAAGCCACATATACTTTGAAGGGTTTGGTGAAGCCATATATTCTGGAAAAGGTTAAACTGGATTGTGAGTTAGAGAAACCAAAGAAAATATGGGCAGTGTTTCTGTCAAACCCATCAACTTCATAATTGATGATTTTTCTTCAAATATTTTGAAATGAGACATGAAGAAATAGGCAGCTAAAACATTTGTCTCCAGCAAGAACTGGAACTGTATAGCATCACTCACTTCTCTCAGTGCACACTGCATCTAGTATTTCTATGTTATATGCATGCTAATGTCATAACAGAATTCCTGTTTTTGTGAGCCCCTTTTAGAAACTCAAATGTTGATGTCTTTAAAATGGAAGGTTTCTGCCAAGCAAAACTTCAATAGGGACAAGAATCTTGGTAGTCTTCTATACAATATCTGCAATGCTTGATCATACATCTGGTTTTCCAAAATACCATGGACTGGGTGGCTTACAAATAACAGAAATTTATTTCTCAAAATTCTAGAGGATGGAAGTCCAAGATGAAGTCACCAGCAGACTCTGTCTGATGAGGTTTGGTGTCTGGTGAGAGCCTGTCTCCTGTTTCGAGAATTAACTTCTTGTTGTATCTTCCCATGGCAAAAATGGCAAAGAAGTTTTCTAGGCTCTATAAGGGCAAGAATTCCATTCATGAGGGCTCTGTTCTCTGACCTAATCACCCACTAAAGCCTTCACCTCCTAATACCATTCACATTAGAGATTAGATTTTAATTTACAAATTTAGAGGGCTACATTCACTCTATAGCAAGCTCAGTCTCTATACTGTCAGATCAGATCAGATCAGTCGCTCAGTCGTGTCCGACTCTTTGCAACCCCATGAATCACAGCTCGCCAGGCCTCCCTGTCCATCACCAACTCCTGGAGTTCACTCAGACTCACATCCATCGAGTCAGTGATGCCATCCAGCCATCTCATCCTCTGTCGTCCCCTTCTCCTCCTGCCCCCAATCCCTCCCAGCATCATAGTCTTCTCCAATGAGTCAACTCTTCGCATGAGGTGGCCAAAGTACTGGAGTTTCAGCTTTAGCATCATTCCTTCCAAAGAAATCCCAGGGCTGATCTCCTTCAGAATGGGTTGGTTGGATCTCCTTGCAGTCCAAGGGACTCTCAAGGGTCTTCTCCAACACCACAGTTCAAAAGCATCAATTCTTCGGCGCTCAGCCTTCTTCACAGTCCAACTCTCACATCCATACATGACCACAGGAAAAACCATAGCCTTGACTAGACGAACCTTTGTTGGCAAAGTAATGTCTCTGCTTTTGAATATGCTATCTAGGTTGGTCATAACTTTCCTTCCAAGGAGTAAGCGTCTTTTAATTTCATGGCTGCAGTCACCATCTGCAGTGATTTTGGAGCCCAGAAAAATAATGTCTGACACGGTTTCCACTGTTTCCCCATCTATTTCCCATGAAGTGATGGAACCGGATGCCATGATCTTCGTTTTCTGAACTGTAGTCCCCCCTAATTTGCAGTTTATATTACCTGAGGTTAACAGAGATCTGAAAACATTAAGTGGAACATTCCAGAAATAAACAATTCCTAAGTTTTAAATTGCTAAGATCTATGGTAAGAACAAATCTTCTCTCCATGACATTGTGAAGAATAAAAAAGAAATTAATGCTAGTTTTGCTGTCACATCTCAAACTGCAAAAGTTGCAGCCACAGTATGTGATAAGTGCTTAGTTAAGATGGAAAAGGCATTCATTTATAAAGACATTCTGAGATAGAGAGGCCGGCTATGGTTTTTCAAGTGGTCATGTATGAATGTGAGAGTTGGACTGTGAAGAAGGCTGAGCGCCGAAGAATTGATGCTTTTGAACTGTGGTGTTGGAGAAGACCCTTGAGAGTCCCTTGGACTGCAAGGAGATCCAACCAACCCATTCTGAAGGAGATCAGCCCTGGGATTTCTTTGGAAGGAATGATGCTAAAGCTGAAACTCCAGTACTTTGGCCACCTCATGCGAAGAGTTGACTCATTGGAGAAGACTATGATGCTGGGAGGGATTGGGGGCAGGAGGAGAAGGGGACGACAGAGGATGAGATGGCTGGATGGCATCACCAACTCGATGGATGTGAGTCTGAGTGAACTCCAGGAGTTGGTGATGGACAGGGAGGCCTGCCGTGCTGCGATTCATGGGGTGGCAAAGAGTCAGACATGACTGAGCGACTGAACTGAACTGAACTGATATAGGGCTTCCCTGGTGGCTCAGAGGTTAAAGCGTCTGCCTGGAATGTGGGAGACCCAGGTTCCATCCCTGGGTCAGGAAGATGCCCTGCAGATGGAAATGGCACCCCACTCCGGTACTCTTGCCTGGAGAATCCCATGGAGGTAGGAGCCTGGTAGGCTACAGTCCATGGGATTGCAAAGTCGGACACAACTGAGCGACTTCACTCACTCACTCATATATATATATATAATCATAATATCTTTAATTTCAAGCATCCACTGGGGTTCTTGGAACATTTACCCTGCAGATAAGGGGAGACTACTGCACATGCTGTCATACCCAAGACTAAATTGCCCATTGGTGCACCTGTAGATTGACACCAGGAGACTTATGCCTGCTGTCATTTTTTGCTAGATCTATGATATTGTACGGGGAAGGCAATGGCACCCCACCCCAGTACTTTTGCCTGGAAAATCCCATGGATGGAGGAGCCTGGTAGGCTCCAGTCCGTGGGGTCGCTAAGAGTCGGACACGACTGAAAGACTTCACTTTGACTTTTCACTTTCATGCATTGGAGAAGGAAATGGCAACCCACTCCAGTGTTCTTGCCTGGAGAATCCCAGGGACAGGGGAGCCTGGTGAGCTTCCGTCTATGGGGTCGCACAGAGTCAGACACGACTGAAGCGACTTAGCAGCAGCAGCAGCAGCATGATATTGTAAAATTTGCCAACTTTCTGAAAGCCTATATCTGGAATAACCCTTTTTCAAGAGGCTTTATAAAGAAAAGTGGACAGAATTTGAAATTTTTAACCACATAGGCTTTCCAAAAAAGCTTTCTAAAATGTTTGATTGATTAACGTATAGCTTACTTACCAGATGGTGGTTTGGTTTATTTTAAGAGTTTTGGCTATTGGGTTAAGAAAAATCTTTTCACTCAAAGTCCTGCAATCACAACTATAGTTGCCCTGGAAAAAACATAAAAATTTTGTTGTTTTTGTTTTGACAAGCTTGCTATTGGGGGATTGGAAGCAGGTAACTCTACAAACTTTGCAAACTTGGACAAACTTCCTCTGCTGGGTTGAGTCAGACTGCCAAACTGGGTCAATTTTTCTACAGGCAGAAATTTGCTCATACTTAAAAACATTATTAATTCTTTCAAAGTTCCTGCTCAGATGATGTTGAAACTTAAGTATTGATTTCTAAACTCTCCCTTAGTACAATGGACAGCATCAGAAAAGCAAATTCTGACAGAAGATAGCTTTATTCATTTGTGAACTACTGACATGTTGGGACATGATTTCAATTGGAAGAATTTTGGAGCATCCTGATGCTCATTGACACAATTTACTCATCTGGTAAAGCTCTGTGCTTCAATTTGTGATTCTACAAAGTTTTGTGAGTCTGAGTTTTCAGCACTTGTGGCCATCAAAAGTCACCTAGTGACTCAAATTGCATGCGCTGTCATCCAAAATTTAAGCTCATTTGAAACAAAGACATTCTGGTTGAAATTTACTTTTGAGTAAAACTGAAATTTGCTTTTTGTTATTTTCAGAATTTCAAAGTGTTTTGAGTAAGGGAGACATACTTAAAAATATTTTATATTATCTTTATGTGAAGGAAACTAATTGTTAGCATTTCTGCAAGTAGGGCAAAACTTACATCAGAGTCTTAGTGGTATCTGCACACTCAAAGAGATTAGAAACCTCAGCATTAAGTTTTCTCATTTTCACAAATATTTTTTTATTCATCCAATAGTTCCTTATCTAGGAATTTACCCTGAAAAAATAATGAAGAAATTACACACAAGATTTATACAGTGTTAGTTATAATAAGAAAAATTAAAAACAAACTAAATTCTCACATTAAAAGAATGTTTAAAAATCTATGGAATGTTCATATGAAAGAAAGTTACATAGATATTTAATATTATATTTAGAAAAACCTCTTAGTAATATAAGAAGATACTTATGGCAAAATGTTGTAAAAGTTATATATTTCAACTCTACAAAATGTATAGAAATATTTGGAAAGATGTTTGCTGAAATGTTAGTAGATTATTTCAAGTTGGTAAGTTAATGAAAAGGTAATTTATTTTTCTTGATACATTTTTACAAAATTTACAGAATGACTATATATTATTTTTATAATCAATGTGGAAACATTAAAAAGAAAAAAATCCATTAAAAAAAGGTTTGGCACAGCAATCTTCTTGCAACATCTATGTTATTTTTAAAATCTTTTCAATTAAAGAAATAATATGCTCTAAAGGAACAATAATTCTGAAGATAAATTTTATTCATCCTTCAGCATGAAGGACTCCTTTAGACACAGATGCATCAAGTACTAACTTTTTTCTGGATTTTTGTGACAGACACATATTAAATTCTAGTTTTCACAAGCTGTACATTAAAAGTGAATGCACAGAATTCATATATTTTTGTTTGTTTTCAAAGCAGGTTTAAGATATTTTGGAATTTGAACTCCTCAAATAATCTGCAGTCAGATGCCACTGAAATACGAAAAGAAAAGTGTGGCAAGTATCTATTTTTAAAT
Source organism: Tragelaphus eurycerus (assembly GCA_935064755.1). Taxonomy (NCBI): domain Eukaryota; kingdom Metazoa; phylum Chordata; class Mammalia; order Artiodactyla; family Bovidae; genus Tragelaphus; species Tragelaphus eurycerus. Next base: position 4,370,940 of record CAKXYN010000131.1, read on the forward strand.
CACTGCAATTCTTCCTGGAGCATTTCCACTGAAAGCACAAAGGATATAGGAGTCTAAGCACATTTGGGAAAACAGAAGAATCTCAAGCAACAGAGTTTCTCATCAGTTAGATGTGTTCACATAGGTTGGTAGAATTTTGCCTATGGCTATATGAGCTGTTTTGCCCCAGAGACATCAATTTCAATTCTCTCTTTGGGCTTCACTGATGTACAAAGTTCTTCAGAGGATTCTTTTTCTCACTAGAAATTCACTCTCCTTTACCCATGCCACCTTCTTATCCCTCAAAAATCTAAGCCATTTACCTGGAATTTTCATAAAACTTGATAGTGAAAAGAGTCCAAAAACTGTTATGGAAGAAACTATATCACAAAACCATGGAAACACTTATTCTGTTATATTAGAGTTTAGAGTGTAGAGATGTATTGTTAAATATATATGGCTCAATTTAGAAAAAATATAATTAATGAGGGGTGGGAACAATGACATTAAAATTTAATAAAAGGCAAGAAAAACTTAATTCCTTTAAACAAATATCATGATAGCATTGTCAGTAAGTGACTTCAGCTCTTCAGGTTCAGGTTCAATGTTAAAAATAACTTATCTTTCAAAAATCTGAGCTATCGTGGGTCACCACTGAATGGCAGTGCTACTTTGTTCTTATTAAAAACAAACGAATGAACAAAACTATAGGGTATGTGGTTTGTTTCATGTTTACATGGAATTCAAAGAAGTCAGGCAGGACAGGGCAGAGCTTCCTGACTAGGGTTTAGTGTTACAGTAACTGACAGACTGACAGTGGAGACAGTGGAGCAGACTGACAGGGAGCAGCCAGCAATATGCTTGTGTGGGAGTAGGTAGGTGTGTAGGAGGGAGGTAATGGGTAAGGTTCACTGATCTTTAAGGGAATTCAACTAAAATGTTACTATCGTGGCGGAAGCATGTTGATGTATGGCAAAACCAATACAATATTGTAAAGTAAAAAAAAAAAATTTTTTTTAAAAAGAGAACACAAACACACACACACAAAAGAAAATCATTCTATCATTTCTTAGAAAGATTTGTCTCCTGAGGAGAGAGCTGAGCAGACAATCCACTGGATAGTCTAAATACATAGATCTACAGAAGTGGTACCTGAAACATAGATGCAAAGGAACAAGAACCAGGAATAGAGAGACACTAGAGTGAAAAATGGGCTTCCCTGGTGGTTCAGTCAGTAAAGAATCTGTCTGCAATGCATGAGAGGCGGGTTCGATTCCTGGGTCAGAAAGATCCCCTGGAGAAGGAAATGGCAACCCACTCCAGTATTCTTGACTGGAGAATCTCATGGACAGAAGAGCTTGGTGGGTTATAGTCTATGGAGTCGCAAAGAATCAGACATGACTGAGTGACTAATGCTTCCAGTTTTCAGAGGGAAAAGTTAGATACAATTAAGATCACCCAAGAGACACGCCAAGGTACGTTGTACTGTGGAAGCAGGGAAGGTGAAAACTGAATCCTCAGAATAGAGATTCAAGGATGTAGAAGAACAGTACTGTTATGGACTGAATATTGTCTCCCCGCAAGTTGTATGTTGAAACTCTACCTGCCATTGTGACTACATTTGGAGATAGGCCTTAAGGTGGTAATTGACGTAAAATGAGATCATAAGGGTAGGACCATAATCTGATGGGACTGGTGGCCTTTCAAGAAGAGGAAAAGAGGGTTTCCCTGGCAGTTTAGCAGTTAAGACTTCACCTTCCAATTCAGGGGATGTGGGTTTGAACACTGGTTGTGGAACTAAGATCCCACATGCCTTGTGGCAAAACAAATAAACAAACAAAAACATGATACAGAAGCAATATTCTAAAAAATCCATTAAGGACTTTAAAAATGAAAAAAAAAAAAAAAAATGAGGGTTTCCCTGGTGGCTCAGTAGTAAAGAATCTGCTTGCCAGTGCAGGAGACACGGGTTTGTTGTCTGATTAGGGAGGATTCCACATGATGTAGAACAACTAAGCCTGCGCACCACAGCTATTGAGCCTGTGCTCCAGAGCCTGGAAATCTCAACTACTGAGCCCACATCCCACAACTTCTGAAGCACTCATGCCCTGGAGCCTGTGCTCAGTAACAAGAGACCCACTGCAATGAGAAGCCTGTACACCGCAACAAAGAGTAGCCCCTGCTCGCTACAACTAGAGAAAAGCCCACACAGCAGCAAAATACCCAATGCCAAAGATAAATTAATACATAAAATTAAAAAGGGGAAAAACACTAAAGATCTTTTTTCATGCAGAGCAAAGGCCATGTGAGGACATAGCAAGAAGACGGCCATCTACAAGTCAGGAGAAGAGCTCTCAGCAGCAATCAACCTTGCTAGCACCTTGATCTTGGACTTTTAGCCTCCAGACTATGAGACAATAAATTTCTTTTGTTTAAGCCACCTCAGTAGATGGTATTTGGTTGTGGCAGCCCAAGCAGACTTTTCCATGAACCTGAGCAGCTGGAGAAGAACCAAAGAGCTAATTGATTCTGATGGTAAACTCATCTGAAACACTGAGCTGGGGGCTCTCACTACTGGCTCTTCTGGTTTTTTTCAGGGCTGGGAAGTGCCTGAAAGGCATGTTAGGTGAGTTCTGATAGCCACTTTCTCAGTAATAGTATCTTCCAATTCTGAAAACTGACCACTTTAAAAAATAAGATTTTATTTATTGGATTTAAAGCGATTCCATTATAGACCTAAAGGTAATGACAGATAAAGAAATGAGGATTAAAGCAAAAGTAGATGTGTTTTCATAGTAGAGAGTATAGATGTATTAAGGATGTAAAAATGGAGAAGAGAAGATATTGTTTGTACATCACACGGATAGAAAGCGGCATTGGAGAACCTGCATAATGAGTCCCACAAGAATTAGACATTATAAAGAATGACAGAAATCATCTTCTAAAGAATAGTTTTAAAATAGTCCTACTAAATGAAATTGGCACTCTAAGGAGAAGGAAAAATAATTAGTAAAGAGAAAATTTCCCTTCCTTCCATAGACACAAAGGCACAAAGAACTCTGTTAGAATAGCAATTACAGCAATTCTTCCCAGAACATCAGTTTTATGATTTACCAGAACCCATTCTGACCCTTAGAGAAAAGATTAACACCTTCTGTGATATTAGGAATCGAGAATTCAGGCTAAATGAATACACTATGTAGAAGGGAGTGTGAGGGGGAAATAATAACAATGATAAGAGTTCTGGTAATCTTGGAGTCACGATCAGGATGCAAAAACAACACATACTGTCTTTTGTACATTAAGGTGACATCTGTGGTTCATTTAGTAGGAGAAGTGTTGTTTCTCTCCTAGACAAGGGGATACTCTGTTCGGAGCCCTCTGCATTCCCTTGTGTGTGTGTTAGTCACTCAGTCATGTCCCACTCTCTGTGACCCCATGGAGTGCAGCCCGCCAGGCTCCTCTGTCCATGGAATTCTCCAGGCAAGAATACTGGAGTGGGTTGCCATTTCCTTCTCCAACGTGAATTTTAGTAATAGTTTAGTTGCTAAGTTGTGTCTGACTCTTGTGACCCCACAGACTGTAGCCTGCCATGCTCCTCTGTCCATGGGATTCTCCAGGCAAGAATACTGGCGTGGGTTGCTATTTCCTTCTCCATGCATTCCCTAAGTACATGCATTTGCACAGTGACTGATGGGTGGGTGGGTGGGGGGATAACCATGACAAGGGAAAAGAGATTTTCTCTTTGATTACCAAACAGCCTCTAAAAGGAACAAACTGACAATTCTGTATTCTAGCTTACATTAGGCAGACTAACTAGTCCAGACCAAGAGATAGGAAGTCTGCTAGTCAGAATATTTAGTAATATAATATTTATAATGGAACATTACAATATTTTACCATATCAGCTTTTCCTTCTCAGTCATGAGTTTCTTTTAAGAACACAGAAACTACATATTGAATAATTAATATGTTTGACTAAAATTTCTTTCATTTGTATGATTTAGTACACATCACCATCCAAATTTCTTAGGCTTTGTCAGCAAATGCTTTTTTCTTGGTGTTCTTCACAACTTAAATAAATGCATATATTCTATTTTCCATGCTCCTATGAATAAATTGCTACCTTCTCATTACTTGGAAAGAAAAAAAAAACATATTGCTTTGTTTACCACTTGTACCAGCCACAGTACCAGCAAGGCATAAAACCCAAACAGGAAGAGATACTTTGTAATATACATGGTCTAAGTTTGTACCACTATGAAATAATGCATTATGCTAGTAAAGAGACAAAAAAATAATCATTGTCACTTTCACCTCTAGGCTTTTGTGTTGAAATAGACCAGCTGTTTCTACAATTAGCCTAAATAAAATATATTGAAGCTTATTAAGGCTAGTCTGGGCTTCCCTGGTGGCTCAGACCATAAAGAAAGAACCTGCCTGAAATGCAGAAAACCTGGGTTCGATCCCTGGGTCAGGAACATCCCCTGGAGAAGGGAATGGCTACCCACTTCAGTATTGTTGCCTGGAGAATCCCATGGTCAGAGGAGCCTGGTGGGCTACAAGTGTCCTTGGGGTTGCAGAGTTGGTCACAACTAAGTGACTAACACACACACACACACACACCCACAAACACACACACACACAAGGCTAGTTTAGGGCCAAGCAAGTTTCAAACTTGACTCCTTAACATTATTTGAAAATAGGAAGCAGTGTGAAAGGCAAGGTATTTCTGATATATGATAGTGCTCTTTTTTTTTAATTTTATTTTTTAACTTTACAATATTGTATTGGTTTTGCCATATATCAACATGAATCCACCACAGGTATACACGTGTTCCCCATCCTGAACCCTCGTCCCTCCCTCCCTCCCCCTACCACCCCTCTGGGTCGTCCCAGTGCACCAGCCCCAAGCATCCAGTATCATGCATCGAACCTGGATTGGCGACTCATTTCATATATGATATTATACATGTTTCAATGCCATTCTCCTGAATCATCCCACCCTCTCCCTCTCCCACAGAGTCCAAAAGACTGTTCTATACATCAATGTCTCTTTTGTTGTCTCGTATACAGGGTTATCTTTTTAAAGAGTAGACCTTAAATGTAAATTCTTTACTCTGCAGCCTATAATCATTTTGCTCTTCACTTTGTCTTAGAGTATATACTGCTTTCAAGCTCTTCTCATGTTTTGTTTGTTAAATGTAGAATGTAAGATGATCTTCTAGGTCAGAGATATTTGTTTTATAGATGAGTGTTTCTTGAGTGCTTAGAACAGAGCCTGACACGTAGTATAAAGTTAAATATTTATTTAAAAAATTGAAATGTATGGTTTTTGTCCTAGCTGAGATATAAGCTCTTCATCAACAGACGTGTGCAAGTAGTTTGTAAGATATGTAATGTCTAAGGCATTGTAAATACTATGATCATCATAATTCTATGCCCTTGTATCTTCAAAGTCAAGTTTGAGTCACTGGACATATATGGACACTCAAACAATGATGCTTAAAGTTTTGGGGTAACATATTCCTTCAGGAATCTGATAAGAGCTATATACCATTTTCCCAGAGAAATGTACATTCTTATACATTTGCAGACAGGTTCAGGGAGTATAAGAATTACACCTCTGAAGCCATCTATATACCTCTATAGGATCCACAAATCCCATTCACAGTTCCTTAATGAACCAAGAAAACACAAAGGAGGTGGGTCCTCCAGCTCAGGACTGAGGACTATTGGCAAAAACCCCAAAAAACAATAGAAAAGCATGTTAGTTAGAGCATGTTTCTGATAGGAAACAAGGTAGGTTATCCCCAGAAAGTTAACTGTTTTTGTTGGCTAGGTGGCTAGAGAGAGTCCACATGTTTTTTCCCCTATTCTGAAAAACGCACTGTAAGCTTTTCCAAGTGTCCCTGGGGTACCTGTAAGCTTTTCCAAGTATCCCACCATTCCAAGGACTTATTTAACCTGCTTTGTAGCATTCACGTCACTATAAATATGACTCTAGTTTTTATGTTGTTTGATTAGAAATATATATAACATGTTAAAGTCTATACATAAAAATATGATTGAAAAAACTATTGAAAAACAATATTGTCTAACTGCTATTACTCAGTTTTATTCTTAGAACTCTGTCAATTCTAAATTGTCATATTCTGCCTATTCTGTGTGTGTTCATCCCCATGGCTTTTTGGTAACTACTGTTTCTTTGAAAATTTCATTGTAAAGTCTAGTGATTTCTCCATCTGCATGGCTGATGCAATATTTCTGATTCTAGAATGTTAAACAATGGAACATATTGTTTTACTCAGAGAGAATAGCAACTCCCTAAGTATGAAAATGCTGCTCCATATTTTAAAATATAATAACATTCCTAACTTTCATTTATCAATTTCCAGCATTTAACTATCTTAATGATTTGCCGTATTGAAATAGGTGAAGTACAACAAATATTTAAATATTCAATAAAAACAATGAATTTTCATCCATTAAATACCACAATCAAAATAAAGACATGACATCCACTATACAAATTAATAACAACACTTTAAATTTTTTTGTTGCTCTTTCATTTCTCTCTACTGTGTATTAAGCTCTTGCTGTTTTAAAAAGGAGGTATGCCTTCATAAAGAACAGACTTGTGGTTGCCAAGGAGGAGAGGGTTGGGGGAGTGTTGGAGTGGGAGGTTGAAGTTAGTAGATGTAAGCTATTATAAATGCAATGGCTAAAAACCAAGGTATTACTGTATAGCACAGAGAACTCTGTTCAGTATCCTATGATAAATCATAATGGAAAAGAACATTGAAAAAAGAATGTATATATATATGTATGTATGTATAACTGAATCACTTTGCTATACAGCACAAATTAACACAACATTATAAATCAACTACACTTCAATGAAAAAAATGGATCCTTGTCTTCAGATGGGATATAATGCATGAAATCATATCATAAGATCTTTCTAAATTCTGGTTGAAGCCAATCTGTTATTATCACCATTTTACCAGGAAGATTTAAGAGAGAGTTGTGTGACTAAATGAAGTCACATTGTGATTCTTCTGACTTAAAAGGCATTTTCTCAATGAATTATAAGTACCTAATGTTTCTTTAGTGTTGATTCATCTTTTTTTCCCCTCTACTAAGAATCTCTTATACCCATACTACACTGGATTTTCTACTTTCAAAAGTATACAGGGAGAAAGAAATTCTATTCCTTGGAGAAAGGAATCTAGTTATGGAAAGAAACTAGGTCTACTAAAAGGTAAGAATTTATTCCCCAGCTAGCTCTGCCAGTTTTGAAAGAGTCAAAGGTAATATTTATGAGTTGCCTTGCTGTTGTTGTTTAGTTGGTAAGTTGTGTTGACCTCTTTGAGACCCCACGGACTGTAGCCTGCCAGGCTCCTTTGTCCATGAAATTCTCCAGGCAAGAATACTGGACTGGATAGTCATTCCCTTTTCCATAGAATCTTCCTGACCCAGGGATCAAACCCAGGTCTCCTGCATTGCAGGCAGCTCCTTTACCTACTGAGCCACCTGGGAAGCCCATTGCCAACTCTTATTGTCCCCAATTAAGAGTGCAAAGATTGTACAAGCGTATTAGTATAAACATAAAAACTAGATCCTAGTTTCTGAATACGGAGAAGGCAATGGCACCCCACTCCAGTACTCTTGCCTGGAAAATCCCATGGATGGAGGAGCCTGGTGGGCTGCAATCCATGGGGTCGCTAAGAGTCGGACACGACTGAGCGACTTCACTTTCACTTTTTCGCTTTCATGCATTGGAGAAGAAAATGGCAACCCACTCCAGTTTTCTTGCCTGGAGAATCCCAGGGGCAGGAGAGCCTGGTGGGCTGACATCTATGGGGTCACGCAGAGTCGGACACGACTGAAGTGACTTAGCAGCAGCAGCAGCAGTTTCTGAATATGATACTAACTTGCTATGTGATCTTGGACAATGCCAGTTAATATCATTGGGCCTATTTACTTATTTGTCATCTGAGGGATTTAGATTAGATAGTTTCTGAGTACCCTCAACTCTAAACTATGATGTACAGGATGTATTCAATAACACAGACATATCATCAACAGGGTTCTGCTAAATACAAGCTCTCTAAAATAGGTTAGAATGACTTATTGCAATTTATACATGTGCATATAGCATTATCAAGGGGCATTAAATAGGCAGAACTACTTGGAGACATCTAAAAACAAACCATTGAATGCAAAACACAAGGTAAATAATTATTTTCTGTAAACTTATACAAATTCATGGTTTATGAAGATCTACAAGACCTACTAGAATTAACACCAAAAAAAAGATGTCCTTTTCATCATAGGGGATTGGAATGCAAAAGTAGGAAGTCAAGAGATACCTGGAGTAACAGGCAAGTTTGACCTTGGAGTACAAAATGAAGCAGAGTAAAGGCTAACAGAGTTTTGTCAAGAGGACACACAGGTCATAGCAAACACCCTCTTTCAACAATACAAGTGACAGATGGCCAATACCGAAATCAGATTGATTATGTACTTTGCAGCCTAAAATGGAGAAGCTCTATACAGTCAGAAAAGATAAGACCAGGAGTTGACCGTGGCTCAGATCATGAACTTGAACTCGTTATTGCCAAATTCAGACTTAAATTGAAGAAAGTGGGGAAAACCACTAGGCCATTTAGGTATGATCTAAATCAAATCCCTTATGATTATACAGCTCAGTTCAGTTCAGTCACTAGTTGTGTCTGACTCTTTGTGACCCTATGGACTGCAGGACACCAGGCCTCCCTGTCCATCACCAACTCCCGAGACTTGCTCAAACTTATGTCCATTGAGTCTGGATGCCATCCAACCATCTCATCCTCTGTTGTCCCCTTTTCCTCCTGGCTTCAATCTTTCCCAGCATCAGGGTCTTTTCCAAAGAGTCAGTTCTTCGCATCAGGTGGCCAAAATATTGGAATTTCAGCTTCAACATCAGTCCTTCCAATGAATATTCAGGACTTATTTCCTTTAGGATTGACTGGTTGGATCTCCTTGCTGTCCAAGGTACTCTCAAGAGTCTTCTCCAGCACCACAGTTCAAAAGCATCAATTCCTTGGCACTCAGCTTTCTTTATAGTTCAACTCTCACATCCATACATGACCACCAGAAAAACCATAGCTTTGACTACACTCCCCTTTGCTGGCAAAGTAAAATCTCTACTTTTTAATATGCTGTCTAGGTTGGTCATAGCTTTTATTCCAAGGAGCAAGCATCTTTCAATTTCATTCCAGTTGAGCTATTTCAAATCCTAAAAGATGATGCTGTGAAAGTGCTGCACTCAATATGCCAGCAAATTTGGAAAACTCAGCAATGGCCACAGGACTGGAAAGGTCAGTTTTCATTCTAATCCCAAAGAAAGGCAGTGCCAAAGAATGTTCAAAGTACTGCACAATTGCACTCATCTCACATGCTAGCAAAGTAATGCTCAAAGTTCTCCAAGCCAGGCTTCAAAATTATGTGAACCATGAACTTCCAGATGTTCAACCTGGATTTAGAAAATGCAGAGGAACCAGAGATCAATTTGCCAACATTGATCAACATTTGATCATCAAAAAAGAAAGAGAGTTCCAGGAAAACAATTACTTTGGCTTTATTGATTACACCAGTGTCTTTGATTGTGTGGGTCACAACAAACTGTGGAGAGTTCTTCAAGAGATGAGAATACCAGACCACCTGACCTGCCGCCTGAGAAATCTGTATGCAGGTCAAGAAGTAGCAGTTAGAACTGGACATGGAACAACAGACTGGTTCCAAATAGCGAAAGGAGTATGTCAAGGTTGTATCTTGTCACCCTGCTCATTTAACTTATATGCAGAGTATATCACATGAAATGTCAGACTGGATAAAATACAAGCTGGAATCAAGATTGCTGGGAGAAATTCAATAACCTCAGATATGCAGATGACACCACCCTTATGGCAGAAAGCAAAGAACTAAGGAGCCTCTTGATGAAAGTGAAAAAGGAGAGTGAAAAAGTTGGCTTAAAACTCAACATTCAGAAAACGAAGATCATGGCATCTGGTCCCATCACTTCATGGGAAATAGATGGGGAAACAGTGGAAACAGTGTCAAACTTTATGTTTTGGGCTCAAAAATCACTGCAGATGGTGACTGCAATCATGAAATTAAAAGATGCTTGCTCCTTGGAAGAAAGAAAGCTATGCCAAATCTAGACAGCATATTAAAAAGCAGAGACATTGCTTTGCTGACAAAAGTCCATCTTGTCAATGCTATGGTTTATCCAGTAGCCATGTATGGATGTGAGATTTGGACCATAAAGAAGGCTGACCAGTGAAGAACTGATGCTTTTGAACTGTGCTGTTGGAGAAGACTCTTGATAGTCCCTTGGACTGCAAGGAGATCCAACCAGTTAATACTGAAGGAAATCAGTCCTGAATATTCATTGGAAGGACTAATTTTGAAGCTGAAGCTCCAATATTTGGCCACCAGATGGGAGGAGCCGACTCATTAGAAAAGACTCTGAAGCTGGCAAAGATTGAAGGCAGGAGGAGAAGGGGATGACAGAGGATGAGATGGTTGGATGGCAACACCAGCTCAGTTTGAACATGCTCTGGAAAATGGTGAAGAATAGGGAAGCTTGGTGTAATGCAGTCTATGGGATCGCAAAGATTCAGACATGAGTAGGCGACTAATCAACGTAAATTTAAAAATCACACCGAAAAATATCATTATGGGTACATATTGAAATAGTAAAAGTCTAAAAATTATGTGCAGAAATAATATATACATAAGTTTAGGGAAATGAAATCTCTTGTAGTTGGTTCCTGGGAAGGGGCGTGAGACAAGGGACATCTGTAATATGGAGTTCTTTTAGAAGGAAGAGTTAAAATTCAGCAAAATTTAATACTGAAAATTGGTAATGTAAACTATTAATATTTTAAATATTGTTTTTGACTGTTTAAGATATTTTACATTGAAGACAATAATCCTTAAAGAAAAATGACTGTTAGGGATACAAACAAAAAAAAAGGGTTGGCAAAGTACAGCACATGGGCCACATCCAGTTCAAGATCTGTTTTTGTGTGACTTTAGAGCTAAGAATGGTTTTTACATTTTGAAGGGCTTGTTAACAAATAAAACAAAACATCTCACAAAGACTATAATACTTATTATCTGGCTCTTCACAGGAAGATTTTCACTCCTTGCTGCCTAAAATATTAATTGTGGGTATCTCTAAGTTATTGCGTTATTGAAACTTTTGTTTTTGATTTTTCTCTTTCTGCTTTTATATTTTCACCAAGTTTTCCATAGTGATTTTATGATCAGGGAAATAAAAACCATCAAAGTTATTTTTAAAGAGGGCTTGAAAAGTGTAATTTACTATCAAATTGAACATTTCCTCCAGTTATCTGTGTCAAACCCTTAATTACATGGGAAATCTGTCTTTCACAATTATTACAAAGGCAAGCTTCAAACCCAAATCCATTTTTATCATCAGAAATTTTGATTTGGAATTTCAAGATAAATAAGGTTTTAATGCTTCTGATAATGATGATGGTGCAAAAGTTCTATCTCAGATCAGTACAGTTTCTTTTAGGACCCTGAGACTAGGCTCCCTAACCTTTTCAGGTCTCTTCCCACTCCCTGATTAGTTGTTACTGATTTTTATCTCCATCAGAAATTTCTAAGCATCTCATTTTGTGCGACTGACACACATTGAGAAGTGTTAGAAGTTTTGATCATTGATATATCTATGTTATCTAAATGTTTCCATTTGCTCTGCTTTGCAAAGGATCTAGAATAGAACTCCTGAGAGTTCACCTGACATTTTTAATTTTATAAATGTTTTTATTAGCTGCATTCCCATATCCCTGAAACACCCTATGACTTGTAGCAGGGTTTTGTATGCAATAAGATTAACTTCCTCTATATCATGCACACATTTAAAAAAAAAAAAAAAAGGTTTGAACAAATGTGTACTACCCTTTCCCAGAACTTTCCAAGGGTGTATGCATTTCCTGTAAACCAATATCTGAAATATGAAAGCAGTGAGAAATTCTTTGCCAGTAAAAGCCCTGCAAAATACTTTGGGGAAGAGTGTGGCCTATAACTGAAGAAAGTAGAGTGCAGTGTAAGTATTGTTTTAAAAAATGATTTCAATGCGGGTATCTCAAAAGGGATACTTATAAGCATAATGCATTTTAAATATTCCAAAACATCAAAGATAAGCATATCTAGATACACAAAGTGCTAGCACATAGCACCTTCCTGGAAAGTGTATGTTACTGTAGGTTATAATTTTATAGATTCTGGTTCTGAGGTTTGGGGCATATTCCTCTGGGAAATGGAATGAATGAAAAAAGAATTGTAAATGCTAAATAGCTTACTCTTTCATTGATTCATTTGAGAATTACTTTCCTATATAATTTCTTCATGCCTCAGTAGAAGAATTGGTTCCATAGTATTTAATTTCTTACCTAGTAAATAAAAAATATTAATGTATGCATTTTGGTGCATACTCAAAATTCACTTTATAGAACACAAAGCTTTAGGTGTATTTCTTCCATTGAGCATCAATGCCTTAGTTCTTTTTCTACTTTTAATTAAAAATATTCAGTTATTTCCATCCAAGTGTATCTTTTTCAAATTTTAGTCAAATGCCCCACTGCTTTGATATGTCATGCCTAGTTCTCACAATCTTTTTAAATAGTAAATCAGTCATGTTATATTTTGCCAAAGTTATAGTGTTATAAATTCTAAAGAATAAGGATTTCCTCATGTTAGAGGTAAAAATGCTGATCCTTCTTTAATCATTAGACTCAATTCTTTAAACATCCATGATACAATTCGAATTCAAAGGTTAATCCAGGATGAACAATAAATTATGACTTTTCTGAAAGAAACTATTATAATCATTATTATACTTCTTAAGATGGATTTGTCTTAGAAATCACCCACCTATTAACTGATAGAATTTTAAAAGTCTTTGAATACAAGATTCAATACATATTCCAGATTTAAAATAACAGGATGATAAATGTACTTTAATATCCACTTAAACATTTATATTAACAAGTCTCCATATATGTCAAAGAAGAATATGATTTTTGTCTGTAAGTGAGGGATAACATGTAAAGCCATTTGATTTACCAAGATAGAAGGAAGTGATTCAATCAATAAAACTTGCATATTTAACATGAAATATTTCTATACTGATGAGTGAATGTTAAGAACATTAAATGTTAATAGTAGTTGCTTCTAGGTGGCAGGATTTGAAGAGTTATTATTTTTCTTTTTCCTTGCCTACTTTTCTAAAGGGGAGAAATGTTGCTATTTCAATAAGAAAATTAAAAAGCCAAGAGAACAACAAAATTCACTTAAAAACAGACTTCTATCTTAAAACAATTAGATGACAAAGCTATAAATATTAAAAATTTAAGAAAAAAATATAACAAAACTATCAAATATTGGTCCAGGAAGATATATATATATCTCCCTGCTAAAGTGGCTCTCCCTTAGTCATAATCACATATATATCCATCTTCTTCCCAGATCAGCATTTGGTATCCTTGTAATAATTGATTTTTCTTCATATGATCATATGATGGAGCAATTGAGAACCACCCCCTTGCTGGGCTATTAAATAATTGTCCATGCAAGAGAAAATTCCAGGTAGATTAGCTCCTGTTTCTTCCTTTGGGAAACATCAGTTCAGTTCAGTCACTCAGTCATATCCAACTCTTCGCGACCCTATGGGCTGCAGCACTCCAGGCTTCCCTGTCCATCACCAAGTCCTAGAGCTTGCTCAAACTCATGTCCATTGAGTCGTGATGCCATCCAACCATCTCATCCTCTGTTGTCCCCTTTTCTTCCTGCCTTCAATCTTTCCCAGCAACAGGGTCTTTTCCAGTCTTTTCCAGGGTCTTTGCATTAGGTGGGCAAAGTATTGGAGCTTCAGCTTTAGCATCAGTCCTTCCAATGAATATTCAGGACTAATTTCCTTTAGGATTGACTGGTTTGATCTCTTTGCAGTCCAAGGGACCTTCACAAGTATTCTCCAACATCACAGTTCAAAAGCATCAATTCTTCGGCACTGAGCTTTCTTCATAGTCCAACTCTCACATCCATGCATGACTACTGGAGAAACCATAGCTTTGACTAGATGGACCTTTTTTAGCAAAGTAATGTCTCTGCTTTTAAGATGCTGTCTGGGTTGATCATCCTGGCTTTTCTTTCAAGGAGCAAGCATCTTTTAATGTCATGGCTGCAGTCACCACCTGCAGTGATTTTGGAGCCCAAGAAGATAAAGTCTTTAACTGTTTCCATTGTTTACCCATCTATTTGCCATGAAATGATGGGACCAGATGCATGATCTTAGTTTTTTGAATGCTGAATTTTAAGCCAGCTGTTTCACTCTCCTCTTTCACTTTTGTCAAGAGGCTCTTTAGTTCCTCTTCACTTTCTGCCATAAGGGTGCATATCTGAGGTTATTGATATTTCTCTTCGCAATCTTGATTCCCACTTGTGCTTCATCCAGCCCAGCGTTTTACATGATGTATTCTGCATGTAAATGAAATAAGCAGGGTGACAGCATATAGCCTTGACGTACTCCTTTCCCAATTTGGAACCGTGGCCCACTATAGTTTCTGGAGCATTTTTTCAGCTAGGCCAAAAGTTATGTCATGCTGACTATCTCCCTTGCATATCTAGAATACAGTTATTCCTCAATATCCAAATGCTAAAGACTGGTTCCAGAACCCTTAGGTATTTGCAGCATTCCTTATATAAAATGACATAGTAATTGCATATAGCCTATGCACATCCTCCCCTATACTTTAAACCATTTCTAGATTACTTATAATAACTAAATATAATATAAATGCTATCTAAGTAGGTATAAATACAATGTAAAGGTGATGTAAATAGTTGCCAGAAGCATAACAAATTTAAGTTTTGCTTTTGGGAAGTTTCTAGAATTTTTTTATTTTAATATTTCTGATCTGTGGTTGGTTGAATCTGAGGATACAGAACCTGCAGATATGGAAGGCTGACTGCACTGTAATAATACTTCCCTTGTACCTTTAACACTTGATCAAGCTTTTTATGTAATTTGGAGGTTAATATTCCCAGTAAGTCTCTCCTCAGGAGTAAGTTAGAGGCTTAGGGAGCCCACTAAGGTACTAACCCCTTCTAGCTGTTATGGAGTAAGTAGCCTAAAAATATTAATGCACCTCTTTAACCACCTCACTCACTTCCCAGAGAGAGAGACTTTGGTACAGGAGAGAAAATGGCCAAATCTATTTATTTTATTCATTGGGTTTATTGTGCTTATCACGCTCTAGGCACCCATAAACGCTATACAAAAATCTGGTTTGGATAAAGTCAGCTTTGATCAAGAAAAGTTTTCCTGATAAGGTTTAAAAAGCCGCTTATACTTTTTTGTTCAATCTGGCTTCTCTATTTGGAAACCTCTGCCACACAATCGTCAGCTGAGATGACAGTTACAGAATGAGATAAAAGGCTTATTCTTCAGCAACAGAAATGCTTTTTTAAGGTTCAGTATAAATCCTTGATTTGAATTGAAGAAAATTCTCTAGTTTCTACCAATGTGCTTCACATGATATCAGTAAGTTTCCTGTTGGGCTGGAAAGGTTGGTCTGTGGTTGGTCTGTATTTGAGCAGTCCATGTCAATGAAAATAAGATAGGCAGCATCTAAAGGGTTATCCTCTAAAGTATAAATAATTGCCTTCATTCTGCATCACTGTCCTGACATAGGTTGTTCAGTTCAGTTCAGTTGCTCAGCCGTGTCTGACTCTTTGAGACCCTATGGACCTCAGCACGCCAGGCTTCCCTGTCTGCCCCCATTTTGTCTTGTTTTATTTTGTTTTTTTGTTTCTGTCAGTAACCTAGTATACCTTGATGAAGCCAGTTATGACCTAACTTTTCAATTCCTTATTTAATAACATCTCCTAGAAGCTTCTTTTATCCTTAAAGTTTCCATCTGGCTGCTGATATTTTTTTCTCCTTATATTCATGTGCTTAATACAGTCATGACAGTTTGATTTCTTTTTATTAGCTACCCATTAACAAAAATATCTGGAGCAGTTTCGAACAGTGTTCTTTATTTTCATGATTTATGAAGTAATACATTAATGTTCTGAAACTCTGTTTATCAATAAAGATTATGGCCTTTTTTTTTATACAATGAACCCACCAGTATGGATCTACTGTGTACTTGGATTTGTAGCTTAGGTGACTGACTTATCTGTAAGAAGGTTGAACTAAACAAACTTTTCTGAAAATGAGATTTTAATAAGGCAGCATTCAGTGAGGGTAGAATTCAGAAAAATCTCCAATTAAAGATGTTTTTATTCCCTTTTTTTTTTCTCTAAAGAAGAAAGAAAATCAGTTTGTCTAGTGTTTGTCACCTTGAGTGGGTTTCGGTGAAAGGTGGCATAATGCAGTTGGGCGGGGTTGGGGGACACTAGGACTTAAAAGGGTTGGTTTCTGGTCTCTATAATTGTATCAGCTCTAGACAAACTTACGCACAAATTACTCAATACCTAGACCTTAATTTGAACATCTATAAAATGGAAAAATTTATATTAGACATTCCTATCTCACACATTTTTCTGAGGGAAAAATAAAATAAGAAAATATATGTGAAAGACTTCACCTGCAATGCAGGATATCTGGGTTCGATCCTTGGGTTGAGAAGATCCCCTGGAGGAGGGCATGGCAACCCACTCAGGTATTCTTGCGTGGAGAATCCCCATGGACAGAGGAGCTTGGCAGGCTACAGTCCATGGGGTTGCAAAGAGTCAACTGAGCGACAAAGTACACACAAAGCACCAGAACGAGGTTAGGTATATTTATTTAAAAAGTTTCTTGTGTAATTATTTTTGTTTTCCATAATTTGAGGAAACTGCCAGTTTCCACATAATTGCATTTACCAATAAAAGAATCATCAGATCAGATCAGATCAGTCGCTCAGTCATGTCCGACTCTTTGCGACCCCATGAACCGCAGCACGCCAGGCCTCCCTGTCCATCACCAGCTCCCGGAGGTCCCTCAGACTCGCATCCATCGAGTCAGTGATGCCATCCAGCCATCTCATCCTCTGTCGTCCCCTTCTCCTCCTGCCCTCAATCCCTCCCAGCATCAGAGTCTTCTCCAATGAGTCAACTCTTCGCATGAGGTGGCCAAAATACTGGAGTTTCAGCTTTAGCATCATTCCTTCCAAAGAAATCCCAGGGCTGATCTCCTTCAGAATGGACTGGTTGGATCTTCTCGCAGTCCAAGGGACTCTCAAGAGTCTTCTCCAACACCACAGTTCAAAAGCATCAATTCTTCGGCGCTCAGCCTTCTTCACAGTCCAGCTCTCACATCCATACATGACCACAGGAAAGAACATAGCCTTGACTAGGCGAACCTTTGTTGGTAAAGTGATGTCTCTGCTTTTGAATATGCTATCTAGGTTGGTCATAACTTTCCTTCCAAGGAGCAAGCGTCTTTTAATTTCATGGCTGCAGTCACCATCTGCAGTGATTTTGGAGCCCAGAAAAACAAAGTCTGACACTGTTTCCACTGTTTCCCCATCTATTTCCCATGCAGTGATGGGACCAGATGCCATGATCTTTGTTTTCTGAATGTTGAGCTTTAAGCCAACCTTTTCACTCTCCACTTTCACTTTCATCATAGAACGTTTTATTATAATCAAGGTTCATGAGCCTCAATTCCACCTCTCAATGGAGTGTTAAATAAATTTAGTCAAATCAGTCTTAATTTCAACCTTTATTTCAACCTTAAGGTTTTATACACGTACAGTCTACTCACAGTAGATAACTCATATTTGCTGTTAGTGTTCAGACAAACCAATCTGCCACAGTTTATTTGCACAATGCAGTTAATAGAAATCAATGTTAGTGGAGCTAATGATGCATTGTTGCACCCATGAGCAAGTTTCTATAAGATGTCATAGCAACCAGCATTTTGATCAATTTCCTAAAACATGAAACAAAACAAAAAACATCCAGTTCATTCTATAGCAGACTCCGCGGGCTAGAAAAATGAACTTCTAGGCAGAAAGGAAAACTAGTTCAGGGTGAAACCCTTGGTCTACCGTGTTGTCTAGACCAGAGGTCTCCAAGCATAACTGGCAAATAGTAAAATAACCCCAAAACAGTCAAAAAATCAGACAAATTCCCACATCCTGATTCAGTAGGTATGGTGTGGAGTCTGAGACTTTGTGCTTTAAAAATCTTCCCAGGAAGTTCTGAGACTCAACCAGATTTGAGATGCACAATGGCAACCCACTCCAGGACTCTTGCCTGGAGAATCCCGTGGATGGAGGAGTTTGGTAGGCTGTAGTCCATGGGGTCACTAAGAGTCAGACACGACTGAATGACTTCACTTTCACGTTTCACTTTCATGCATTGGAGAAGGAAATGACAACCCACTCCAGTGTTCTTGCCTGGAGAATCCCAGGGACGGGGAAGCCTGTTGGGCTGCCGTCTGTGGGGTCACAAAGAGTCGGACACGACTGAAGTGACTTAGCAGCAGCAGCAGCAGCAGTCTAAATTACCACAAGAGGCATACTGGGAGGGGTTTGTCCTTAACACTGTGTTAAAGACAGTGACAACTGAGAGACACAATTGAGTCCTTAATTTTAGTTTTCTAGTCCAACTGATTGGAGAAGGAAATGGCAGCCCACTCCAGTGTTCTTGCCTGGAGAATCCCAGGGACGGGGGAGCCTAGTGGGCTGCCGTCTGTGGGATTGCACAGAGTCGAACACGACTTAAGCAACTTAGCAGCAGCAGTCCAATTGAATCCTCCTTTATAGATCTATAGTAACCATATCTCATGGTCAGAGATTCAAATCTTACATCTAAGACAGCAATCATCAAACTTTACTGCACTTAACATCATAGAGGGAGCTTGTTAAACATTCATATAACATGGTCCCCACTGCCAGATATTTTGATTTAGTTAGTTTGGGAGTTTGGGAGGGGACCCAGGATTCTGTAACAGTTGATTCTGATACACGAGATCTAGAGAATCACACTTTGAGAAACAAAGTTTAGATAGCTTTCTATATCAACTTAAATATGTTGTCTTTACTGGAGTAGAAGACCTTATTCTGAAATTAACATTTTTAGTGAATATACACATTCTCAACAAACAACCTCTTTCAAATTCATCACAGTTTATTCAAATCCCTCCTGTTAAATATGGATCAAAATTAAATGAGCCTCTTTGAATTTACATACTACAAATTTGAAAAGCGCTGTTGAATTCTATTTTTGTATCCTTAGCATTGGCTACTTCAATCTAATTTTAGGAAAGTATCAGTAACGATTACATGTATGACTAAAGGAAAATGCTTTAATTGTCTCCTACACATATTATTATGAATTAAATACAGCTCCTAGTTCATCAGTTGAAACTGGATCAACAATTTTTATAGTTTAGTCCTTCTATTTTGGAGTAGTAATAACTAACATACAACAATTTTTCTGTCAATCCAGTGCACATTCTTCATGTGATTTTTGTTAGTCGTCTATTGTCATGCTAAGTTTG
Source organism: Tragelaphus eurycerus (assembly GCA_935064755.1). Lineage (NCBI taxonomy): Eukaryota > Metazoa > Chordata > Mammalia > Artiodactyla > Bovidae > Tragelaphus > Tragelaphus eurycerus. Next base: position 4,390,495 of record CAKXYN010000131.1, read on the forward strand.
TGGATGTTGCTTGGGTTCAAAACATAGAGTGTGTAAAAAGAAAATCACCTAAAATTCCATTATATGGTGAGAACACTATGAATATTAGATTAACTTCCTCTTTCTATATATATATGTGAATATGCACATGTATAAAAGAGAGCTAATATAACACTGTATGTAGAGGTTAAGCATGAAATCATATGCACTTTTTCATGTCATTCAATATGTATTTTAAACATCATTTTCAGAGTTTCAACTTAATGTTAATGCAAAACCATGGAATCAAAAAAATATTACACTTAAAAGTAGGTTAGGCATGTTTATTTATGCTCATTCTTCAATTGTTTCTGCTTCATAAGGGTGTTTTGAATATTAAATGTATTAATGCATATTAAGCACTTAGAACAGTGTCTAGCATATAGCAAATGCCCCTGGTGGCTGAGAAGGTAAAGAGTCTGCCTACAATGCAGGAGACCCGGGTTTGATCCCTGGGTCAGGAAGATCCCCTGGAAAAGGAAATGGCAACCTACTCCAGTACTCTTGCCTGGAAAATCCCTTGGACGGAGGATCCTGGTAGGCTACAGTTCATGGGGTCACAAAGAGTCAGACACGACTGAGAGACTTCACTTTTATTATTATTCAAAAGCATTTTTTTGGTCTCTTTTCCTAGGTGGCTCAGTGGTAAAGAATCTTCCTGCCAATTTATGAGACATAGGAGATGTGGGTTTGATCCCTGGGTCAGGAAGATCCCTAGGAGAAGGAAATGGCAACCCACTTCAGTATTCTTGCCTGGAGAATCTCATGGACAGAGCCTGGCAGTCTACAGTCAGTCCATAGGGTCACAAAGAATCTGACACGACTGAGTGACTGAGCACACACATGTTAGCAAAAGATACTAAAGCCTTAGATAAGCAGATGACATTACATTTCTCCTGGTTTCTCTCATTAAAGCAGTAAAGTTGAATATTAATAAGTCTAGAGAATTATGTTGTCACGCATGTTAGTCTGGGAAATATAAATTCATCTCATAAAAAGTCAAAGGATCAAAGAAGGTTTTTACTGTTAATTGGAAACAAAGTGTCATTGGTGTCCTGATTTAAAGGGCACTCAATTATGATTAGCTAATAAAAAAAGAAAAAAATAAATAAATAAAAATAATTAAGGTTAAATTTAAGTTATTATTAGCCTCTATTTCTCTAAAATCTTTTCCTCATGGCCCATGGCACTAAATAAAATTAAATATAGAAAAGTTTCATAATTCACAATGACATTCTCAATGTTAAGACATTTTAAAATAAAAATGCATTACTGAAAGCATACTTCAAGATTATTAGATGTAATATTTTTATAGCCAAAAGCACTTAAATTTTAAGAATTGAACAACTGGAGGACTGTAATACTATTTATAGATTTAGAAAGATTTAGTCACTTACAAAAGTTAAAATTCTTTCTCTCTTTAAGCCACCTATTCTCTCTCTCTTTAGGAATGGTTTTGTTAAATATAATCTCAAGATTCGGATTATTCTCTATTCTAAGGAAACCACATCAAGAGCAAAGTAAGATATTCTTCTTAATTATTAGTAAGACTTTGGAAAGGTTCATGGACAGACAGTTCACTAATTTGTTACGGTCCTTGCCATAACATTTGAAAGAATGGTCTGGAAAATCTCAGAATAGACACTGCCTAAAATAAAACCTAGGAAGTGACCTAAGTTCAGTGAAGTACTGAGAATATGTTACCTGAAACTAGCTTAATGAGTTCCTTGATTAGGGAAGACATAATTTAAGTGCTAAAAAGTCATGTGGCTGAATATTTGAGTTATTGTATATTTACATCAATTTAACTAGAAGCTATAATTATCAGTTATAAAAGTCCAAATTAAAAGTCTACTCACACTTGCACCACAGCTAAAAAATTTCTGAAGAAGTATTAATGACATGCTTCTGTTTATATGCTTTAGACACATTTATTCACAGATATGTTATTCATTTCCACAAATGAAAATTCAATTAAATGAACAACAGTAGAAATTACAAGTGTTTTAAAATGTATTATTGTCCAACAAAGGAGAAGGCGATGGCACCCCACTCCAGTACTCTTGCCTGGCAAACCCCATGGACGGAGGAGCCTGGTAGACTGCAGTCCATGGGGTCGCTAAGAGTTGGACACGACTGAGCTTCTTCACTTTCACTTTTCCCTTTCATGCATTGGAGAAGGAAATGGCGACCCACTCCAGTGTTCTTGCCTGGAGAATCCCAGGGACAGGGGAGCCTGGTGGGCTGCCATCTATGGGGTTGCACAGAGTTGGACACGACTGAAGCGACTTAGCAGCAGCAGCAGCAGCATTGTCCAACAAACAACAAATAATAGTCTCTGGTTACATATATTTTTCTCAAAATAGTAGCATAATTTTATATATGTCTAATATACTTTGAAGTGTAACCTTTTATTTAGCCCATTATTGTAAGTTACTATTAAAAACAAACTCTGAAAATGATGTTTACAGAGAATTATAAAGTACTTGGAAAAATGAATAAGACAGGCAATGTATGAGAAAAAAAAGAAAGTGGGATACAATTGTATATAGGGTATCAGCTTGAAACTTTCTTTTCCCAATTTTCTATGATAAGCATATAGTATTTTAACAGCCAGGAAACACATTTGTTTAATGGGTGCCAGTGTGTGCGTGCTCAGTCTCTCAGTCATGTCCAACTCTGCGACTCTATAGACTGTAGCCTGCCAGACTCCTCTGTGCATGAAATTTTCCAGTCAAGAATACTGGCATGGGTTGTCATTTCCTACTCCAGGCGATCTTCCTGATAACAGGGATTGAACGCTTGTTTCTTGCGTATCCTGCATTGGCAGGTGGATTCTTTATCACTGTGCCACCTGGGAAGCCCAAACAGGACCCTAGTCAATAACCACAATTAGAAGAGAACAGTGACAACACCTATTTTTATTCATGACTCTATGAAAGTATAATGTATTATTTCAGCACTGTAAAAAACATTTGTTATCTACCCTTTTATATATTGATGATGATAATCAAAGCAAGGCAGAACACCATGGAAGTCCTGGTTTGGTTGCTTCTGAGGCCTTTCTCCTTGTCTTGTATATGGCCACCTTCTCCCTGTGTCTTCATATAGTCTGTATCTGTGTCCTAATATGCTCTTTTAATAAGTGTATCAATCATATTGGATTAGGGTCCACCTATATAACCTCATTTTTACTTAATTACTTCTTTAAAAGCCTTATATTCAAATACAGTCATGTTCTCAGTTACTGGAGGTTAGGAATTCAACATATGAATTTGCAGGGGAGAAAATACAGCCCATAATACTCTATGCCCTGGACCCTTAAATTCATGTCTTTGCCACATATATGTTACATTCATTCCATCTCAACAACCACAAAAGTTTTAACTCATTCCAGCATGAACTCTAAGTTCAAAGTCTCATCTAAATCAGATATGGATAAGATTCCAGGTTTGATTCATCCTGAGGCAAAGCTTCTCTCCAGCTGTGAACCTATGAAAACAGCAAGTTGTCTGCTTCCAAAATACAATAGTTGGGTAGGCATAGGATAGAATTTTCCAAATCTTTAAGTTCAGGTTCCCTTTGCTTAACAATTGCTTCTTCAATTTTTCTCTCTCTCTTCTTGCATTTTACTGTAAGCAGCAAGGAGAAACCAAGCTGTGCTTTCAGCACTTTGTTTACCAATCACCCCAGCTAAATATCCAAATTGATCACTTGCAACCTCTACTTTCAACAAAACACTAGAATGCAGTTTGGCCAAATTTCTGCCAATATAACATAGATTGTATTTCCTCCAGTTTCCAGTAATATGTTTCTCATATCGAACACCTCAACAGAAGTACCTTTAACATTCATATTTCTACCAACATTTTGTTCATGATGATATATGTGTTCTCAGATGATATATATGTTCTCAGATTATAGAAGCTTTATTCAAAGCTCTCCTCTTTTCTTCCTAAGTCATCATCAGAATTGTCTTTAATGTCCATGTTTCTATCAACACTCTGTTCAAGGCAATTGAGGCTTTTTCTAATATGCAACTCAAAACTCTTCCAGTCTCTATCCATTACTCAGTTCCATTTCTACATTTCACTTTTTTTTCCCACCCCTTTGCCGTGTATAGATTGGGATTGATATAGCCATAGGTACATTAGAGATCTGGCTAAGGGGAAAATCATATAGTTTGGCATTAGTACGATTTATCTGTGTGGTTCATAGTCACTTTTCTGTATAGTTATTACTAGCTGCCCCAGGGTAGGAGTGGCTTCCAGGAATACTCCTGTTACCTGTGTGCCTACAACATGAATATGCAAAGTTAAAGCTGTGTAGTGATACAAATATGATCTATAGCTGCTGGCACCAGAAATATGAAGGCAATGAAAGATAAGCAAGATTTGAAATATATAAAGTCAGAAGTCTGTCTATGCAAAAGTCTTCCAAATATTAAATGTATAAAGTTATAGGCAAAGATTGGTTCTCACCAGAGCCTAGTCAAATATTGTTTCCTATCAACAATATTCTTGATAATGTGACTATTAAAGGATCATATGGCTCTTTTCACTTTTCATGGAAATTATATGAAATATAATTTATCAAAATTTCTGTTTGTAGGTCACTTATCTATAGCAGTATTATAAAAAATGAATATGTCTATATGAAGTTACTTGCATATTTATTAGCAATAGTAGAAAAGGCACTAATTTTTATCTTGTGAAAGTCTAAGTTATCTTTCTATTCTCTCTATAGACAATGAAATTTACAAAATAATGGTCATATTAAAAGGTGATCAAGAGTATGCATTCAAGGAAGTCAACAAGTGTCAGGCAGGTTATATTTTATTGATTTTTGTGTTGTTTGTGGTATCTGTCAGCATTGAAATGTGTAATTTGTTTTAATTTATTTCCAAATTTTAAACAAATTTTCACTTTTGAACCTAATTGTACATTATTTTACTTAAAGAGTGTTCCCAAATTGTATATAATTTCAGTCTTTGCAAATTTTGGATCTGTCCCCAGATATAGGCTTCCCAGATGGTGCTAGTGGTAAACAACCTGCCTGCCAATGCAAGAGATGTAAGAACCTCGGGTTCGATCCCTGGGTTGGGAAGATCTCCTGGAGGAGGGCATCACAACCCATTCCAGCATTCTGGCCTGGAGAATCCCATGGACAGAGGAGCCTGACGGGCTACAGTCTATAGGGTCACAAAGGGTCACACAACTCAAGTGACTTAGCACACATGCATGCATGTTAAAATATATCATAGGAGAGACCAATAAAAATTGGAATAATCAGGGAGAATTACCAGTCATTTTAATGGAAATAAATCAGTTTTATTTTTCAAATATTTGGGTCCTCTATGTAGAGAAATTTTGTTTCCTCAAAAAAGAGGGAGCTTCTTATAACAAGGCAGGAAGTCAGTACTATATTCAGAGTTGTTAAGAACTATTAAGTCTTTCTGGGACCAGTCACATTGTGACTAATCATTTTGGCTGCCTCGTGGCAGGCATTTTCCAATTAACTGACAACACAGATCAGATCAGCCACTCAGTTGTGTCCGACTCTTTGCGACCTCATGAATTGCAGCATGCAAGGCCCCCCTGTCCATCACCAACTCCTGGAGTTCACCCAGACTCACGTCCATCAAGTCAGTGATGCCATCCAGCCATCTCATCCTCTGTTGTCCCCTTCTCCTCTTGCCCCCAATCCCTCCCAGCATCAGAGTCTTTTCCAATGAGTCAACTCTTCACATGAGGTGGCCAAAGTACTGGAGTTTCAGCTTTAGCATCATTCCTTCCAAAGAAATCCCAGGGCTGATCTCCTTCAGAATGGACTGGTTGGATCTCCTTGCAGTCCAAGGGACTCTCAAGAGTCTTCTCCAACACCACAGTTCAAAAGCATCAATTCTTTGGCACTCAGCTTTCTTCACAGTCCAACTCTCACATCCATACATGACCACAGGAAAAACCATAGCCTTGACTGACAGCACAGACCTCCTAATTTCACTCTCAGCTCCAGGGAATGAATCACTATTGTATTGTTATCCTTTGCTTTGTTAGTAAATGGTCTATGTCTAGGCATGTTACCTAATTCTTGCAAATAAAAGTCTGATGGGGCTTTCTGGGGAAGATTTTTCTCTCTAATAAAAATGGCATGAGCTGAGTAATAAGAAATTTCTTTTTGCCTCCCACTTTTTCAGATATTGGTGTAAGGGTGTAATATTTGGAGCTGTAGCAACAATCTTTTGGATCACAAGAGAATCAAGGGAATTAAAATGATACCAACTCAAGAGTAGTACTGTGATATCATGTGTGCATGTTCAGTCACTCAGTCATGTTTGATTCTTTGAAACCCCATGAATTATAGCCTGTCAGACTCCTCTGTCCATAGGATTTCCCAGGCAAGAATACTGGAATGGGCTGCCATTTCCTCCTCCAGGATATCTTCCTAACCCAGAGATCGAACCACATCTCCTTAATCTCCTGTCACTGAAATCCAAAAGCAACTCTAAGACAGCCTGGTTCCAAACATCTAGTTATGAAATATAATTAAATACTATCTAAAACACTGTTGCCTGAGATTTTGTTTTGTTAGGTAGAGCTGAAAACATTTCCAATTAAATGATGATGGGTAAAATATGGGATGAAGAAGGGAAAAGTTTTGAATTAGTTCTCATATTAACAAATGTTTTCCTTCAAAACATAACTATGAAGATGTGCCTTATAAATATGAAATACTTACTTTAATATTTGAAATGTTTTATTAATTTTCATGTAGCATGCAAACTAAGATGGAAACTTGTTATATGAAAAAAATTAAATAATAGCTTTATTGCAATATAGTTGGCCAGTGCACTAAGTGCAGGTGGCTGCGACCAGTGCATGAAGCCTGGCCGAGAGGAGATACCCCATGTCCAAGGTCAGGGGCAGAAGCCAGGAGGACCCCATGCCCGAAGGGCGGCAGCCAAGAGGAGTTACCCCATGTCTGAAGTCAGGGGCAGTGGTTGAAAGTGCCAGACTGCGATGGCGCAGAAACAGCTGAGATGAGCTACCCCTCATTCGAGGTCAGGGGAGGCGACAAGAGGAGTTACCCTGTGTCCGAGATTAGGGTCAGCGATGAGAGGAGATACCCCAGGTCTGAGGTCAGGGGTGGCCGCCGGGAGGAGCTACCCCACGCCCCCATGTCCCAGGCCAGTGGCGGCGGCCAGGAGGACCAACCCCACTTCCAAGGAGCCCTGGCTGCACAGGCTCAGGAGGCCCTAGAAAAGCTATCCCACATTGAAGGTCAGGAAGGTCGGCGGTGAGGAGATACCCCTCGTGTAAGGTAAGGAGCAGCAGCTGCACTTTGCTGGAGCAGCCGTGAAGAGATACCCCACACCCAAGATAAGAGAAACCCAAGTAAGATGGTAGGTGTTGCAAAAGGGCATCAGAGGGCAGACACACTGAAACCATACTCACAGAAAACTAGTCAGTCTAATCACACTAGGACCACAGCCTTGTCTAACTCAATGAAACTAAGCCATACCCATGGGGCAACCCAAGACAGGTGGGTCATGGTGGAGAGATCTGACAGAATGTGGTCCACTGGAGAAGGGAATGGCAAACCACTTCAGTATTCTTGCCTTGAGAACCCCACGAACAGTATGAAAAGGCAAAATGATAGGATACTGAAAGAGAAACTCCCCAGGTCAGTAGGTGCCCAATATGCTACTGGAGATCAGTGGAGAAATAACTCCAGAAAGAATGAAGATCAGATCAGATCAGTCACTCAGTTGTGTCCGACTCTTTGCGACCCCATGAATCGCAGCACGCCAGGCCTCCCTGTCCATCACCAACTCCCAAAGTTCACTCAGACTCACATCCATCGAGTCAGTGATGCCATCCAGCCATCTCATCCTCTGGTGTCCCCTTCTCCTCCTGCCCTCAATCCCTCCCAGAATCAGAGTCTTTTCCAATGAGTCAACTCTTCACATGAGGTGGCCAAAGTACTGGAGTTTCAGCTTTAGCATCATTCCTTCCAAAGATCACCCAGGGCTGATCTCCTTCAGAATGGACTGGTTGGATCTCCTTGCAGTCCAAGGGACTCTCAAGAGTCTTCTCCAACACCGCAGTTCAAAAGCATCAAGTCTTCGGTGCTCAGCCTTCTTCACAGTCCAACTCTCACATCCATACATGACCACAGGAAAGACCATAGCCTTGACTAGACAAAACTTTGTTGGCAAAGTAATGTCTCTGCTTTTGAATATGCTATCTAGGTTGGTCATAACTTTCCTTCCAAGTAGTAACCGACTTTTAATTTCATGGCTGCAGTCAACCATCTGAAGTGATTTTGGAGCCGAGAAAAATGAAGTCTGACACTGTTTCCACTGTTCCCCCATCTATTTCCCATGAAGTAATGGGACTGGATGCCATGATCTTCGTTTTCTGAATGTTGAGCTTTAAGCCAACTTTTTCACTCTCCACTTTCCCTTTCATCACGACGCTTTTTAGTTCCTCTTCACTTTCTGCCATAAGGGCGGTGTCATCTGCATATCTGAGGTTATTAATATTTCTCCCGGCAGTCTTGATTCCAGCTTGTGTTTCTTCCAGTCCAGCGTTTCTCATGATGGACTCTGTATAGAAGTTAAATAAGCAGGGCGACAATATACAGCCTTGACGTACTCCTTTTCCTATTTGGAACCAGTCTGTTATTCCATGACCAGTTCTAACTGTTGCTTCCTGACCTGCATACAAATTTCTCAAGAGGCAGGTCAGGTGGTCTGGTAGTCCCATCTCTTTCAGAATTTTCCACAGTTTATTGTGATCCACACAGTCAAAGGCTTTGGCATAGTCAATAAAGCAGAAATAGATGTTTTTCTGGAACTCTCTTGCTATTTCCATGATCCAGCAGATGTTGGCAATTTGATCTCTGGTTCCTCTGCCTTTTCTAAAACCAGCTTGAACATCAGGAAGTTCACCATTCACGTATTGCTGAAGCCTGGCTTGAAGAATTTTGAGCATTACCTTACTAGCATGTGAGATGAGTGCAACTGTGCAATAGTTTGAGCATTCTTTGGCATTGCCTTTCTTTAGGATTGGAATGAAAACGGACCTTTTCCAGTCCTGTTGCCACTGGTGAGTTTTCCAAATTTGCTGGCATGTTGAGTGCAGCACTTTCACAGCATCATCTTTCAGAATTTGGAATAGCTCAACTGGAATTCCATCACCTCCACTAGCTTTGTTCGTAGTGATGCTTTCTAAGGCCCACTTGATGTCATATTCCAAGAATTAAGGGATGGAGCCAAAGCAAAAACAATACCCAGCTGTGGATGTGACTGGTGATAAAAGCAAGGTCCGATGCTGTAATGAGCAATTTTGCATAGGAACCTGGAATATCAGGTCCATGAATAAAGGCTAATTCGAAGTGGTCAAACAAGAGATGGCAAGAGTGAATGTCGACATTCTAGGAATCAGAGAACTAAAATGGACTGGAATGGGTGAATTTAACTCAGATGACCATTATATCTACTACTGCGGGCAGGAATCTCTCAGAAGAAATGGAGTAGCCATCATGGTCAACAGAAGAGTCCAAAATGCAGTACTTGGATGGAATCTCAAAAATGACAGAATGATCTCTGTTCGTTTCCAAGGCAAATTATTCAATATCACAGTAATCCAAGTCTATGCCCCATGCTGAAGAAGCTGAAGTTCAACAGTTCTATGAAGACCTATAAGACGTTTTAGACTAACACCCAAAAAAGATGTCCTTTTCATTATAGGGGACTGGAATCCAAAAGTAGGAAGTCAAGAAACACCTGGAGTAACAGGCAAATTTGGCCTTGGAATACGGAATGAAACAGGGCAAAAACTAATAGAGCTTTGCCAAGAAAATGCACTGGTCATAACAAACACCCTCTTCCAACAACACAAGAGAAGACTCTATACATGGACATCACCAGCTGGTCAACACCGAAATCAGATTGATTATATTCTTTGCAGCCAAAGATGGAGAAGCTCTATACAGTCAACAAAAACAAGACCAGGAGCTGATTCTGGCTCAGATCATGAACTCCTTATTACCAAATTCAGACTTAAATTGAAGAAAGTAGGGAAAACCACTAGATCATTCAGGTATGACCTAAATCAAATCCCTTATGATTATACAGTGGAAGTGAGACATTAGATTTAAGGGCCTAGATATGATAGATAGAGTGCCTGATGAACTATGGAATGAGGTTCGTGACATTGTACAGGAGACAGGGATTAAGATCATCCCCATGGAAAACAAATGCAAAAAAAGCAAAATGGCTGTCTGTGAGGCCTTACAAATAGCTGTGAAAAGAAGAAAAGTGAAAAGCAAAGGAGAAAAGCAAAGATATAAACATCTGAATGCAGAGTTCCAAAGAACAGCAAGAAGAGATAAGAAAGCCTTCCTCAGTGATCAATGCAAAGAAATAGAGGAAAACAACAGAATGGGGAAGACTAGAGATCTCTTCAAGAAAACTAGAGATACCCAGGGAAAATTTCATGCAAAGATGGGCTCGATAAAGGACAGAAATGGTATGGACCTAACAGAAGCAGAAGATATTAAGAAGAGGTGGCAAGAATACACAGAAGAACTGTACAAAAAAGAGCTTCATGACCCAGATAATCACGATGGTGTGATCCCTGACCTAGAGCCAGACATCCTGGAATGTGAAGTCAAGTGGGCCTTAGAAAGCATCACTACGAGCAAAGCTAGTGGAGGTGATGGAATTCCAGTGGAGCTATTCCAAATCCTGAATGATGATGCTGTGAAAGTGCTGCACTCAATATGCCAGCAAATTTGGAAAACTCAGCCGTGGCCACAGGACTGGAAAACGTCAATTTTCATTCCAATCCCAAAGAAAGGCAATGCCAAAGAATGCTCAAACTACTGCACAATTGCACTCATCTCACATGCTAGTAAGGTAATGCTCAAAATTCTTCAAGCCAGGCTTCAGCAATATGTGAACCATGAACTTCCTGATGTTCAAGCTGGTTTTAGAAAAGGCAGAGGAACCAGAGATCAAATTGCCAACATCAGCTGGATAATGGGAAAAGCAAGAGAGTTCCAGAAAAACATCTATTTCTGCTTTATTGACTATGCCAAAGCCTTTGACTGTGTGGATCACAATAAACTGTGGAAAATTCTGAAAGAGATGGGACTACCAGACCACCTGACCTGCCTCTTGAGAAATTTGTATGCAGATCAGGAAGCAACAGTTAGAACTGGTCATGGAATAACAGACTGGTTCCAAATAGGAAAAGGAGTACGTCAAGGCTGTATATTGTCGCCCTGCTTATTTAACTTCTATGCAGAGTCCATCATGAGAAACGCTGGACTGGAAGAAACACAAGCTGGAATCAAGACTGCCGGGAGAAATATTAATAACCTCAGATATGCAGATGACACCACCCTCATGGCAGAAAGTGAAGAGGAACTAAAAAACATCTTGATGAAAGGGAAAGTGGAGAGTGAAAAAGTTGGCTTAAAGCTCAACATTCAGAAAACGAAGATCATGGCATCCAGTCCCATTACTTCATGGGAAATAGATGGGGAAACAGTGGCAACAGTGTCAAACTTTATTTTTCTGGGCTCCAAAATCACTGCAGATGGTGACTACAGCCATGAAATTAAAAGACACTCTTTGGAAGGAAAGTTATGACCAACCTAGATAGCATATTCAAAAGTAGAGACATTACTTTGCTAATAAAGGTTCATCTAGTCAAGGCTATGGTTTTTCCTGTGGTCACGTATGGAAGTGAGAGTTGGATTGTGAAGAAGGCTCAGAGCCGAAGAATTGATGCTTTTGAACTGTGGTGTTGGAGAAGACTCTTTAGAGTCCCTTGGACTACAAAGGAGATCCAATCAGTCCATCCTAAAGGAATATCAGTCCTGGGTGTTCATTGGAGGGACTGATGTTGTGGCTGAAATTCCAGTACTTTGGCCACCTGATGCAGAGAGTTGACTCATTGGAAAAGACTCTGATTCTGGGAGGGATTGGGGGCAGGAGAAGGGGACACCAGAGGATGAGATGGCTGGATGGCATCACTGACTCAATGGACGTGAGTCTGAGTGAACTCTGGGAGTTGGTGATGGACAGGGAGGCCTGGTGTGCTGCGATTCATGGGATCGCAAAGAGTCGGACATGACTGAGTGACTGAACTGAAGCACAAAAAGACCATTTTAAAGTTTATGATTTAGTGGTTTTTAGTGTATTCATAGGGTTCAGTCCCTGGGTTGGGAAGATCCCCTGGAGAGGGGAAAGTCTACTCACTCTAGTATTCTGGCCTGGAAAATTTCATCGACTCTATAGTATATTCATAAATTCGGGCATTGATCATCAATATCCAATTCTAGAATGTTTTCATCACTCCTAAGAGGAACTCAATATCTATTAGTAGTCACTCCCCATTCCTCCATCCCTCAGCCCCTGGCAGCCAATTATCTATCTTCTGCCACAATGGATTGGTCCACTCCGGACATTTCATATTGATGGAATCACATTCTATGTGGCCTTCTGTGTCTGGCTTTCTTCACTTAGTATAATTGTCTCAAGGTTCATCCATGTTGTATCATTAATTAGTACTTCATTTCTTGTCATGGCTGAATAATATTCCATTGTATAGATGTAACATACTGTGTTTATCCACTCATCTCTTGATGGACATTTGAGTTGTTTCAATCTTTTGGCTATTGTGAGTGCTACTGTGAACACTGGTTTACAAGCTTTTTTTGAACATCTGTTTTCAATTATTTTAGATGTGCCACTAGGAGTGGAATTTCTGAGTTATATAGTAATTCTTTGTTTAATATTTTGGGGAACTGCAAGACTTTTCCAAAGTGGATGCACATTTTACAGTACTACTAGGAGTATATGGGGATTTCAATTTCTCCACATCCTCATCAACACTTGTTTTTCTGTGTCTTTTTTGTTACAATCACCCTAGTGAATGTGAAGTAGTGTTTCTTTGTGTGTTTGACTTGCATTTCCCACATTATTTCATGTACTTATTAGCCATTTACATATCTTCTGCAGAAATGTGTTGTGATCTTCTGCCCATTTTTAATTGAGATAATTGTCTTCCTTTTCTTGAATTGTTAGAATTTTTATATGTTCTGGATTCTAGACCCTTATCAAGTATATGATTTGCAAATATTTTGTCCCATTCTGTGGATTATCTTTTCAATTTTTGATGGTGTTCTTGGAAGCACAAACAGTTTACTATCTGGTGAAGTTAAATTTAGCTAGTTTTTCTTTGGTTGTTTGTGCTTTTGGTATCACATTTAAGGAACTATTGGAAATATTGCAGGCTGAGATATGGTGACAAATTTTCATAGTAGAGAAGATAGGAGCTTGAAGCATTTCATTTAGATATTAAAAGGGACCTGGTAACATCTAATCTATATTTCAGTACATGTCCACAGTACAATATTAAATACTGACTACCTATTTCAGAATAACCTAAAAATGCTTAATAAAAATAGAGATCACATGGCTCCTTCTGACATATCAAAACAAATCCCTGGGCTTAGGGACCAGGAATATGAATTTTAAACAAGTTCTTAAACAGATTTTGCTGTGTATGGAAGTTTGAGAACCACTGAACTATGACATGTGTCCTCCAGTAAGCATTAAATGCAAATTTCTTTATTTCTGATAACTGTCAGCATCACTGTCAGCTTCTAGCAGATTTAATGCAACAGTATAAAATGTGCTCTTACTTTGTGCCAGGCACTGTGCTAGGCACTAAAGATATCCTACAAAGCAAATTTTCTAAGAATATTTAAATGTGATAATTATTGTGGTACATACAAGTATTCATAAATACCTGACACAGGCAGATACATTATGTGCAAAATTGTCATTTCAAAGCAAACTGTGTTGATTTATTTATGATTCCACAGAATCTCATTATGGGAGGCTAGGTATCAGTTTCCATTTAATCAGAATAACATTTGAAATTTTTACATAATTTTTGGTCAATACAAGAATAGGAGCACTACAATAAGCTGTGAGCTCTCCATGAGGAGTTTATGTCTTCAGTTCAGTTCAGTCGCTCAGTCATGTCCGACTCTTTGCAACCCCATGAACTGCAGCATGCCAGGCCTCCTATCCATCACCAACTGCTGGAGTTCACCCAGAACCATGTCCATTGAGTTGGTGTTGCCTTTCAACTATCTCATCCTCTGTCGTCCCCTTTTCCTCCTGCCCTCAATCTTTCCCAACATCAGGATCTTTTCAAATGAGTCAGCTCTTCGCATCACGTGGCCAAAGTATTGGAGTTTCAGCTTCAGCATCAATCCTTCCAATGAACACCCAGGACTGATCTCCTTTAGGATGGACTGGTTGGATCTCCTTGCAGTCCAAGGGCCTCTCAGGAGTCTTCTCCAACACCACAGTTCAAAAGCATCAATTCTTCAGCGCTCAGCTTTCTTTATAGTCCAACTCTCACATCCATATATGACCACTGGAAAAACCATAACCTTGACTAGATGGACCTTTGCTGACAAAGTGATGTCTCTGCTTTTTATTATGCTGTCTAGGTTGATCATAACTTTCCTTCCAAGGAGTAAGTGTCTTTTAATTTCATGGCTGCAGTCACAATCTATCATATTTGAGAAAAAAATTTACATACACTTGTACATATTTTCAACCTCTGAGCATGCTGTGGTTTGCAATATAATTAAGATCTTACAGAAACGAAAATGCAGATACATGTGATACATATTAATCTAGACACTGTCGTAATGTGAGTAAAGTATTAGGAGAAAATGACAATAAATGATGGAAGACTCTGTGGGCAGTTGCATCCAAATCCCACAGTCACTGACTGTGGTGACCAGTCTCCAATATGACCCCCAGTGATACCCATCTCCTGGTATTCTCATACTGTGTAGTTCCCTATCACATAATACCTGAATTGGCCTGTGTGACCCATAGAGTAGGGCAAAAGCAATGTAAATGGCGGTGGCTTCTTTCTTGGATTTGCTCACTCTCACTTGCTCTCTTTCTCTCTTTTTTGGATCACTTCCTCTTGAGAAAGCCATGTGAGAGAAGGCTAAAGGAGGGGTCCATGTGCTGATGAACTGAAATCTCTTGCTAAAACCTACAGGTTTGTGCTTGGAAGTTGATCTTTCAGCCTTCTGTTAGATATTATTCAAATACTACAGCCCTAGCTGACCACGTGACTATAATCTTATGAGAGAACTGAGTCAAGGCCACCTAACTAACCTGCTCTTGGATCCCTGATGAACAGAAATCATGAGATAATAAATATTTGTTGTTTTAAAACTCTTAGGTTTCGTAGTAATCTGTTAGGCAATGGTAGATAACTAGCATGCATATCAAAGAAATATTATTTGATGTGAATAAACAGATTTCTATAAAGTAATACTTTCTGGAAAAATCCTTAAAATTCTTAGTTATCCCAGTACTAAAAAGGTTAAAAATTTCCTTAGCAATGTTGTCAAAACCTGTGTAACATAAAATTCCATTTTAATCAATATTTCTTAAAGAGTGTATTGCAATTCTAGTCATAAGGAAACATTATGAATTGCTCAATAGTATCAAATGGATTTTATGTGGAGTGAACTCTTCCTTGGTCATACAGTGTCTTCAGTCTTAAATTATAATTATTACTTTATTTTTAACACCAGTTAACATTCAGGTGCTTACTATGTGGTAGACATTGCATTTCATTGTTTCATTCCCTATTACTTACGCCTATAATATATTCCCACTTAATTCTCATAATAACCCCACAAGAGAGGCATTATTTATTATCCCTTTTTAAGTTCTCAAAGCTAACAAGTGTCAGAACATAGATGTGAATCTAAGTCCTTTTCCAGAGCTCAGGTTAATGAAAGAGTATACTGAAATATTTTTATATGAAATAATCCTTGAAAAAGACTCATTAACAAAACTTCAGTCAGGCTTCTCTAAACCCTTTATCATTATGTTATGTACCTATTTCTCTCTGATAACTTTCCTTGATCTTAATTCCTCTCTTTCTGAAATTAATGTAGCTACTTATGCTTTCTTTTCATCAGTGTTAGCATGGTCTATCTTTCTCTCTCCATTTACTTTTAATCTATGTGTGTCTTTACATTTAATGTTGGTTTCTTACAGACAACATATAGTTGGGTCTTTGTTTTTAATCTTATATAGAACTTGTGTTCATTTATTTATTTATTGCATGTGAGATCTTAGTTCTCTGATCAAGGATCAAACCTGAGCCTCCTGCAGGGGAAGCATGAAGTCTTAACCACTGTACTGCCAGGAACTCCCAGTTGGGTTTTGTTTTTGATTCAATATGACAGTCTGTCTTTTCATTGGTGTATTTAGATGATTGACATTGAAAGTGATTATTCATATAGTTGGACTAATATCTACCATATTTTTTACTGTTTTCTATTTGCTGCCTTTGTTTTTTGTTCCTATTTTTTGTTTCACACTCTTTTTCTGCCTTTTTTGGTTTTAATTGAACACTGTATATGACTTTATTTTCTCTCTTTCTTAGACTATCAATTATACCTCTTTTACTTCTTTTTTTAGTTCTTGCCCTAGAGTTTGCAATATATATTTACAATTAATTTAAGACGAGTTTCGAATGACACTATACTACTTCATGGGTAGGGTGTTTGCATGCTCAGTCACTTGGTTGTGTCCAACTCTTTGCAACCCCATGGACCGTAGCCTGCCAATCTCCTCTGTCCATGGGATTCTCCAGGAAAGAATACTGGAGTGGGTTGCCATTTTCTTCTCCAGGGGATCTTCCTGACCCAGGGATCGAACTTACATCTCCTGCATTGGTAGGCGGGTTCTTTACCACTGAGCCACCTGGAAGCCCCATGACTAGTGTTAAGTACCTTATAATAAAATATTCCTAATTCTTGTCTTCCATCCTTTGCTGACATTTATTTCACTCATATATAAACATACATAAGCATATATACATATATGTATCAGATCAGATCAGATCAGTCGCTCAGTCGTGTCCGACTCTTTGCGACCCCATGAACCGCAGCACGCCAGGCCTCCCTGTCCATCACCAGCTCCCGGAGGTCACTCAGACTCACACCCATCAAGTCAGTGATGCCATCCAGCCATCTCATCCTCTGTCGTCCCCTTGTTCTCCTGCCCTCAATCCCTCCCAGCATCAGAGTCTTCTCCAATGAGTCAACTCCTCGCATAAGGTGGCCAAAATACTGGAGTTTCAGCTTTAGCATCATTCCTTCCAAAGAAATTCCAGGATTGATCTCCTTCAGAATGGACTGGTTGGATCTCCTTGCAGTCCAAGGGACTCTCAAGAGTCTTCTCCAACATATATGTATATACACACATAAAATTAAATATGTTGTTTTATTATTTTGAACAAACTTATCTGTTGGTTCAATTCAGGATTTTAAAAATGAACGTTTTTATTTTACTTCCTCTTTCCATTTTTTGATGTTCTTCCTTTCTTTATGTCAATCTAAGTTTCTGACCCATATCATTTTCCTTCTCTCCAAAGAACTTCTTTTAACATTTTTTTTCAAAGTTGGCTTTACTTGCAATGAATTCCCTCAAATTTTGTGTGCCCAAGACTGTTTTTATTTCTCCTTTAATTTTGAAGGATAATTTCATAGGAACAGGATAGTAGATTGGTGATTATTTTTCTCAGTACTTTAAATATTTCATTCCATTTTCTACTGCTTTCATGTCTGGATGTAATTCTTTTTTAAAATTAATTAATTAATATCTTGGCCATGTTGGTCATTAGTTCCCAGACCCGGAATCAAATCCCCGCCCCTGGCAGTGAAGTGTGGAGTCCTGACCACTGGACTGCCAGGAAAGTCCTGGATGTAATTCTTATATTTGCACCACTATAGGTGAGATTTTATTTTTCCCTTTAGCTTCTCTCAAGATTTTTTGTTTTAATGTTTGTTTTCTGAAGTATCAGTATGATATATATTTGTTGTCATTCACTCTGCTTAGTATTCTCTGAATTTCCTGGGTCTGTGTTTCTCTGACATTACTTTAGGGAAATTCTCATTCATTATTGCTTCAATTATTGCTTCTGTTACTCTTCCTTTCTTCTACTCCTGGCATTCCCTTTACACATATGTTACATCTCTTGTAGTTGTCCTCTAATTCTTAGATTTCCTTTCCTCTATTTTTTCCAGTCTTTTTTCTGTTTGCTTTTCAGTTTTAGAAGTTTCTATTCTCATAGTTTTAAAGTCAAATTCTTTCCTGAACTGTGCCTAGTTGACTAACAAGCCAATCAAAGGCATTCTTTATTTCTATTATGTGTTCTTGGTATCTAGCATTTGTCTCTAATTCTTTCTTCGAATTTCCACCTCTCCGCTTACATTATGCATCTGTTGTTTCATGTTGTCTACTTTTTGCATTTAAAGTCCTTAGCATAATAATCTTAATCCCTTTAAAATTCCTGGTCTGGTAATTCCAACACTCCTGCCATATCTGACTCTGGTTCTGATGCTTGTTCAGTCTCTTCAAATTGTGCTTTTGGCCTTTTAGTAGGACTTGTAACTTTTTTGCTAAAATGTAGACATGATATACAGGATAAAAGGAATTGCTGTAAATAGGCCTTTAGTGGGGGAGGCAAAGCATTCCATAGTCTTGTGATTATGTCTCAGTCTTTTGGTGGGCCTGTGTCGCTGGACTGTGAACCTCAGCAGTGCTTCTCTGCGGCCCTCTCCCCAATGCCTTATCCCTGTGGCCTGCATAGGTGGGACAAGATGGCTGGAAAGGGCTTATGTATTTCCTTCTCCTACACAAAACGTTAGAAGGGCCTGGTGTTGTATATCCGCAACCTGCCCCCCCGCCCCCCACCCCCCCACCCCCACAGGTAGGTTAAGCTCTGATGTAACTTCAGCAGATTAGGCTCCAGTAAAATTGTTTTTCCTACAGCAGGCCTTGTTAAGAGAAATAGAATTCCTTTGGGAATTCCTTGGTGGTCCAGTGGTTAAGATTCCATGTTTTCATTGCAGTAGGCACAGGTTAGATCCCTGCTCAGGAATTATTATTAAGATCTCACATGCTGCAGTGTGGCCCCCTCCCCCCCAAAAAAAAGAATTTTCTGTCATATTTAAAAATGTTTCCTTTTCCTTCCTCCTGCTCAAAGCATGAGAAGATTTTTCTCTGATATTCACTCTGAGGACTTGGTAGGGGCTCCTGGAGGTAAAACCCACAGAAGTGTGAGAACATCCCCAAGATGAGGTCCTTGTGGATTTGTTAGGCTTGTCTAACTGAGCCTCTAGCAATTCATCAATTACAGCTTAGATTTTCCTACCCCAGCACTCATTCCCATAGAGGGCTTTGCTTATGGATTTCTGCCCCTGTAAACTGTGCTTCTCTGTATACACCCATCTGTCTCTCTAATTCTAGGGACATCGGTTCACCCTGTGGCTTTCCTTCTCTGATGGATCTGAAAAGTGTTGGCAATTTTCCTTTTGATCAGCTTTTTATTTGTTGTTATAATGGAGTGAAGATTTCTAAGCTCTTTACATGAAGGACTGGAAATCAGAAGTCCTTGAGACATAATTTTTCCTGTCTATCTGGCATTTGCTTTTTAGAGACAAGGTGTATATCTTCAGCAAGATTGCCTAAAACACAAAGGGCGCTTCTTCTTGCAAATTCTACTCTAATAGTTTACTGCCATTCCAGATAAAATTTATTTCAAGTGTTTTTTTTTTTTTTTTAATTTTACCAGCTTTATTGAGATATAACTCAGACATCATACAATTCACTGGTTTACAGTACAGAATTCAATGTTTTAATTCAAAGAGAATCTGATAAAGAGAACTTTAAAGAAGTTATCCTTCTTGTCCTCTTGGCTGTCATGGAATGGCTGAAGAGGGGGAAAGACTATATTTGTGAGACTCCGAGAGATGGACAGAAATGTTGCAGCAGGAACTTGAGATTCTCCCAGTGAAATTTAAATTCTATTTCTTTCCTAGCAATAATGTCTTTATGGGAACATAACTTTCCATCATGATCTTACATTTTTGAGTCTGTACAAGAAATGGCCACATGGAAAGTATTTCTGTTCCTTCTGTCAAATCAAAATAGAGGTCAATGACTGCCATGTTCTCCATATCCGTGTCATGTTCCTTAAACATTCATATAATAATTTAATGCCAGTAATGTTTATATCTGCAAAAAAATACATTTGTATTCCCTCAACTACAGCTAGATCAAGCCTAAACTCCCAGCAAAATTCATTTTTTACTAACAAATGGCATTTGATTGTCACATATATTTTTTCTGTTTTTTTTTAAGCTGATCAAACTTTTTTCTTCTTCTTCTTCTTTTTTTTTTTATTTTGCTTGACTTAAAAATATTGTATTGCTTTTACTATACATCGAGATGGATCTGCCACCAGTATACACGTGTTCCCCATCCTGAACCCTCCTCCCTACCCCCTCCCCACACTGTCCCTCCAGGTCGTCCCAGTGCTCCAGCCCCAGGCATCTGTTATCGGGCATCGTACCTGGACTGACGACTCATTTCAGATATGATATTATACATATTTCAATGCTATTCTCCCAATCATCCCACCCTCTCCAGGTCCCAGAGTCCAAAAGTCTGTTCTATACATCAGTGTCTCTTTTGCTGTATCGTAAATAGGGTTATTGTTACCATCTTTCTAAATTCCATATATATGCATTAGTATACTGTATTTGTGTTTTTGTTTCTGGCTTACTTCACTCTGTATAATAGGCTCCAGTTCCATCCACCTCCTTAGAACTGATTCAAATGTATTCTTTTTAATGGCTGAGTAATACTCCATTGTGTATATGTACCACTGCTTTCTTATCCATTCATCTGCTGATGGACATCTAGGTTGCTTCCATGTCCTGGCTATTGTAAACAGTGCTGCTATGAACATTGGGGTACACGTGTCTCTTTCAATTCTGGTTTTCTCAGTGTGTATGCCCAGGGGAAACAGTGGAAACAGTGTCAGACTTTGTTTTTCTGGGCTCCAAAATCACTGCAGATGGTGACTGCAGCCATGAAATAAAGAGGCTCCTCCTCCTGGAAAGAAATTTTTAACAACCTAGTATATTTATTATAAAAGAACAGTCACCTCTTTCACAAAAGGTTCGTCTAGTTAATGGTATTTTTCTTTCTTTGGTTTGTGTGTTTGGGTTGGAGTGGTGGGAAGAAGAAAGACAGGGAAAGATGTTTTTTTTCTTTGGTTTTGTAGTGTGGTGTAGAATGAGAGTGCCTAGGGCTTCGAAGAAAAAAAAACCACTACATAATGCTATAGATCAATTCTCAATAGTATTTATTATAAAAAAAAAGCTGAAACTCCAGTATTTTGGCCACCTCATGGGAAGAGTTGACTCATTGGAGAAGACTCTGATGCTGGGAGGATTGAGGGCGGGGGGGGGGGAGGAGGAGAAGGGGACGACAGAGGATGAGATGGCTGGATGGCATCACTGACTCGATGGATGCGGGTCTGAGTGACCTCCGGGGAGCTGGTGTTGGAAAGGGGGGCCTGGGGTGCTGGGTTCATGGGGTCGCAAAGAGTCGGACACGACTGAGCGACTGATCTGATCTGATCTGATGCCCAGCAGTGGGATTGCTGGATCATAAGGCAGTTCTATTCCCAGTTTTTTGAGGAATCTCCATACTGTTCTCCATAGTGGCTGTACTAGTTTGCATTCCCACCAACAGTGTAAGAGGGTTCCCTTTTATCCACACCCTCTCCAGCATTTATTGCTTGTGGACTTTTGGATCGCAGCCATTCTGACTGGCATGAAATGTTACCTCATAGTGGTTTTGATTTGCATTTCTCTGATAATGAGTGATGTTGAGCATCTTTTCATGTGTTTGTTAGCCATCTGTATGTCTTCTTTGGAGAAATGTCTATTGAGTTCTTTGGCCCATTTTTTGATTGGGTCATTTATTTTTTCTGGAATTGAGCTGTAGAAGTTGCTTGTATATTTTTGAGATTAGTTGTTTGTCTGTTGCTTCATTTGCTATTATTTTCTCCCATTCTGAAGGCTGTCTTTTCACCTTGCTTATAGTTTCCTTTGTTGTGCAGAAGCTTTTTAAGTTTGATTAGGTCCCATTTGTTCATTTTTTATTTCCAATATTCTGGGAGGTGGGTCATAGAGGATCCTGCTGTGATGTAAGTCAGAGAGTGTTTTGCCTATGTTTTCCTCTAGGAGTTTTATGGTTTCTGGTCTTACATTTAGCTCTTTAATCCATTTTGAGTTTATTTTTGTGTATGGTGTTAGAAAGTGTTCTAGTTTCATTCTTTTACAAGTGTTCGACCAGTTTTCCCAGCACCACTTATTAAAAAGATTGTCTTTAATCCATTGTATATTCTTGCCTCCTTTGTCAAAGATAAGGTGACCATATGTGCGTGGATTTATCTCTGGGCTTTCTATTTTGTTCCATTGATCTATATTTCTGTCTTTGTGCCAGTACCATACTGTCTTGATGACTGTGGCTTTGTAGTAGAGCCTGAAGTCAGGCAGGTTGATTCCTCCAGTTCCGTTCTTCTTTCTCAAGATAGCTTTGGCTATTCGATGTTTTTTTATTTCCATACAAATTGAGAAATTATTTGTTCTAGCTCTGTGAAGAATACCGTTGGGAGCTTGATGGGGATTGCATTGAATCTATAAATTGCTTTGGGTAGTATACTCATTTTCACTATATTGATTCTACCAATCCATGAACATGGTATATTTCTCCATCTATTAGTGTCCTCTTTGATTTCTTTCACCAGTGTTTTACAGTTTTCTATATATAGGTCTTTAGATTCTTTAGGAAGATATATTCCTAAGTATTTTATTGTTTTTCATTGCAATGGTGAATGGAATTGTTTCCTTAATTGCTCTTTCTATTTTCTCGTTATTGGTGTACAGGAATGCAAGGGATTTTTGTGTGTTAATTTTATATCCTGCAACTTTACTATATTCATTGATTAGTTCTCATAATTTTCTGGTGGAATCTTTAGGGTTTTCTACGTAGAGGACCATGTCATCTGCAAACAGTGAGAGTTTTACTTCTTCTTTTCCAATTTGGATTCCTTTTATTTCTTTTTCTGCTCTGATTGCTGTGGCCAAAACTTCCAAAACTATGTTGAATAGTAATGGTGAAAGTGGGCATCCTTGTCTTGTTCCTGACTTTAGAGGAAATGCTTTCAGTTTTTCACCATTGAGGATAATGTTTGCTGTGGGTTTGTCATATATAGCTTTTATTATGTTGAGGTATGTTCCTTCTATTCCTGCTTTCTCGAGAGTTTTTATCATAAATGGATGTTGAACTTTGTCAAAGGCTTTCTCTGCATCTATTGAGATAATCATATGGTTTTTACTCTTCAGTTTGTTAATGTGGTGTATTATGTTGATTGATTTGCGGATATTGAAGAATCCTTGCATTCCTGGGATAAAGCCCACTTGGTCATGGTGTATGATCTTTTTAATGTGTTGTTGGATTCTGATTGCTAGAATTTTGTTAAGGATTTTTGCATCTATGTTCATCAGTTATATTGACCTGTAGTTTTCTTTTTTGTGGGATCTTTGTCAGGTTTTGGTATTAGGGTGATGGTGGCCTCATTGAATGAGTTTGGAAGTTTGCCTTCCTCTGCAATTTTCTGGAACAGTTTGAGTAGGATGGGAGTTAGCTCTTCTCTAAATTTTTGGTAGAATTCAGCTGTGAAGCCGTCTGGGCCTGGGCTTTTGTTTGCTGGGAGATTTCTGATTACAGTTTCAATTTCCATGCTTGTGATGGGTCTGTTAAGATTTTCTATTTCTTCCTGATCCAGTTTTGGAAAGTTGTACTTTTCTAAGAATTTGTCCATTTCTTCCACATTGTCCATTTTATTGCCATATAATTGCTGATAGTAGTCTCTTATGATCCTTTGTATTTCTGTGTTGTCTGTTGTGATCTCTCCATTTTCATTTCTAATTTTATTCATTTGATTTTTTCTCCCTTTGTTTCTTGATGAGTCTGGCTAGTGGTTTGTCAATTTTATTTACCCTTTCAAAGAACCAGCTTTTGGCTTTGTTGATTTTTGCTATGGTCTCTTTTGTTTCTTTTGCATTTATTTCTGCCCTAATTTTTAAGATTTCTTTCCTTCTAATAACCTTGGGATGCTTCATTTCTTCCTTTTCCAGTTGCTTTAGGTGTAGAGTTAGGTTATTTATTTGGCTTTTTTCTTGTTTCTTGAGGTATGCCTGTATTGCTATGAACTTTCCCCTTAGGACTGCTTTTTACAGTGTCCCACAGGTTTTGGGTTGTTGTGTTTTCATTTTCATTCGTTTCTATGCAGAATTTGATTTCTTTTTTGATTTTTTCTGTGATGTGTTGGTTATTCAGGAGTGTGTTGTTCAGCCTCCATATGTTGGAATTTTTAATAGTTTTTCTCCTGTTATTGAGATTTACTCTTATTGCATTGTGGTCAGAAAAAATGCTTGGAATGATTTCAATTTTTCTGAACTTACCAAGGCTAGATTTATGGCCCAGGATGTGGTCTATCCTGGAGAAGGTTCTGTGTGCGCTTGAGAAAAGGTGAAATTCATTGTTTTGGGATGAAATGTCCTATAGATATCAATTAGGTCTAACTGGTCTATTGTATCGTTTAAAATTTGTGTTTCCTTGTTAATTTTCTGTTTAGTTGATCTATCCATTGGTGTGAGCGGGGTATTAAAGTCTCCCACTATTATTGTGTTATTGTTGATTTCTCCTTTCATACTTGTTAGTATTTGTCTTACATATTGCAGTGCTCCTATGTTGGGTGCATATATATTTATAATTGTTATATCTTCTTCTTGGATTGATCCTTTGATCATTATGTAGTGACCTTCTTTGTCTCTTTTCACAGCCTTTGTTTTAAAGTCTATTTTATCTGATATGAGTATTGCTACTCCTGCTTTCTTTTGGTCCCTATTTGCATGGAAAATCTTTTTCCAGCCCTTCACTTTCAGTCTGTATGTGTCCCCTGTTTTGAGGTGGGTCTCTTGTAGACAACATATGGAGGGGTCTTGTTTTTGTATCCATTCAGCCAGTCTCTGTCTTTTGGTTGGGGCATTCAACCCATTTACATTTAAGGTAATTATAGATAAATATGATCCCGTTGCCATTTACTTTGTTGTTTTGGGTTTGAATTTATATATTCTTTTTGTGTTTCCTGTCTAGAGAATGTCCTTTAGTATTTGTTGGAGAGCTGGTTTGTTGTTGCTGAATTCTCTCAGCTTTTGTTTGTCTGTAAAGGTTTTGATTTCTCCTTCATATTTGAATGAGATCCTTGCTGGATACAATAATCTGGGCTGTAGGTTCTTTTCTTTCATCACTTTAAGTATGTCTTGCCATTCCCTCCTGGCTTGGAGAGTTTCTATTGAAAGATCAGCTGTTAGCCTCATGGAATTCCCTTGTGTGTTATTTGTTGTTTTTCCCTTGCTGCTTTTAATATTTGTTCTTTGTGTTTGATCTTTGTTAATTTGATTAATATGTGTCTTGGGGTGTTTCGCCTTGGGTTTATCCTATTTGGGACTCTCTGGGTTTCTTGGACTTGAGTGATTATTTCCTTCCCCATTTTAGGGAAGTTTTCAACTATTATCTCCTCTAGTATCTTCTCATGGTCTTTCTTTTTGTCTTCTTCTTCTGGGATTCCTATGATTCGAACATTGTAATGTTTAAAATTGTCCTGGAGGTCTCTGAGATTGTCCTCATTTCTTTTAATTCGTTTTTCTTTTTTTCTCCTCTGATTCCTTTAATTCTGCCATTCTATCTTCTAATTCGCTAATTCTATCTTCTGCCTCTGTTATTCTACTATTTTTTGCCTCCAGAGTGTTTTGGATCTCATTTATTGCATTATTCATTATATATTGACTCTTTTTTATTTCTTCTAGGTCCTTGTTAAATCTTTCTTGCATCTTCTCAATGCTTTTCTCCAAGTTATTTATCCATGATTCCATTTTGCTTTCCAGATTTTAGATTAATTTCACTATCATTATTTGGAATTCTTTATCAGGTAGGTTTACTGTTTCTTCCTCTTTTGTTTGGTTTGGTGGGCATTTATCCTGTTCCTTTACCTGCTGGGAATTCTTCTGTCTCTTCATCTTGTTTAAATTGCTGAGTTTGGGGTGTCCTTACTGTATTCTGGCAGTCTGTGGAGTTCTCTTTATTGTGGTGTTTCTGCACTATATGTGGGTTTGTACCGGTGGCTTGTCAAGGTTTCTTGTTTATGGAAGCTTGTGTCGGTGTTCTGGTGGGTGGAGCTGGATTTCTTTTCTCTGGGGTGCAGTGGAGTGTCTAGTAGTGAGTTATGAGATGTCTATGATTTTGGGGTCGCTTTGTGTAGCGTGTGTATTGGAGCTCAGGGCTGTGTTCTTGTTTTTCTGGAGAATTTGCTTGGTGTGTCTTGCTGTGGAACTTGCTGTCTTGGTGTGATGCTTGGTTTCAGTGTAGGTATGGAGGCATTTGATGAGCTCCTGTCAATTAATGTTCCGTGGGATCAGGGTTTGGACTTAAGCCTCCTGGTTCCAGTTATTGGTCTTATTTTTACAGTAGTCTCAAAAACTTCTTCTTCTATACTGCATTCCACAACTGGATCGCTCAGAGATGTTCACGGAGTTATATAGAGAAGAAAAAATGGAGGAAGGAGACAGAGGTGGTCAGGAGGATAAAAGGAGGGAATGTAAAGGAGAGAGACAGATCCAGTCAGTAATCAGTAAAGAAAAGAAAAAAGGAAAGAAAAAAATCAAAGGACAAAAAGAAAAAAAAACAAAATAGGGTCGCAAAAGTTATATCTAATAGTGGAGATTAAAGAAGTACTAGAGGATAAAAAAATAAAAGTAAAAAAAAAAAAAAATTAAAAGAAGGAAAAAAAATTTTGTTTTCCTTTTTTTAATAAAAAAATAATAAAAATAAAAAATACATATTTTAAAAAAAGAAAAAAAAGGAAATAATGATGGTAAAAATAGTAACAATATATATAAGAGTTTCTCTATTATTGTTGTGGGTGTTGTGGGTTCAGTTCATTTACGGCTAGTTCCTTGTTCCGGCTTAAATTTCTCAAGATCTATAGGCCCCTTTCTCTGTAGTTGGTCTGTATAGTCCTTTGTTCTGTGCGCAGGCCAGCGGTGTCCTGGGCTAGGGCTGGCCTCTGGTGTGGTCGGCGCTGCACAGTCTGGTCTGCCGGCCCAAACTACTCCGATCAGGCAGCGCTAGGGACAATCAGGCCAATGCATCCTGCGCCGCGGCAGCCCGCGGAATCAGTGGGGGTGCGGCTGGCGAGGGGGTGGCTCACGCAGGAACATCGGGGAGTGGGGGGTGGGGGTGGAGGGGGCGGCCCACGCGGGAGCAGCCAGCGTGGCGGGGGCGGCCCACGCGGGAGCCGCCAGCGCAGGGGCGAACGGCCAGCAGCGTCTCCCTGCCCAGCCCCAGCTTGCTAATGGCGGATGCTGGCGTTTGCAGTGATGCTTCTTCGCTGTGCAAGTTACCGCAGGGCTCATAGTCTGTGGGTTTTAATTGTTTAATTGTTTTCCTCCTTGTTATGATATTCTCCGTGCTTCCTAGGTTCGGCACAGACTCTGCAGGGAGAGTGTTTCCTGGTGTTTGGAAACTTCTCTTTTTCTTTTAAGACTCCCTTCCCCGGACAGAGGTCCCCCCACCCCCTCTTTATCTCTCTTTGCCTTTTATATTCTTTCCCTACCTCCTTTAGAAGGCAATGAGTTGCTTTTCTGGGTGTCTGATGTCCTCTGCCGGCATTCCAAAGTTGTTTTGTGGAATTTACTCAGCGTTTAGATGTCCCTTTGATGAATTTGTGTAGGAGAAAGTGTATTCCCCGTCCTAATCCTCTGCCATCTTAACCGGAAGCCTCTTTTTTTTTCTTTTTTACTTTTTCTTGTTGCAGTACTGCATTGCTTGTGGGATCTTAATTCCCCGAGTAGGAATTGAACCTATGCCTCCTGCTGTGGAAGGGTGCAGTCCAAATCACTGGACTACCAGCGAATTCCCTATACATTAATATTTAAGTCAATTCAGTAATTTTAGTGCATTTTAATGCACTGATTAACATGACAAATCAATTTAAAATAAGATAAAATATATTATACCCATTGGAATAATTTTCAGATTTTGAGCAAAACAATATGAAGATAAGAATGAAGAGAAAATGATTTGAATTTGGAAGAACTAGAAATAGAAACATAAATATTTCTTTTCTAATGCTTTTTATTTTGAAAATTTCAAAACTAGGAATTTAAAAGTTTCTGCTTATTTTAGAGTTATGCCAGAACAATTGGGAATGTTGTGACTAGTAAATTTATCTTTTAACTAACTTATAGTACTTGGCTTCCCTGGTAGCTCAGATGGTAAGGCATCTGCCTGCAATGCAGGAGACCTGGGTTCGATCCCTTGATCGGGAAGATCTTCCTGGAGAAGGAAATGGCAACCCACTCCAGTACTCTTGCCTGGAAAACTCCTTGGGCAGAGGAACCTGGGAAGCTACACTCCATGGGGTTGCAAAGAGTCGGACATGACTGAGCAACTTCACTGGTTCACAGGTGGTAGGACAGATGTTTCTAAAGAAGGATTAAGCTTGTTTACTGGTGTGGAATTGTAACGAGTTGATGGTGGAAAACAACAATTTCAACTCTTTGGCACCCTTCCTTGAAAGCTATAGTCCCCAGTGGTTTTCTCTTTAAGGTTCATGTCATGTACTGGTTTATACAGAAAAATTCTTTACAACTATTTCTTTCTGATACTTACAGAACTAATACCCTTGTATTAGTATCTTTGTATGAGTTTTAATTTTCCATTTCACAGCAACCAGTTTTATGTCATGTGGGGAACAAACTCAGGGTCATTCTTTTTAGATGTGAGACAATTATCTGAACTATTTAAGTAAAAAGTAAACTGTGTAGGTGGTCCAGAGTGGATGTCAATATTGACTAAATTGACAGGACAATTACTCAACTTTCTATTTCATTTGCCTTTGTACACATAGCCACAAATCAAATGGCTCTGTTAACTTACTCTGAGGAATTAATTTCCTATGAAAAGCTAAATTTTAATTTGATACTGTTTAATAATAGACTAGAAATCTTCAGAGTGGGCAAACTTTGAAAGTAAGGGTAACATTAAATTTGGTACTCAGATTTTTGAGGGCAATTATATTAGGTTCATTTTAACAATTTCAATGACTTGGGCAGATTTGGTCATTCAACAAATGTTCTTAGGCTTCCTGTGTGCTTTTCACAGTGTCAGATCTGGGGATACAATTTATAATGTCAAGTCTCAGCCTTCAAGAAATTCACAATCCAGCGGGGAAATCAGATGAGTAAAGAGATAATTATGCAACAATATAAGTATAGTCAGTGGCAGGGTTGTATAAAACACTGTTTCAAGAAAATTAATGTGGTAGCACTATGTAAAGTGCACTTGAGCTAAGGATATCAAATTAGCAGTATAAAGTAGGTCCTATTACTATTATTATTCTGAACATAAGGAAATTTCAGAGGGTTAGAGATATTCAGTAATAGCCTGATATCACTCAGTTCATTCATTAATGTGTTCATTCACTGACACATTTATTCATCAGAAACTGTTCTGGGAGCTATGAATAGAGCAGTGATCAAGACAGACTGGACTCTGCCTTAAGGATCTTATAAGAGATTCAGAAGTGCTGTGATAATTCAGAGAAAGAGATAATAATAATGTATTTGAAATTCTAGGAAGGTCAATGGAAATAAATACTCAATTATATATTAAAGGGCAGAGCTGAGAGTCAAGCTGGGTTCATCCCAGTTGTCTGTGAATGGTAGCTCACCCACATCCTGGCAGCCAGGTTTTAGAGAGTGGGGAGGGCTTTACTGATATTAACACATACGTGGGCCTGCAGGAGTTACTGAGTTACATTGTTTGGGTGGGAATTTACTTTAAAATACTTTAGGAGTGTATTAGTAGTGCAATGAGTAAAGAAAAGAAGTTAATTCTAATTACAATCCTAGGGCTGATTAATTACCAAATAAAGTATCTTTATATGTAGCAACATTTGGGGGCTAGCTAATTAGCTGATGAACCATCTTAAATAAATAGCAGTGTTAAGATATGTGATTGGTTACGAACAGTGCAAGAGGACCAAACTCCTTCATATGAAATGTTGTGGAATCCAGAGTTGCAAAACACACCTTGGAGGATACTCAAGACAGTGGAGTACAGTTTATTACACCAGTGGATCCAAGGGGAATCAGTTGCCAACAAGGACCCTGATGTTTCTGAGAGGCCCAGTTTTATACCCCCCACTACATGATTGGCTACATGTTAGCAACCTCCTTGTTGTATATGATTGAGTTTTTCAACAAGTAGGTGCTAGGAGAATAAACAATTAAGGTTAAAGGTCGGGGGAACAATGATTATACATCAAGAAGGATGTCTCCATGGTTAATCTAACAGGGCCTGACCTCAACTACAGTTTTCATTTGCCATCTGTAGGGAAGGAAGTCTCCAGGAGACCTGGTTTTTACTAGCAACAGTTTCCTCACTCTTGGGCAGGGTTCAGGTCCTGTTCACATCCTGTCTTTAAGATGGATGACAGGCTTCAAGATGGAGTCTCTCGTGCTTTCCTCACACTGGCCCCAACAACATTAGATGTTGGAAATCAAAAAGCCCAGAAGTCTATGTTCTAGGCACAATGCCTTATGTCTGAAGCTTGTTAACCCTGCACTTCCTATTCATTGAAAATGCTACCAGTTGGTATGGCTACAAGGCTTCCCCATTCTGCCATTTAGGGTGGAAGAATATAATTATATTTGTTTTAGTGTGAACTTTCATGCGAGGTGGACTTGACAGCAGAGAAAAAGACCTCTTTTACTTATAAATGAGTTGCCAGGAAATGATAGTACCTTTGGTGGAATTTAGTTTGAAAATTTATTTCTCCTGGTAGTAAACTTCATGGTTAAAGATAGATAAGCTCCATTTATTTTCTCATCAGTGGAGGCTGCTGATATTTACCAAAAGAACCTCACATTCACAGAATTGCTAAAATAGCTTAGGTCCATTTGCCACAGTAGGGAATTGATTGCCAGAGGGTAACCAGAATCAACATTTCCCCAAACATCAAGTTATCCATGACCAGAATGTTGGGAGTCAATGAAAGGAAGGAATTGCTTTGTTGAGGGAAGCTTAGTTGGCTTGCTGATTTCTGGGGTAGGTTAGAATAGACCAACAATACATTAGCATTATTCCTGACTGCTTTCCAAAGGTAGTGAGGGTTCATCATTTCCATTCAATTAATGCGTGTGCTTTTTTCCTGACTAGGGTATTTGGCCACTAAGGTAAATGTTATTTCAACCCTGACTGCATACTGATATTGAATTCTTATGGACCCCTAACTTCTAAATGGTTGTAGAAGTTAATTAAGACATTTTATAGCATTATAAATTTTATTTTTACCAATAGTATCTGAATCTCTCTCTGCCATCATTTGTCTTGCAATTTAACTTTTTCTTTCCACATTGCCATTCTGGAAGCTGTATAATCTTAAACCTCAAACTAATGATTAACTATTAACGTCGTTAAACCTACAGATCTATTCAGTCATCTAGGAAACTACCTGGATTACAGAATAGATCTGTAGGGTCAAAGCAACTAACAACCGTCTCTTTACTGCTAGGCTTATAAACAACAAATTGCAGATGAATTAGTGTCTTTTTGTTCCTCTCACTCTCATTGTCCAGAGATATTTTGTTATAAAGTTTCAGTTTACCTCCAGCCATAGGTATTCCTTAGTCTATGGGAGAAATATCCCTTACAGAGAGGGCTTTAGCACTCTTCTTTTAATTCCTATTATCCTAACCTCACGCATGACAATTATGATCACTCCATTCACAAAGATATATCCATTTGAATGCACAGTTCCAAAAAATAGCAAGGAGAGATAAGAAAGCCTTCCTCAGTGATCAGTGCAAAGAAATAGAGGAAAACAATAGAATGGGAAAGACTAGAAATCTCTTCAAGAAAATTAGAGATACCAAGGGAACATTTCATGCAAAGATGGGCACAATAAAGGACAGAAATGGTATGCACCTAACAGAAGCAGAAGATGTTAAGAAGAGGTGGCAGGAATACACAGAAGAACTGTACAAAAAAAGATCTTCATGATCCAGATAACCACGATGGTATGATTGCTCAACTAGAGCCAGACATTCTGGACTGCAAAGTCAAGTGGACCTTAGTAAGCATCACTACAAAACAAAGCTAGTGGAGGTGATGGAATTCCAGTTGAGCTATTTCAAATCCTGAAAGATGATGCTGTGAAAGTGCTGCACTCAATATGCCAGCAAATTTGGAAAACTCAGCAGTGGCCACAGGACTGGAAAAGGTAGTTTCCATTCTAATCCCAAAGAAAGGCAATGCCAAAGATCACACCAACTACCACACAATTGCACTCATCTCACAAGCTAGCAAACTAATGCTCAAAATTCTCCAAGCCAGGCTTCAACAATACGTGAACGATGAGCTTCAAGATGTTCAAGCTGGATTTAGAAAAGGCAGAGGAACCAGAGATCAAATTGCCAACATCTCTTGGATTGTCAAAAAATCAAGAGAGTTCCAGAAAAACTTCTAGTTCTGGTTTATTGACTATGCCAAAGCCCTTGACTGTATGGATCACCACAAACTGTGGAAAATTCTGAAAGAGATGGGAATACCAGACCACCTGACCTGCCTCTTGAGAAATCTGTATGCAGGTCAGGAAGCAACAGTTAGAACCGGGCATGGAACAACAGACTGTTTCCAAATTGGGAAAGGAGCATGTCAAGGCTGTATATTGTCATCCTGCTTATTTAACTTATATGCAGAATACATCAAGTGAAATGCCAGACCAGATGAAACACAAGCTGGAATCAAGATTGGCAGGAGAAATATCAATAACCCTAGATTTGCAGATGACACCACCCTTATGGAAGAAAGTGAAAAAGAACTAAAGAGCTTCTTGATAAAAGTGAAAGAGGAGAGTAAAAAGTTGGCTTACAGCTCAACATTCAGAAAACTAAGATCATGGCAACTGGTCCCATCACTTCATGGCAAATAGATGGGGAAACAATGGAAACAGTGACACACTTTGTTTTGGGGGGCTCCAAAATCACAGCAGATGGTGACTGCAGCCATGAAATTAAAAGACATTTACTCCTTGGAAGAAAAGTTATGACCAACCTAGACAGCATATTACAAAGCAGAGACATTGCTCTGCCAACAAAGGTCCATCTAGTCAAGGCTATGGTTTTTCCAGTAGTCATGTACTGATGTGAGAATTGGACTGTGAAGAAGGCTGAGCGCCGAAGAATTGATGCTTTTGAACTGTGGAGTTGGGAGAAGACTCTTGAGTGTCCCTTGGACTGCAAGGAGATTCAACCAGTCCATCCTAAAGGAAATCATTCCTGAATATTCATTGGAAGGACTGATGCTGAAGCTGAAACTCCAATACTGTGGCCACCTGATGTTAAGAACATCACAGGGTCATCACAGAACAAAAGACCCTGATGCTGTGAAAGATTGAAGGGGGGAGAAGGGGATGACAGAGGATGAGATGGTTGGATGACATCAGTGACTCAATGGACATTAAATTTGAGTAAACTCCGGGAGTTGGTGACGGACTGGGAGACCTGACGTGCTGCAGTCCATGCGGTCACAAAGAGTCAGATATGACTGAGTGACTGAACTGAACTGATTCAAAAAGAAGTCCCCTCTCATTTGTTGGCTCTGAGACACAGTAATATTTCTCCCATTTTTCTTCTTACTCTCTGTGAGTGTTCTCCTTGGCCATCTTCTAGTCTCATGCCATGTGACTGTTCAACTACTGCCTCATTAGGCCAGTCTCATCAATTTTAGCAGATTTTGTCAAAGAAATTCATAAAGTAAACAGGTAGCACATGGTGACTAGGTGAATACTGGGAGCTATAGGGGAGGAAAATTTCCTTCTACACTTCTAGGTTTTTGTCTGAGACACTCCCTTCCCACCACCCATAATAAAAGATAGATTAACAGGGGGAGAAAATCAAACCAATGTTTCAGTTCGGTTCAGTCACTCAGTCATGTCCAACTCTTTGTGACCCCATGGACTGCAGCATGCCAGGCCTCCCTGTCCATCACCAAAACCAAAGTTTAATAGCATGCATTCCTTCTGAATACATAGGAGATGCCCAGGAAACTCCTGGAAATGGCCTAACTCACCATTCTTAATACCATCTCTAACTACAGACAGAAGAAGATGTTGGGCATGGGGAGTCAGTTATGGGAGTTCAGTTCAGTTCAGTTGCTCTGTCCTGTTTGACTCTTTGTACCCCATGGACTGCAGCATTGCAGGCTTCCCGATTCATCACCAACCCCCGGAGCTTACTCAGACTCGTGTCCATTGAGTCGGTGATGCATCCAATCATCTCATCCTCTGTCATCCCTTTCTCCTCCCTCCTTCAATCTTTCACAGCATCAGCATCTTTTCAAATGAGTTGGTTCTTCACATCAGGTGGCCACAGTATTGGAGTTTCAGCTTCAGCATCAGTCCTTCCAATGAATATTCAGGAATGATTTCCTTTAGGATGGATTGATCTCCTTGCAGTACAAGGCTCTCAAGAGTCTTCTCCAACTCCACAGTTCAAAAGCATCAATTCTTTGGCACTCAGCTCTCTTTATAGTCCAACTCTCACATCCATCGATGACTACTGGAAGAACAATAGCTTTGACTAGACGGACCCTTGTTGGCAGAGCAATGTCTCTGCTTTGTAATATGCTGTCTAGGTTGGTAATAACTTTTCTTCCAAAGAGTAAGCGTCTTTTAATTTCATGGCTGCAGTCACCATCTGCTGTAATTTTGGAGCCCCCAGAAATACAATGTGTTGCTGTTTTCATTGTTTCCCCATCTATTTGCCATGAAGTGATGGGACCAGATGTCAAGATTTTAGTTTTCTGAATGTTGAGCTGTAAGCCAACTTTTTACTCTCCTCTTTCACTTTTATCAAGAAGCTCCTTAGTTCTTCGCTTTCTTCCATAACAGTGGTGTCATCTGCATATCTGAGGTTATTGATATTTCTCCTGCCATTCTTGATTCCAGCTTGTGCTTCATCCACCCCAGCATTTCTCATGATGTACTCTGCATATAAGTTAAATAAGCAAGGTGGCAATATACAGCCTTGACATACTCCTTTCCCGATTTGGAACCAGTGTGTTGTTCCATGTCCAGTTCTAACTGTTGCTTCTTGACTTGCATACAGATTTGTCAGGAGGCAGGTCAGGTGGTCTGATATTCCCAGATTTTTAAGTATTTTCCACAGCTTGTTGTGATCCACACAGTCAAAGGCTTCTATGTTAGTCGCTTAATTGTGTCTGACTCTCTGCAACCCCATGGACTATAGCCTGCCAGGCTCCTCTGTCCATGAAATTCTCCAGGCAAGAATACTGGAGTGGGTTGCCATTTCCTTCTCCACGGGATCTTCCTGATCCAGGGATTGAACCCAGGTCTCCTGCATTGCAGGCAGATGCTTTACCATCTGAGCTAGTAGGGAAACCCTCAAAGGATTTGGCATAGTCAATAAAGCAGAAGTAGATGTTTTTCTGGAACTCTCTTGCTTTTTCAATGATCCAACGGATGTTGGCAATTTGATCTCTCATTCCTCTGCCTTTTCTAAATCCAGCTTGAACATCTTGAAGCTCATCGTTCACGTATTGTTGAAGCCTGGCTTGGAGAATTTTGAGCATTAGTTTGCTAGCTTGTGAGATGAGTGCAATTGTGTGGTAGTTGGTGTGTTCTTTGGCATTGCCTTTCTTTGGGATTAGAATGGAAACTGACCTTTTCCAGTCCTGTGGCCACTGCTGAGTTTTCCAAATTTGCTGGCATATTGAGTGCAGCACTTTCACAGCATCATCTTTCAGGATTTGAAATAGCTCAACTGGAATTCCATCACCTCCACTAGCTTTGTTTTGTAGTGATGCTTACTAAGGTCCACTTGACTTTGCAGTCCAGAATGTCTGGCTCTAGTTGAGCAATCATACCATCGTGGTTATCTGGATCATGAAGATCTTTTTTGTACAGTTCTTCTGTGTATTCCTGCCACCTCTTCTTAATATCTTCTGCTTCTGTTAGGTGCATACCATTTCTGTCCTTTATTGTGCCCATCTTTGCATGAAATGTTCCCTTGGTATCTCTAATTTTCTTGAAGAGATTTCTAGTCTTTCCCATTCTATTGTTTTCCTCTATTTCTTTGCACTGATCACTGAGGAAGGCTTTCTTATCTCTCCTTGCTATTCTTTGGAACTGTGCATTCAAATGGGTATATCTTTCCTTTTCTCCTTTGCATTTCGCTTCCCTTCTTTTCACAGCTATTTGTAAGGCCTCCTCAGACAACCATTTTGCCTTTTTGCAGTTCTTTTTCTCTGGGATGGTCTTGATCACTGCCTCCTGTAAAATTTCACAAACCTTTGTCCCTGGTCCTTCAGGGACTCTGTCTATCATATGTAATCCCTTGAATCTATTTGTCACTTCCACTATATAATTGTAAGTGATATGATTTAGGTCATACCTGAATGATCTAGTGGTTTCCCCTACTTTCTTCAATTTAAGTCTAAATTTTGCAATAAGGTGCTCATGATCTGAGCCACCGTCAGCTCCTTGTCTTGGTTTTGCTGAATCTGTAAGGTTTCTTCATCTTTGGCTACAAAAAATATAATCAATCTAATTTCGGTGTTGACCATCTGGTGATGTCCATGTGTAGAGTCTTCTCTTATGTTGTTGGAAGAGGTTGTTTGCTATGACTAGTGTGTTCTCTCAACCAAACTCTATTAGCCTTTGCCCTGCTTCATTCTGTACTCCAAGGCCAAATTTGCCTGTTACTCCAGATTTCTTGACTTACTACTTTTGCATTCCAGTCACCTATAACGAAAAAGGCATCTTTTTGGGGTGTTAATTCTAGAAGGTCTTGTAGGTTTTCATAGAACTGTTCAACTTGGGCTTCTTCAGCATTTCTGGTTGTGGCCTTTATTGTGATATTGAATGGTTTGCCTTGGAAATGAACAGAGATCATTCTGTTGTTTTTGAGTTTGCATCCAAGTACTGCATTTCAGACTCTCTTGTTGACTTTGATGGCTAATCCATTTCTTGTATGGGATTCTTGCCCACAGTAGTAGATATAATGGTTATCTGAGTTACATTCACCTATTCCAGTCCATTTTAGTTTGCAGTTATGGGAGGTGACCAGGAAAAGCACAGTAAAGGAGGATATGGTAGTTATGAAAATTTAGGTCATTCCCTTCTCCAGCAGTTTCTAAAGATCTAGTCATGTTCCTCTTCCTATTGCAGAGAGGGAGATTTCCTTTATAAATAGAAATGTTCCTTACAAAAGGGTTGCAGTGGAGAAAAATGGGAGGCAGGGATAGTTAGGGAGTTTGGAATAGGTATGTACATACTGCTGTTTAAAATGGATAACCATAAGGACATACTGTATAGCACATAGAACTCTGCTGATGTGGCAGCCTAGATGGGAGGGGGAGTTTGGGGAAGAATGGATACATGTGTATGTGTGACTAAGTCCTTTCACTGTTTACCTGAAACTATCACAACATTGTTAATTAGCTGTACCCCAATACAAAACAAAAAGTTTAAAATAAAATAAATAAAATACAGAGAATATCAGGAGATATATGAAAACTGTGAAGTCATTCAATCATATGCAACTCTTTGCAACCCCATGGACTGTAGCCCACCAGGCTCCTCTGTCCATGGAATTTTCCAGGCAGAAATATTGGAATGGGTTGCCATTTCCTTCTCTAGGGGATCATGAAAACTGTAGAACTGTAAAAAAAAAAAAAAAAAAAAAAACAACTCATGTGGAAATCTTAGAACAGTATCTGAAGTCATCTAATAAAGTCCTAGATATTTCATTTAAAATATATAAATAACTTTTATAAATAAATTTAAAAAGAAGTGAGAACAAACTTCCTGTAAGCATGCTGCTTAATAGGACCAAGAACTAAAGTTGTCAATATTAACATTACTATTCCAGCAAATTTTTGCCTAGGAAAATAAAGTTGTAAGCAACTTTATTGTTTGTTGCAGGAATTTTCTGAAAAGTTATTTATTAGAATAATAAGCTGGTTTAATTAGCTGCCCTTCTCAAAGCAAGTGGTTATGAGTCAGGATAAATATCACCATTCGCATATGGACAAATTGCTCACTCATCAAATGATTACTCAACAAGACATACTTCAAAACTCTTGCCTTGCTATATTCCCCAATCTAAGAATTTATATCAGAAATGTTGTCCCTTTCCAATCAGACCCCTGCATTGAAAGAGGTTCCTTAAACCAAACACCTAAACTTTATAAATATATGCCTTTGACTTTCCCTTTCTAATACACTATTAAGTTGATATCTTTCCTAACCAAAACAAGTAATACATTAAGCCTTGTTTGTGAAACCAAGCAGGACCCTATGGGGCCCTCCTGGGCACAAAAGCCTTTCTCTGTCCTCCATTTCTTATTTGCAGGAAAAATGCTTCAGCCTCCAAGAGCTTCCTGAATACCAAAGTGCAGATTCAAACTGGGATGCTAGGGAATGCAGAAAACAAAGGAGGAGCAATCAAGAAACAATAGTGAAGCAAGGGGCAGGATCCTGGTTCTTCTGGAAGGGATATCAGTTCAGTACAGTTCAGTCCAGTCACTTAGTCTTGTCTGACTTTTGCAATCCCATGGACGGCTGCACACCAGGCTTCTATGTCTATCACCAACTCCTGAAGCTTGCTCAAACTCATGTGGTTGGTTGATGATGCCATCCAACCATCTCATCCTCTGTTGTCTCCTTCTCCTCCCACCTTCAATCTTTCCCAGCATCAGGGTCTTTTCCAGTGAATCATTTCTTTGCATCAGGTGGCCAAAGTACTGCAGCTTCAGCTTCAGCATCAGTCCTTCCAATGAATATTCAAGACTGATTTCCTTTAGGATGGACTAGTTGGATCTCCTTGCAATTCAAGGGACTCTCAAAAGTCTTCACCAACACCACAGTTCAAAAGCATCAATTCTTTGGCACTCAGCCTTTTCTTAATGGTTCAAGTCTTACATCCATACATGACTGCTGGAAAGACCATAGCTATGACTGCACGGACCTTTTTTGGCAAAGTAATGTCTCTGCTTTTTAATATGCTTTCTAGGTTGGTTATAGCTTTTCTTCCAAGGAGCAAGCATCTTTTAATTTCATGGCTGCAGTCACCATCTGCAGTGATTTTGGAGCCCAACAAAATAAAGTGTGTCACTGTTTCCATTGTTTCCCCATCTATTTGCCTTGAAGTGATGGTATAGGATGCCATGACCCTGCCCCTTGCTGCACTATTGTTTCTTGACTACTCCTCCTTTGTTTTCTGCATTCCTTAGCTTCCCTGATTAGCAACTGTTTGAATCTGCACTTTAGTATTCATGAAGGTCTTAGTGGCTGAAGCATTTTTCCTGCAAATAAGAAATGGAAGAGATACATATAACCGTATTTTTGAGTTCTTCTGCAGGAACTAAGACCCTCCATTCAGGTTGAGGATGGTAACTTCAGGCTAAGAGATTCCTGGAGCACAGCCCTGTTACCTTAATACCAACCAATCAGTTGAAAAATCATACACCCTGTAGCCTTTACTCCCTGAAAATCACTGGAGTGTTTTGAGTTTTTGAGTGTAAGCCATCTGTTCTCCTTGCTTGGCTCTGCAGTACACCTTTCTCTGTTCCAAACCCTGAGATTTCAGTTTGTTTGGCCTCAATCTGCATTAGGCACACAAACTTCTATTTAGTAACATTTGATCAACAAATTTTTGTTGGTGGTCTTTTTTGAAGTCAGCAGTCATAGATGTGAGAGTTAAAGTAATGAGAATAAATCCGTTTTTAATAAATATACAGAGCATGAAAGTAGAATATGTCCAAGGACAACATTCACAGACAGCATAAGAAGAAGATGAACTAGAGACAACTACAGAAAAGTTAGGAGAAATGGATTTTATCATATATCAGAGCCAAGAAATGAGAGAGGGCTTCTTTCCTGGTGGAGGGAATCATAAGTGTCATGTATCAAAAGTTTAGAATAATAAGGATTAAAAGGAAACTGCTAAAATTGTTTATAGGAAGTTTAAGAACACTCAGCAGTTAGCCACAGAGTGAATATATGATTATTAGATGTGACCAACAGATCTACTCAAACTCTGAAGAAATTTGAGAAAAATGAAAATTTATTATCACCGTTCACGAATTTGACTTAGTGAAGTTTCTGGTGAATTGGGGCAGATTCAAGATAATAGAGAAAGATGTAAAGGTTTGAATAATTTAAAATTGCTTGCTTAGTCCCTCAGCCATGTTGAACTCTTTGCTACCCCATGGACTCTAGCCTGTCAGGCTCCTCTGTCCATGGAATTCTCCAGGCAAGAACACTGGAATGGGTTGCCATTTCCTTCTCCAGGGGCTTTTCCTGATCCAGGGATCAAATCTGTGTCTCCTGTGTCTCCTGCATTGCAGGCACATCCTTTACCCACTGAGCCATCAGAGAAGCCGTAATTTAGATGAGAGGGCGGCAAATCTTTTCTGTCTCTTTGACAGCTCTGTTATGGTAAAGCCAGGGAAGCAGCCAAGACATAACCAATTGGGCCTGGGTGGATGTGTTCCAAAAACCTTTATTTACAAAACTGGATAGCAGGCTGCATTTGGCCCATCTCTACAGTTTGTAGACCCCTGATTTATACTAAGGGAATGTTATAGAACAAAAGAAATTGTTAGCAAGCTAAAGTATACATAGAAGTTGTCGCATTAAATAGATTCACTAGAATGGAGCAACTATTCAAAGTGTTTTTTAAGAGAGCCTAAAACAGCAGCATCTGAAGGCAGCTTTTTATTTCTTCCCAAAGAAAACTATTATATGGATGATGCTGGTATCTGATCTGCATGTGTCTTGATAGCCATACTGGGTCATCCTACACTGAAATAAATAAGTCTTTGTGTGATACCATATTTTGCATAAAATTCATGCTTCCCAAATTAATAGCTTTTGTCAATTTAGAATTTTAATTGGTGCATGCTACTTTGATTTTTAAATCTCTTGAAAATTAGACTAGAAAAAAGATAAGATAATTACTACAAATTAACAAGATAGTTAAACTAATCTCTTGAATACATATAAATTCATATTCAGACTTAATATTAGTACCCAAAAGAAGTTTGGATAGTACTCTCCTCAAAAGGGAAGTAAATGAGGGAAAAAGGAGATTGCAATGGGTGTGTCTTGTCAAGCTCAACTATACAACTAACAACTTACTTTGTAATGCCTTTTAACTTTGATAATCTATGAACCATGCAAGTTTCATAAACTAGTTGCTTGCAAATAATGTGGTTGTGGTATCAAAAGCAATGTCAAAGTAAAGGTAGAGCTATTTAGTAGTAAATTCATAGAAAGTGTTATAGGCCTTTCTTATTTAATCATGAAATTATACCATCATAATACCATTATAGCATTGCACATGCATTTTATTTACTATTGATCATGCTGTTCTGATTATTTAATCACCTGCCAGTACTTCTTACACTTTATTTTAACCGAGAATTAGGAAAAACAGCTACATTTAAAACGTATTACATTGCAAAATATAGGTCAAGTGCTTTATATTGCAATAGTACATTTAGTCCTCACACCAAATCCAGTGAGATAAGTCCTGTTTTTATCCCCATACTCCAGATAAGGAAAGTAAAGCACAAAAAGATTATGATACTTTCTAGTAACAGAAGAGCTCATAAGTGACAGAACTGAGACTCAACCAAGTTCTTTTTATCCCAAGATCCTAATTTCTTAACTACCCTAAAATACCAGTTCTGAATAAGACTAGTGGGGATGAGGGTGAGGAGTGCAACAGTACAGTTGGCTAATTAAGTGTCCACTATCTTCCAGGTTTTAGTGCTACACTGGATATGTCAGATGTCCCATGAAGGGGGGAGGGCTATCCAGGAAATTATTTTATCATTTGATAAAAAATAAAAATATGATAAATATATTAAAAATATGTACTTTGAGACCCTTATATAAGGATAGTTAATAAAAACCTACCACCAGACAAGTAATTTCAACAGGATGGAATGGGATATATCAGAATACAGTAGTGTATCTTTGTGAACCATTGCACTAGACTCTGAATTCTTTGAGAGCATCTTAGTTACCTTTGTATCTCCAATGCCAAACACAAGGCCTATCATAAAATACAAAATACAGAATATAAAGGGGAACCAGTTTCTGATGAGACACTTATATTTGTCAGTAGGTCAATCATATCTCTTGAACCACAGTTTATTATTTCTGAAATATAGTTGGTTGCTGCTGCTGCTAAGCCACTTCAGTCATGTCTAACTCTGTGTGACCCCATAGACAGCAGCCCACCAGGTTCTGCCATCCCTGGGATTCTCCAGGCAATAATACTGGAGTGGGTTGCCATTTTCTTCTCCAATGCAGGAAAGTGAAAGTAAGTCCCTCAGTCATGTCTGACATTTCACAACCCCATGGACTGCAGCCTACCAGGCTCCTCGGTCCTTGGGATTTTCCAGGCAAGAGTACTGGAGTGGGTTGCCATTGGCTTCTCAGCTAATTACAAAATTTTAAAAAGATATAGATCAGATTTTTGATTTACGAAACTTGCCATCTAATGCATAGAAGACAAACCATAGACAAAGACAAATAATACTTATCCTACCTTGTTCAGGCTTCCCCGGTGGCTTAGATGGTAAAGAATCTGCCTGCAATGCAAGAGACTTGAATTAGATCCTTGGGTCAGGAAGATACCCTGGACAAGGAAATGGCAACACACTCCAGTATTATTGTCTGGAGAATTCCATGGACAAAGGAGCCTGGCAGGCTATAGGCCATGGAGTTACAAAGAGTTGGACACAACTGAGCAACTACCACTCATACTCATACCTTGTTCACAGAATTGATGTGAAGGTCAAATGAAATACTGTATAAATTTTACACATTATAAAATACAATTGACCCTTGAACAATGTCAGGTTTAGGGGCACTGACCCTTCAGGAAGTCAAAAATCTGTGTATAATTTATAGTTGACCATATATATATATATCTCCCTAGATTCAACTAAACCTCTGATTGTATAGTACTGTAGGAGTTACTATTGAAAAAAAAATTCATGTATAAGTGGATCTGTGCAATTCCAACTAGCATTGTTCAAGGGCCAAGTATACAAAAGTGAGCATTAGAATTTGATCAAATAAAGTTGCTGTCATCTATCTAATAGTCTGATTTATTTTGGTTTCAAGAGATAGAAATTCAACTCCAACTAACCTAAAGGGGAAAAAAACAAATGTATTGAAAGTGCATAGGGTAGCGTAGCACTCTGAATCAAGAAAGAAGAAAGAAAAAATAAACTGCAAGGGCAGGGTAACTCTAGGAATCTCAGGTATGTCAAGTAAGGT
Source organism: Tragelaphus eurycerus (assembly GCA_935064755.1). Classification (NCBI taxonomy): domain Eukaryota; kingdom Metazoa; phylum Chordata; class Mammalia; order Artiodactyla; family Bovidae; genus Tragelaphus; species Tragelaphus eurycerus. The sequence continues at coordinate 4,433,961 of CAKXYN010000131.1, forward strand.
CTCTGTGCCATGAATTTCTTTTTCTATCAGTTTTTCTTTTCTCCTGCTTCTTTCTCCAACTGAAACTGGAGAGTAGAGTCAGATCAGATCAGATCAGATCAGTCGCTCAGTCGTGTCCAACTCTTTGCAACCCCATGAATCGCAGCACGCCAGGCCTCCCTGTCCATCACCAACTCCTGGAGTTCACTCAGACTCCCGTCCATCCAGTCAGTGATGCCATACAACCATCTCATCCTCTGTCGTCCCATTCTCCTCTTGCCTCCCATTATCAGAGTCTTTTCCAATGAGTCAACTCTTTGCATGAGGTGGCCAAAGTACTGGAGTTTCAGCTTTAGCATCATTCCTTCCAGAGAAATCCCAGGGCTGATCTCCTTCAGAATGGACTGGCTGGAACTCCTTGCAGCCCAAGGGACTCTTAGAGTCTTCTCCAACACCACAGTTCAAAAGCGTCAATTCTTTAGTGCTCAGCCTTCTTCACAGTCCAACTCTCACATCCATACATGACCACAGGAAAAACCATAGCCTTGACTAGACGGACCTTTGTTGGCAAAGTAATGTTTCTGCTTTTGAATATGTTATCTAGGTTGGTCATACCTTTCCTTCCAAGAAGTAAGCGCCTTTTAATTTCATGGCTGCAGTCACCATCTGCAGTGATTTTGGAGCACAAAAAATAAAGTCTGACACTGTTTCTACTGCTTCCTCATCTATTTCCCATGAAGTGATGGGACCCAGATGCCATGTTCTTCGTTTTCTGAATGTTGAGCTTTAAGCCAACTTTTTCACTCTCCACTTTCACTTTCATCAAGAGGCTTTTAGTTCCTCTTCACTTTCTGCCAGAAGGGTGGTGTCATCTGCATATCTGAGGTTATTGATATTTCTCCCGGCAATCTTGATTCCAGCTTGTATTTCTTCCAGTCCAGCGTTTCTCGTGATGTACTCTGCATATAAGTTAAATAAGCAGGTTGACAATATATAGCCTTGATGTACTCCTTTTCCTATTTGGAACCAGTCTGTTGTTCCATGTCCAGTTCTAACTGTTGCTTCCTGACCTGCATACAAATTTCTCAAGAGGCAGATCAGGTGGTCTATTATTCCCATCTCTCTCAGAATTGTCCACAGTTTATTGTGATCCACACAGTCAAAGGCTTTGGCATAGTCAATAAAGCAGAAATAGATGTTTTTCTGGAACTCTCTTGCTTTTTCCATGATCCAGCGGATGTTGGCAATTTGATAGAATAGTCCTCCTTTATCCATGAGGGTTCTAAGACTCCCCAGTGGATGCCTCCACCACAAAGAGTTCCAAAGCCTATATTCACTGTTTTTTTTTTTTTTCTATACATGCATATCTGATGAAGTTTAATTTATAAACTAAGCACAGAGAATATCCCAAATGCTAGCATCACAACTCTTATATATTGGGGCCACTTTTAAGTAAAATAAGGATCACTTGAACATATGCACTGAGATACCTGGACAGTTGATCTGATAACCAAGACTGCTACTGAGTGTAGCTGGGCATGATATGGGCATGATATGCTGGACAAGGGGATGATTCATGCCCCAAGTGGAATGGAACAGGATAGTGTGAGACTTCAACATGCTACTCAGAATTGTGAACAATTTAAAACTTATGAATGGTTTATTTCTGAAATTTTCTATTTAATATTTTGGACCATGCTTGACCTTGGGTAACTGAAACTGCAGAAGGCATAACCACAGATAAGGGAGGGGGGACCTTTGTATTAGCTTCTTCTTCTCAGGCTTCTCCACTTGGTGGAAAAAATAGCCTATGTTACCCCTAGTGTCATATCCTTATAGTTGTATCCTAGAATCATATCTTTATAGTTCTTTGATATCCTTACTAGAGTTAGGATACACACATCTGAAAAATCCTGAAGAAAGACTCTGATTGCATGCAAGGATGGCATACTCTTGCCATTGCTAATCACCGAGGTCATACAACTGGGTTTCTATGATGGTCTCAGCCTGGGTCACATGTTCACATATTTTTGTTTAAAAAAAATGGAGCTAGGAAAAATATCCTGAGCAAAGATAATAATTACTACAATATCATAGTTTTATTTGCTTAATACCTTATCTACTAAAAATACAAGGGAGTTCCCTTGTGATCTAGTGGTTAGAATTCAGGCTTTCATTGCCACGACTCAGGTTTGACCCCTGGTTGGAGAACTGAGATTAAAAAAAAAAAAAAAAACAACTACCCAGAAACCCATGTAGAATGTTTTCAGTTCAGTTCAGTCGCTCAGTCATGTCCAACTTTTTGCAACCCCATGAATCGCAGCACGCCAGGCCTCCCTGTCCATCACCAGCTCCCGGAGCTGACTGAGACTCACGTCCATCAGGTCGGTGATGACATCCAGCCATCCCATCCTCTGTCGTCCCCTTCTCCTCCTGCCCCCAATCCCTCCCAGCATCAGAGTCTTTTCCAATGAGTCAACTCTTAGCATGAGGTGGCCAAAATACTGGAGTTTCAGCTTTAGCATCATTCCTTCCAAAGAACACCCAGGGCTGATCTCCTTCACAATGGACTGATTGGATCTCCTTGCAGTCCAAGGGACTCTCAAGAGTCTTCTCCAACACCACAGTTTAAAAGCATCAGTTCTTTGGTGCTCAGATTTCTTCACAGTCCAACTCTCAAATACATACCTGACCATTGGAAAAACCATAGCCTTGACTAGACGGACCTTTGTTGGCAAAGTAATGTCTCTGCTTTTGAATATGCTATCTAGGTTGGTCATAACTTTCCTTCCAAGGAGTAAGCGTCTTTTAATTTCATGGCTGCAATCACCATCTGCAGTGATTTTGGAGCCCCAAAAAATAAAGTCTGACACTGTTTCCACTGTTTCCCCATCTATTTCCCATGAAGTGATGGGACCGGATGCCATGATCTTCGTTTTCTGAATGTTGAGCTTTAAGCCAATCTTTTCACTCTCCTCTTTCACTTTCATCAAGAGGCTCTTTAGTCCTCTTCACTTTCTGCCATAAGGGTGAAGAATGTCTTAGATTCTATTTCTCTTGTTGTTGTTGTTCAGTTGCTCAGTCTTGTCTTACTTTTTGCAACCCATGGACAGCAGCATGACGGGCTCCTCTGACCTTCGCTATCTCCTACAGTTTGCTCAAACTCATGTCCATTGACTTAGTGTTGCCATCCAACCATCTCATCCTCTGTCAACCCTTTCTCCTCCTGCCCTCAATCTTTCCCAGCATCAGGGGCTTTTCCAGTAAGTCGGCTTTTCACATTAGGTGGTCAAAGTATTGGAGCATTAGCTTCAGCATCAGTCCTTCCAATGAATATTCAGGACTGACTTCCTTTAGAATTGACTGATTTGATCTCCTTGCAGTCCAAGGGACTTTCAAGAGTCTTCTCCAGCGTCATAATTTGATAGCATCAATTTGTCTGAACCCAGCCTTCTTTATGGTCCAACTGTCACATCCATATATGACTACTGGAAAAACCATAACTTTGACTATACAGACCTTTGTCGGCAAAATGATGTTTTTGCTCTTTAATACACTGTCTAGGTTTGTCATAATTTTTCTTCCAAGGAGAAGTGCCTTTTAATTTCATGGTTGTAGTCACAATCCATAGTGATTTTGGAGCCCAAGAAAATAAAATCTGCCACCGCTTACACATTTTCCTCTTCTATTTTCCATGAAGTGATGGGGCCAGATAACACAATCTTAGTTTTTTGAATGTTGAGTTTCAAGACAGCTTTGTCACTCTCCTCTTTCACCCTCATTAAGAGGCTTTTTAGTTCCTTTTCACTTTCTGCCATTAGAGTGGTATCATCTGCATATCTGAGGTTGTTGATATTTCTCCCAGCAACCTTGATCCCAGCTTGTAGTTCATCCAGCTAGGCATTTCACATGATGTACTCTGCATAGAAGTTAAATAAGCAGAGTGACCTTGCCCAATTTTGAACTAGTCAGTTCCACACAGTGTTCTAACGGTTGCTTCCTGACCTGCATACAGGTTTCTCAGGAAGCAGGTAAGATGGTCTGATATTCCCATCTCTTTAAGAATTTTTCCAGTTTGTTGTGATCCACACAGTTAAAGGCTAGTCAATGAAGCAATTACCATAGTCAATGAAGCAGAAGTAGATGTTTTTCTGAAATTCACTTGCTTTCTCCACTATCCAACAAATTTTGGCAATTCAGTCTCTGGTTCCTCTGCCCTTTCTAAACCCAGCTTGTACATCTGAAAGGTCTCAGTTCATGTCCTGCTGAAACCAAGTTTGAAGGATTTTGAGTATAACCTTGATAACATGTGAAATGAATGTAATTGTACGTTAGTTTGAATATTCTTCAGCATCACCTTTCATTGGGATTGGAATGAAAACTGACCTTGTCCAGCCCTGTGGCCACTGCTGAGTTTTCCAAACATGCTGGCATATTGAGTGCAGCTCTTTAATAGCATCAGTTTTAAGGATTTGAAATAGCTCAACTGGAATTCCATAACCTCCAGTAGCTTTGTTCATAGTGATGGTTCCTAGAGCCCAGTTGACTTTGCAGTCCAGGATGTTCAGCTGTAGGTGCATGATCACACCATCGTGATCATGAAGATCTTTTTTGTATAGTTCTTCTGTGTATTCTTGCCACCTCTTCTTAATATCTTCTGCTTCTGTTAGGTCCCTACCATTTCTGTCCTTTATTGAGCCCATCTTTGCATGGAATGTTCCCTTGGTAGCTCTAATTTTCTTGAAGAGATCTCTAGTTTTTCCCATTCTATTGTTTTCCTCTATTTCTTTGCATTGATCGCTGAGGAAGCCTTTTTAAAATAAATGATAATGCTTTAATAATGTGATATCTTGATCCATCAAAGGCTTTTTCTGGCTCAATGTTCTGTAAATTCATTTATTAGGCCATAAAAAAATGTGTACTTTTTACATATGGTAATGTATATGTTTCAATGCTAGTCTCTCAAATCATCCTACCCTATCCTTCCCCTACTGTGTCCAAATGTCTGTTCTCTATGTCTGCATCTCCTTTGCTTCCCTGCAAGTAAGATCATTAGTACTATCTGTGGGAGTTTGCTGTATAATACAGGGAACACAAACCCGGAGCTCTGTGACAACCTAAAAGGGTGGGATGGGGAGGGACGTGGGAGGGGGGTTCAAGAGGGTGGGAACATATGTATACCTATGGTCAATTCATGCTGTGTATGGCAGAAACCATTACAATATTGTAAAGTAACTATCCTCTAATTAAAAATAAAATTTAAAAAGTGTGTACTTTTAGCAACTTTATTTTCTTTTCCTTTTTTAAAAAATTGAGGTACAATGAACTTATTAGTTTCAGATGATAACATAGTAATTTGCTATTTTTATATAATATGCCTCATACCTTTGTTATTATAAAATATTAACCGTGTTCCCTGCATTGTACATTACCAGTTTTTATTTATTTTATACCTAGTACAAATCCCTTTCACATATTTTGCCCTTTCTCCCACTCCTCTCCCCTATGGTGAGGAGTAATTGGTTCTCTGTTTCTTAGCCATTTCATTTTCAATTGCTTGAACTGAAACTAACATCAGTTGCTCTTGGTAAATGCAAGATTGCAAATAATTATTGATAATTTTTGTTTGATAAAGATCTTTCTGGTGATGCAACTGTTAAGAGTATTTTATAGGCCATGACAACATTGAGACTATTTCTGAGAAATTAGTGGCGGATTCATGTTGATGTATGGCAAAACCAATACAATATTATAAAGTAATTAACCTCCAATTAAAATAAATAAATTAAAAAATTTGACTACATCTAAAGCTGATGTTTTTTCAGAACACTGTTTCTAAAAAGACTTAACTCTTCATACAAATCAGTTTCATGTAGGTCTGAATTTAATTTTAAATGTGAATTCATATAATGGAATTTTAATATGTCCTCAGACATCTTCTGTAACTCGTTAAGGTTGTTGTGGTGATGGTTTAGTTACTAAGTTTTGTCCAACTCTTTCAACTCCATGGACAGTAGCCAGCCAGGCTCCTCTGTCCATAGGATTTTCCAGGCAAGTTAAAGTTGTAGAAGAAACTGAAAGTATGTTCATAACTCAAAATACCTGCTTATACATTCTAGTACTTTATCTTCAATTATAAGGAAAATTAATTTAAAAATTTTATTCTCTAGTAATTGATTCATGTGAAACTCTAATAAAAATAAAATGAATATTCTTAAGGTGGCTCAGTGGTAAAGAATCCACCTGCCAATGCAGGAGACATGGGTTCCATCCCTGATCCAGGAAGGTTTCACATACCTCAGAGCAACTAAGCCCGTGTACCACAACTACTGACTCTGTGCTCTAGAGACCAGGAGCCACAACTCCTGAGGCCTGTGTGCCCTAGAGCCCGTGTTCCATAACAAGAAAAGACACTGCAATAAGAAGTCCACACACCATGACCAGAGAGTAGCTCCTATTCATCAGGACCAGAGAAAGCTCACACAGCAACAAAGACCCAGCACAGTCAAAAATAAATAAATTAAATTTAAAACAAAGGAAAATAGTGTTCTTTAAATTTAATTTCTATGCCCATAGATATTTGCTTTATAATGTTGCAGCAATTTTCAAATCCAGAAATGCTAAATTCTTAAAAGAATTCTAATAATTCTTTGATCTGTTTTATCATAATGTCCATGTATATGCTTTTACTTCGTAAAAATTATTGGAAAACATTTACTGCCTGTTCCTGAGATGTGGAAGCTCCTGCTCAGAGAGTTAATATTTGTGCAGATGCTGGGGTGGGAAGCCAGGATGGACAGGCAAGCTGACCCTCCACTGCAGTTCTCAACATTGCCCACATGAGGAATCCCTCCTTTCCCCCAGGCCACAGCCACTGCTCCCGCAGCAGCTAATTCTACTGCTGTTGCCATCACTGTAGTTGCCTATATGGGTCTGAATCTTGGCCCCAATCATTCCTCAGGGTTCACAGAGCCCCAGATTGCCCTAAGGTAGCAAATAGGTTTCAGACAACCAAGTACAGTGCTCATTGTTCTCCTGAGCCTTAGCTTTTGGTATGTACGCTGGTGCCATGCATATTTCCTCTGTCCATGCCCATACACCATTGTATCTTTGGATGTGATTTACAAAACCCAAGTTCAAAGGCAAAACTATTAAGGATTTCATGATGGTGATAGCAGAACATTAAATCAAGTGTGGGACTCATTATGAAATCAGGGCTAGTTTTCCACGTAAAGCCTGTTTTACAAGATGTGCTCACTTGGGAAAACAAGGGCCCTGTTTATTCTCTGAATAGGTAGTTGCGCAAAAGTACTTAAGAAGTTTTGAAAAAAAGACGTGAAATACGTTGTCTCCTAGGATTTTACTTATACACATGCACATCCACCCACTCACACCTCATTTCTGAAACAAAAATGTTATAAAAATATAATGAATCTTTCTATGTGATATGCATTCTTTTTAAAAATGCTGGTCCTGACTCACTAAACGCATACAATTTCCTTGAAAGTTGACAAAATTATCCTGGTTTGCCTGGGACTTTCCTTCTGGCATTATAAGTCCTATGTCTTAGGAACCTCCTCAGTTCTGGGAAAAACAGGATGAGTGGTCATTCTGTCTTCATGTCTTTATTCTACGCAGACAACTGCCTGTTTTTGCCTTGACTTGTTTTCCAACAACAGCTTGAAGGCTTGACCTAAGGTTTCCATCTCCTCCATGAAATTTTCTGATACTTCATGGTTGAGGTAAGTGCTACTTTGTCTCTTCTCCCACAGAACACTGGGTATCACTTTTATAGAATTTATCACATTGCTTCCTTGGTTGTTTCTCCCATTAGACAAGAGTTCCTTAGGACAGGAAGTGAGTTTTTCTCATCTCTGGTTTTTTTTTTTTTTTGGTTCCTAACATAGTGCTGGTGTCTAACATAACAAGTAGTCAATACAGGTTTCACCCTCTATCCAAAAGTTGCTGTTGTTGTTCAGTCGCTAAATTGTGTCTGACTCTTTGCGATCCCATGGACTGCAGCATGCCAAACTTGCCTGTACTTCACTATCTCCTGGAGTCAACTCATGCCCATTGAGTTGGTGATACCATCCAACTATCTCATCCTCTGTTACCCCTTTCTCTTCCTGCCCTCAGTCTTTCCCGGTATCAGGACCTTTTCCAATGAGTTGGCTATTCATATCAGGTGGCCAAAGTATTGGAGTTTAGCTTCTTTCCGTGAATACTCAGGGTTGATTTCCTTTAGGATTGCCTGGTTTGATCTCCCTGCTGTGCAAGGGATTCTTAAGAGTCTTCTCCAGCATCTCAATTCAAAAGCATCAGTTCTTCAGTGCTTAGCCTTCTTTATTCTTCAACTCTCATATCCACACATGACTATTAGAAAAACCATAGCTTTGACTAGACAGATCTTTGTCAGCAAAGTGATGTCTAGAGCATTCCTATGAAATCTTTCATAAGTCAAAATGGCAAAAAGTGAAGAAGGAATTACCTTAAGACACATCTTGCTAACAGATGCACAAAATAAATTGAGATCAAGCACAGATACTCACAGACCCATTTCAAAGCTATGGTGGCTTGATGCTGAGATGCTGAGTGTAGTTTGTGGGAAAAGAGCTTCTATTCTCACTGTTTGGGGTGCTCACTGCTTCTGTAAGGACTCACTGCAAAACAAACACCAACATCTTATTTTTGCTTTTTTTCCCCCATAAAAGTAAAAATCCTATAAGAATTTCTTTCTGTTAGTGAAAACAAATGTTAGTGAAAAGAGAGGTGGCATGAAATGAACTTTTGAAAAGTGGGGGATAACAATTTATTGAAAAGATGAATGAAGCACTGGATATAAAACTGCTCTTTATCATAAGCACTAATGGTCAATAGTCCTTTGCTTTGTTAAAAAATCACATTGGATAGTCTTAGCTTCCTTCAGAAACATTAAACAAATCGACCCACCCTCTAAATGTTGGGGGTGAGTTCAATTAATTCCTTATTTACTAGGTTCTTTATTTAACCCTAGCCTTCCTCTACTTAATAGCATGTGCTTTCTTTAAACTTGATATAAGAACTCTAATATAGTTGGCAAAGAAAATGGCTTTCTTTTGTTTTGAAAACAAGTTTTCAGTCTCATTGGACATAGTTGTAGAACTGTCGTGTTACTGAAAATTCAACACTATTATGTGCATATTACGTATTAAGTTTTTCCCAACCATGTTGATGTCACTGTAAGCTCAGTTTGAAGAACCCAGAAATAAGATTAAAGTTTGGACTCAGTGAGGAAAAAAGTTTTGTTTGAAAAGTACCTTCCTAGTGCTGATATAAAACTAATGAATATAATCAGTCTATTTAGTATGATGTAGAATATCTTGGTAAAAAAAGCTTTAATTTTAGTGAAAAAAAAGAAACTGAATGTTTTGTTTTACACCAGGAAAATCAGTTTTGTACATTGAAATATATGATTCCATACATGTTTGGTTTAATGACTGACTAGAAAAGTAATTTTGGCAACACTATTATGATTTATGGTGTTGAAAAAATTTATAAAAATGTATTTGAAGAGTTGCTTGTATAAGCCTGATATATTATAGAAATCTGCAGTGGGCAATTCTATCAAATATTTCTGTTATTATACTTTAAGCCAGTTCTTGACACTGTCTATCTCAGATTGGGACTTGAACTCATAGTCTTTTAACTGAGATCACATCTGATTTCAGGACTTAATGAAGCTCAGGTTCTTGGTATCTCATTGCAGAAAAAATTCAGTGATGGACAAAGTGATAGGTAAGAAGTGGATTTATTTAGAGAGAAGCACACTCCACAGAATGTGGGCCATCTCAAAAAGCAAGAGAATACCAGGGTATGGTGTTGTCAGTTTCTATAGGGGTGGGTAATTTCATAGGCTAATGAGTGGGAGGAGTATTATAACTATTTTGGGGAAGGGGTGGGCATTTCCAGGAATTGGGCCACTACCCACTTTGACCTTTATGATAGGTTTTGGAACTGTCATGGCACCTGTGGATGTGTCATTTAGCTTGCTGATGTGTTACAATGAGCTCAAGTTCTAGAGGAAGTCAACTTATCTGCCATCCTGGACTTACTTGGTTCTAATCAGTTTATGACATGTTCTATGACTATGTCATTCTTTTAAAGATTTTGCCCTGTTCCCTTCTTTTCTGTTTCATTCTTACTGGATTATTGGAAAGCCATGTGGATCTAGACCAAACACAGGTTAAAGGCACAATCCTCCCTAGACTGTCTTTACCTCAGCCATCAGCCAACAGCCTGGATGAAGAGTGGTCTCAAACCTGCACATTTCTGATCTACTGGCTATAAAATCAAGATTTCCCACTACCCCATTAGGTTCAATAATTCACTATGCTATGCTATGCTATGCTAAATCGCTTCAGTCGTGTCCGACTCTGTGCGACCACATAGACGGCAGCCCTCCAGGCTCCCCCATCCCTGGGATTCTCCAGGCAAGAACACTGGAGTGGGTTGCCATTTCCTTCTCCAGTGCATGAAAGTGAAAAGTGAAAGTGAAGTCGCTCAGTCGTGTCCGACTCTTAGCTACCCCATGGACTGCAGCCTACCAGGCTCCTCTGTCCATGGGATTTTCCAAGCAAGAGTACTGGAGTGGGGTGCCATTGCCTTCTCTGCAATAATTCACTAGAATGACTCATAAAACTCAGGAAAGTGCTATTCTTAGGATTACGGTTTTATAATAGTAAAAAGAATAGAAATCAATATTAATCAGGGGACTTTCCTTGCAGTCCAGTGGTTAAGATTTTGCCTTCCAATGCAGGGGATGTGGGTTCAATCCTGGTCACAGAGCTGTAATCTCATGTGCTTCATGGCCAAAAAAGCCAGAACATGGACAACAGAAGCAATATTAGTTAACAAATTCAATAAAGACTTTAAAAATGGTCCACAACAAAACAAACAAACAAACAAATCTTTAAAACATCAGTCAAAGGAAGAGATGTATGTGGCAAGATCCAGGAGGGTATCAAGTGGAGACTTCCAGTGACTTTTCCCATTGAGTCAGGATGTGTCATCTTCCTGGCACATCAATGTGTAGCAATATGCACAAAGCATTGTTAACCCGGGAAATTCACCTGAGCCTCAGTGTCGAGATATTTTAAAGGAGTTTCATTAAATAGATGTGACTGATTGACTCTCTAGCCATGTGATGGAACTTAATCTCTAGCTCCTCTCTCCTCCTTGAAGGTCACATGGCTTAAAGCCTTAAATATCTAATCATATAAATTGGTCTTTCTGGCATGGCCAGCTCTCCTACCCTAAGTCATTTTAGCTAGCTTATATAGAAACCCAAGTATCTCCTCATTAGCATAAACTATCAGCACCTACCATGAATAGCAAAGACACTTTTATCACTCAGGAAATTCCAAGAATTTAGAAGTTATTTCCTAGGAACGGAGGACAAAGGCCAACTAAATTCTTTGTTAATACAACTGTTCACTGATAAATTGGAAACTATTAATATGTACATACAGGCTGGCATTCTTTATCTATGGAGAACACACACTTTATATATTCCAAACATAATACATAAAAAGGAAAACATTTTATCCATAAGCTGTTGTAACAACACATTGATCTATTTTCTTAAGTGCAGGCCAGGGAATAAGGATTTAAGGCCACTGAAGCTTTATTCTTTACTAGTGTCTTTCTTTTACTGGATAGCTTTCAATAGCAAAACAGCTTCCTAAGTGCTTCACATTGGTCTATCTGTGTAATACCACTCAAGTTCTTGACATACATATGGAATATGCAACTACTGAAATTGATCGGTTAGAGTGTTCTGTTTTCTTTCTTTCTTTCTTTTTTGGTTTCCATCTTCTCTCTTTGCAGGAGTATTTTTTCTTCAGTTTCTTTTATACTGTAGGAAAGAAAAAAAATTTTTTTCTTCTACCCTTCTATGTTCTTGGTTCATATCCCAACCCCTACCTCTGTAAAAACAGATTAACAGGAGAAAAATAAACTTAAGTTTATTAGCCTGTAAACTTCCTATACACATGGGAAGTACCAATGACCCAAGTCACTTAAATATCAATTCCAGCGAAAGACAAAAGAAGATGTTGAGTGTAGGGAAACCAGTTATGGGAGGCTATCAGGAAAAGCACAGTAACAAGAGTATCATTGTTATGCAGATTTAGGTCTTCGTCTTCTCCATTGATAGAGTTTCTAGAGATTTAGTCATCCCTCTCATCCTGTTACAGAGAGGGAGATACACTTACAAATGGAGATTTCCTTTTGTGTCAAATACCACTTATACCATAGAGGTATTTTTGAGGGTGGCAAATTCTGCCCCACTTCAACACCTCGGTTAATCTCAGAGTTTCTGAAGTCAGACTACCTAGGTTCAAATCCCTGCTTTTCCATTCATTAGCTGTATAACTGGGCAAGTTACTTGACCTCTCTGTGCCTCAGTTTTTTTCATCTATAAAACATGTATAATAGTAATAGTTACCCTTATGGTTTTAGTGAAGATCCAAATAAATAACATAAGTAAAACACACAAAAAAGTTATTAAATGCTAGCAGTTATACTTTCAATTTGAGCAGCTCAAGGATAACAATTCCTTTAGTTATACAATTCTGTATAACTAAGATTCCTTTGTGAGTATGGTTTCAGTGTGTCTGCCCTCTGATGCCCTCTTGCAACACCTACCGTCTTACTTGGGTTTCTCTTACCTTGGGCGTGGGGTATCTCTTCACGGCTGCTCCAGCAAAGTGCAGCTGCTGCTCCTTGCCTTGGACAAGGGGTATCTCCTCACCGCCACCCTTCCTGACCTTCAACATGGGATAGCTCTTCTAGGCTCTCCTGTGCCCACGCAGCAACCACTCTTTGGACATAACGGAAGCAGAAGATATTAAGAAGAGGTGGCAAGAATACACAGAAGAACTGTACAAAAAAGATTTTTACGACCCACATAATCACGATGGGGTGATCACTGACCTAGAGCCAGACATCCTGGAATGTGAAGTCAAGTGGGCCTTAGAAAGCATCACTATGAACAAAGCTAGTGGAGGTGATGGAATTCCAGTTAAGCTATTTCAAATCCTGAAAGATGATGCTGTGAAAGTGCTGCACTCAATGTGCCAGCAAATTTGGAAAACTCAGCAGTGGCCTCAGGACTGGAAAAGGTCAATTTTCATTCCAATCCCAAAGGAAGGCAATGCCAAAGAATGCTCAAACTACTGCACAATTGCACTCATCTCACACGCTAGTAAAATAACGCTCAAAATTCTCCAAGCCAGGCTTCAGCAATATGTGAACCATGAACTTCCTGATGTTCAAGCTGGTTTTAGAAAAGGCAGAGGAACCAGAGGTCAAATTGCCAATATTAGCTGGATTATGGAAAAAGCAAGAGAGTTCCAGAAAAACATCTATTTCTGCTTTATTGACTATGCCAAAGCCTTTGACTGTGTGGATCACAATAAACTGTGGAAAATTCTGAAACAGATGGGAATACCAGACCGCCTGACCTGCCTCTTGAGAAATCTGTATGCAGGTCAGGAAGCAACAGTTAGAACTGGTCATGAAATAACAGACTGGTTCCAAATAGGAAAAGGAGTACATCAAGGCTGTATATTGTCACCCTGCTTATTTAATTTATATGCAGAGTACATAATGAGAAATGCTGGACTGGAAGAAACACAAGCTGGAATCAAGATTGCCGGGAGAAATATCAATAACCTCAGATATGCAGATGACCCCACCCTTATGGCAGAAAGTGAAGAGGAATTAAAAAGCCTCTTGATGAAAGTGAAAGTAGAGAGTGAAAAAGTTGGCTTAAAGCTCAACATTCAGAAAACGAAGATCATGGCATCTGGGTCCCATCACTTCCTGGGAAATAGATGGGGAAACAGTGGAAACAGTGTCAGACTTTATTTTTTGGGCTCCAAAATCACTGCAGATGGTGACTGCAGCCATGAAATTAAAAGACGCTTACTCTTTGGAAGGAAAGTTATGACCAACCTAGATAACATATTCAAAAGCAGAGACATTACTTTGCCAATGAAGGTCCGTCTAGTCAAGGCTATGGTTTTTCCTGTGGTCATGTATGGATGTGAGAGCTGGACTGTGAAGAAGGCTGAGTGCCAAAAAATTGATGCTTTTGAACTGTGGTGTTGGAGAAGATTCTTGAGAGTCCCTTGGACTGCAAGGAGATCCAACCAGTCCATTCTCAAGGAGATCAGCCTTGGGTGTTCTTTGTAAGGAATGATACTAAAGCTGAAACTCCAGTACTTTGGCCACCTCGTGAGGAATTGACTCATTGGAGAAGACTCTGATGCTGGGAGGGATTGGGGGTAGGAGGAGAAGGGGACGACAGAGGATGAGATGGCTGGATGGCATCACTGACTCGATGGACGTGAGTCTGAGTGACCTCCGAGAGCTGGTGATGGACAGGGAGGCCTGGCGTGCTGCGATTCATGGGGTCGCAAAGAGTTGCACATGACGGAGTGACTGAACTGAACTGAAGATTCCTTTGAGAGTGGTTGGCCTAAACTTTACTCTCTTTCAGTATAAATATAGGCAGCAAACCACATATAGAAGTCCAAGGGAGGAAAAATGACTTGTTTACGGTCACATAATGAGTAGCATAGTTGTGATTGGAATCCCCCTTACATGTTTCCAAGCTCTTTTCACCACATTGTAGTACAGTAAGTTGAATGCAACTTACAATCAGTAGTATTGCCTCAGAAATCTTGAAAATGAAAGATTCAAAAGGGGTGATATGCTGAATAAAACTCAACCTAGAAGTTCGTTCTCTAAGAATATTCCAAAGAGCAGGTAAACGCCTAAATTTCTTTAAACGTGAGTTTATGTGCATAAATTTGTGAAGAGTTTTCTGTACGTATCTCATGGTGACCATTTTGAGTGTATATCTCCCTACATATATAAATAAGTAAATATATATATATATATATATATATATATATATATATATATATAGTGCTATGTTCCCTTAAATTGATTCTTCTTTTCCTCAGAACATTTTTATTTTTTTCTTTGCTTTGGTTGTTGACAGATTTATTTTCAATTCAGAACAGCTCACTGAATTGCAAAGGAAAATAATGAGTGTGAAAGTATTACAGTACACCCACATAGCCCTTCCACCTGGTTGCCTTATCATTCTAAACAGACACTACCCCAAAGCAAACTGTGTTGCTCAAAAACAATGATGAAAGGAGAGTGGTAACAGTCTGATGCAATATCCTTATTCAAACGCTTTCTTGAATGCTTTTCTTGGGCTCTTGAGATAAGAGCTGACATGATCCTGTGATGAACAAGGCAGCACTTTCAAAGTGGAGTCAGCAGTGCAAGTCTGTTTGAGACACTAGTAAGTAGTCCACAAAAATAAGGCTTTGAGTGCAAGTAGTCTTGGACAAGTCTGAGTTAGAGCTTTTTAAAAAAATATTTCTGATTTCTCAGTACCTTTCAAATGCCTTGGAACACATCTTCAAGAACACTTTGGAAAGCACTACATCAAGTTTTTGATATAAAGAGTGTTTGTTGGGGAGGAAGAAATTTTCCTTTACCCTTCTAGGTTCTTATGACTGGTCTAAGAATTAAACTGACATGAGACAGATTAACAGGAGAAAATCAAACAAAAGTTTAATAACATGTGGAATGCAAAAGTAGGAAGTCAAGAAACACCTGGAGTAACAGGCAAATTTGGCCTTGGAATACGGAATGAATCAGGGCAAAGACTAACAGAGTTTTGCCAAGAAAATGCACTGGTCATAGCAAATACCCTCTTCCAACAACACAAGAGAAGACTTTATACATGGACATCACCAGATGGTCAACACCGAAATCAGATCGATTATATTCTTTGCAGCCAAAGATGGAGAAGCTCTATACAATCAGCAAAAACAAGACCAGGAGCTGACTGTGGCTCAGACCATGAACTCCTTATTGCCAAAATCAGACTGAAATTGAAGAAAGTAGGGAAAACCACTAGACCATTCAGGTATGACCTAAATCAAATCCCTTATGATTATACAGTGGAAGTGAGAAATAGATTTAAGGGCCTAGATCTGATAGATAGAGTGCCTGATGAACTATGGAATGAGGTTCGTGACATTGTACAGGAGACAGGGATCAAGACCATCCCCATGGAAAAGAAATGCAAAAAAGCAAAATGGCTGTCTGAAGAGGCCTTGCAAATAGCTGCAAAAAGAAGAGAGGCGAAAAGCAAAGGAGAAAAGGAAAGATATAAACATCTAAATGCAGAGTTCCAAAGAATAGCAAGAAGAGATAAGAAAGCCTTCTTCAGTGATCAATGCAAAGAAATAGAGGAAAACAACAGAATGGGAAAGACTAGGGATCTATTCAAGAAAATAAGAGATACCAAAGGAACATTTCATGCAAAGATGGGCACGATAAAGGACAGAGATGGTGTGGACCTAACGGAAGCAGAAGATATTAAGAAGAGGTGGCAAGAATACACAGACGAACTGTACAAAAAGAGCTTCACGACCCAGATGATCATGATGGTGTGATCACTGACCTAGAGCCAGACATCCTGGAATGTGAAGTCAAGTGGGCCTTAGAAAGCATCACTATGAACAAAGCTAGTGGAGGTGATGGAATTCCAGTGGAGCTATTCCAAGTCCTGAAAAATGATGCTGTGAAAGTGCTTCACTCAATATGCCAGCAAATTTGGAAAACTCAGCAGTGGCCACAAGATTGGAAAAGGTCAGTTTTCATCCTGATCCCAAAGAAAGGCAATGCAAAAGAGTGCTCAAACTACCGCACAATTGCACTCATCTCTCACGCTAGTAAAGTAATGCTCAAAATTCTCCAAGCCAGGCTTCAGCAATATGTGAACCGTGAACTTCCTGATGTTCAAGCTGGATTTAGAAAAGGCAGAGGAACGAGAGATCAAATTGCCAACATCCGCTGGATTATGGAAAAAGCAAGAGAGTTCCAGAAAAACATCTATTTCTGCTTTATTGACTATGCCAAAGCCTTTGACTGTGTAGATCACAATAAACTGTGGAAAATTCTGAGAGAGATGGGAATACCAGACCACCTGATCTGCCTCTTGAGAAATCTGTATGCAGGTCAGGAAGCAACAGTTAGAACTGGTCATGGAACAACAGACTGGTTCCAAATAGGAAAAGGAGTACGTCAAGGCTGTATATTGTAACCATGTTTATTTAACTTATATGCAGAGTACATCATGAGAAATGCTGGACTGGAGGAAGCACAAGCTGGAATCAAGATTGCCGGGAGAAATATCAATAACCTCAGATATGCAGATGATACCACCCTTATGGCAGAAAGTGAAGAGGAACTCAAAAGCCTCTTGATGAAAGTGAAAGTGGAGAGTGAAAATGTTGGCTTAAAGCTCAACATTCAGAAAACGAAGATCATGGCATCTGGTCCCATCACTACATGGGAAATAGATGGAGAAACAGTGGAAACAGTGTCAGACTTTATTTTTCTGGGCTCCAAAATCACTGCAGATGGTGACTGCAGCCATGAAATTAAAAGACGCTTACTCCTTGGAAGGAAGGTTATGACCAACCTAGATAGCATATTCAAAAGCAGAGACATCACTTTGCCAACAAAGGTTCGCCTAGTCAAGGCTATGGTCTTTCCTGTGGTCATGTATGGATGTGAGAGCTGGACTGTGAAGAAGGCTGAGTGCCAAAAAATTGATGCTTTTGAACTGTGGTGTTGGAGAAGACTCTTGAGAGTCCCTTGGACTGCAAGGAGATCCAACCGGTCCATTCTGAAGGAGATCAGCCCTGGGATTTCTTTGGAGGGAATGATGCTCAGGCTGAAACTCCAGTATTTTGGCCACCTCATGCGAAGAGTTGACTCATTGGAGAAGACTCTGATGCTGGGAGGGATTGAGGGCAGGAGGAGAAGGGGACGACAGAGGATGAGATGGCTGGATGGCATCACTGACTCGATGAATGTGAGTCTGAGTGACCTCCGAGAGCTGGTGATGGACAGGGAGGCCTGGCGTGCTGCGGTTCATGGGGTCGCAAAGGGTCAGACATGACTGAGCGACTGATCTGATCTGATCTGATCTGATACATGAGAGAGACCCAGGAAAACTGAGTACAAAATGACTTAAGCCCTCACTTAAATACCATACTTAGCTAAAGAAAAAGAGGATATTGAGGATGGTGAGAGTCGATTATGAGAGGTTACTAGGAACATCACAGAAAATAAAGGTAAAGTTGCTAACAGATCTAAGTCATTGCCTTCACTTCATTGATGTGTTTCTAGAGATTCATTTATCCTCTTCTTCCTGGTACAGGGAGGGAGACAGTCTTACAAATGGAGGTTTCCCTTATAAATATAAATATTTCTTACAAAAAGGTAACTCCTACTCGGTTTTCAGAGCTTTTCCTTTGACTGCTGTTTCATAAAAAATAACCAGCTTAAAATAATTAATATGCCAAATATTCTGGGGTAGCAAATTTTGCTCCCTAATAGATTTTTAATCTGGAGTATGGATTTTTTAACTGGAATTTTTATTCAGCTATAGATTCACATGCAATTTTAAGATACAGAGAGGTCCTGTGTACCCATTATCCAATTTCTCCCAATGATAGTATCTTACAAAGCTATAGGACAGTATCATAGCCAGGATATTAACATTTATACAATCTACTGACCTTATTCAGATTTCCTCAGTCTTCTAGTCATGTGCATGTGCATGCGTGTGTGTGTGTGTCTACTTTTATACAATTTTATTACCTGTGTAAGTTAAAGTATCTGGTGAATTTTTATGGGGAAATTATTAGTTCTTTATTTCCACTACCGTGCTACTTAAATCTAAAATTTTCTTCAGTTATCAATGTAGGTTAAAAAAAAACAATCATATTAGCTGTGCATGTGACTTTTTCATCAATGGAAATCACATATGGTTTTTGTAGACATCTCAAAATATCACTCATGTTCATCATGACTTCACAGTTACGAAAGCTATTAAACCTGCCAATAGATCTTGTTACTTACAATGCTTTAATGAACATTTATTTTACTATATTGAAATGTTTAAGTAGTTTGATAGTTTTAGTTCAGTATATTTAGTTTCTTTGTGATCCTATGCATTTCATTTATTTAAAAGTATTATTTTGAGAGGAGGCTCATAAACTTTACCAGATTGTCAAAGAGGACTATGGCACAAAAAGGGTTAAGAACTTCTCTTGTTGGGAGAAAAAACACACTGAAAAGCGAGACCGAAGAGGTTGTTTTCATTTCCAGCTCTGCTGCTTATTACCTACATACCTTAGACAAATATGTAAATACAGAGCCTTAGTATCCCAAACCAGTAAAATTAAAGTGAGTCTAATAGATTGCTTTTGTTTCCTTATAGCTCTAAATCTCACAGGATCTATTTACACAAAAGGAAGTAAATAATTTTTCCATCATTTTTCTGAACTAGTTCAGATCTTATAAACTTTTTCCTTTGAATGTCTAATGATACATGGATAACTTGGAGATTTTTCAGAAAATAGCTTGAGACCATTCATTCAAAAATATCACTTCATGGCAAATAGGTTGGGAGAAAGTAGAAACAGTGACAGATTTTGTTTTCTTGGACTCCAAAATCACTGTGGACAGTGACTGCAGCCATGAAATTAAAAGACACTGGTTCTTTGGAAGGAAGGTTATGACAAACCTAGATAGTGGGTTAAAAAGTGGAGACATTACTTTGCTGACAAAGGTCCTAGTCAAAGCCATGGTTTTTCCAGTAGTCATGTATGGATGTGAGAGTTGGTCCATAAAGAAGGATGAGCACCAAACAACTGATGCTTTTCAGCTGGAGTGATGCTGGAGAAGACTCTAGAGAGTCCCTTGGACTGCAAGGAGATCAAACCAGTCAATCCTGAAGGAAATCAACCCTGAATATTCATTGGAAAGACTGATGCTAAAGCTGATGCTCCAATATTTTGGCCACGTGACGCAAAGAGTCGACTCATTGGAAAAGAACCTAATGCTGGGAGAAATTGAATGCAGGAGGAGAAGGGGATGACAGAGGATGAAATGGTTGGATGGCATTACCCACATAATGGACATGAGTTTGAGCAAACTTCAGGAGATAGTGAAGGACAGGGAAGCCTGGCATGATGATACAGTCCATGGAGTCGCAAAGAGTCAGAGACACCTTAGTGATGGAACAACAACAAAAACTCACACTCTACACACAATAAAACTGTGCATTTGGAGTTTGGAAGCACCTACGAAGATCAACAAGATTAACAAGAAAGTGAAAGTGTTAATTGTTCACTTGTGTCTGACTCTGCAACCCCATGGATTGTAGCCTGACAAATTCCTCTGTCCATGGGATTCTCCAGGCAAGAATACTGAAGTGGGTTGCCATTTCCTCCTCCAGGGGATCTTCCCAACCCAGGGATCGAACCAGTCTCCCACATTACAGGCAGATTATTTACTCTTTGAGATCAACAAGATTAACCATTAATTAATGATTAAATAGCTATTTTTTTGTGATCAACAGATAGACATAATCAATCTTGGAACAAATTGTTATCAGCGAAGGATGCCTAGAGGAGGAATTTGGATTTGAATTGAATTGACCATTTGAATTGAGTCTTGCCAGAGCACTGAGCAATAAGAGCATGGTGCACTTGGAAAACAGCAAGTCACTGTCTGTATTTTGTGGGAGGTTCAGAAAATGACTTTGGACAACATTAAGGCCTTTCTGTGTCTACCAGGCTATGGTAAGAGATCATGCATTATATCCTGACAATGGTGGTGACTGACAACGTTTTAAAAAGGAAAAGTGACATAATATCTTTCTTTTTTTTACCATCCATATACCATGTGGGATCCTACTTCCGTGATCAGGGAGGGCACCCATACCCCCTGCAGTGGAAGTGTGGAGTCTTAACCACCAGACCAGCTGGGAAGCCCAGAAAAGTGACATAGTCTCATTTGCAATTTATATGAATCCTTTGACAGATAGTAGACTGAAGAAAGAATTGAAGGGAAATGAAACAGGAGGTAGGGAAACTATTATTAGGAGATTTGCAACATTTCAGTGGTAATCATCTGAGGGCATCAAATAAAGACATGGCTATAGGCATATAGAATAGGAAATGTATTTGAAAGAAATAAAGCATGAAAAAGGCTTCTGGGAAATAGACGGCATTCTATTTTAGAAAACTGTATTTAACAAAAGTAGGAAACCTATGTGGAAAAACAGTTTGAGGAAATTGCTATTCAGTCGCTCAGTCGTGTCTGACTGTGACCCCATGGACTGCAGCATGCCAGGCTTCCCTGTCCTTCACTTACCCCTGGAGTTTGCTCAAACTCATATCCATTGAGTTGGTGATGCCATCTAACCATTTCATCCCCTGTTGCCCCCTTCTCCTCCTCCTGCCCTCAATCTTTCCCAGCATCAAGGTCTTTTCCAATGAGTTGGTTCTTCAAATTAGGTGGCCAAAGTACTGGAGCTTCAGCTTCAGCATCAGAAATAAAGAGGAACAAATAATTGGTTCAAACTTAGATAGACTTTGAGATAACTCCAGAACAAACTGGTTGGAACTTTAAATGTGAAGTTCAGGAGGGTAGTTTGGGCTCAAAATTTAGAGTCATCTTTATTTATATGTTAACTGATGCTACAGAAGTGAATACTATCATTTAGAGAAATCATGAAAAGTGAAAAGAGAAAAACAATCCGTTCCAAATTTTACTGGCAGTGTATTTCATCAATAAAAGTTTGGCTTCTATGCATGTGTATCATGGAATATATGGGTATATCAGTTTAGATGAATATGTGTATGTTTTATAAATACATTTATTACAGATCCCACCAAAATGTCAATATTAGAAAGATGAGGTAAGAATATATATGTGTATCCTAATATTAAGCATTCTAATATTTTCCATACTCCAAAGCATCATCTTTTGTACTCTCTCAAGTATGCACACCTCACTGTGGAAATCAACGGAGAATGAGAATAACAGTGAAAACCTGGAACCTTAAAGGATGAATAAGAAAGTGGTGCAAACAGCTTGGGAGGATATCATATGTAGGGAGGACATCTTGAACAGTGGGAAAACACAAGAATAGAGTTGCTGGAGAATAGAACGTAAAAAAAGGAAGTAGCTAGAGTTTATGTCAAAGAATTTGATAGAAGTTGGATTCTCAGTGTCATTGGGGAGCTGGCCAAGGTTTTAAGCTAGGGAATTAACATGATTCTGTTTACATTCAGTTCAAATCATTGGTGGTGGTAGGGATTAAAAAGGGCAAGATTAGAGGCAGGGAGATAGAATGAAAAATACATAAAATAGATTTATGGAGATTAGTGAAATGAATTAGGCATACTTCTGGAGAATGGATGGCTAAGGGATGACTTGGTCACCAGTCTTCCCATATAAGATTTACAATGTGAAAGATTTTTGTCTAGTGTCTGATTACTATGAAGTGGAAAAAAAAAAAATAAGAGTGGGGAAGTTTTAGTTGGTTACCGAGCAAACTTTCTTGATCATCTGGCTGATGATTTATATATTTAAATTCTTTATCTCTAGAAATTTTCATGAAGAGGATGGCATTAGTGACTGACATGATAGGCAGATAGCAAATGTCAGAAAGGTGTGGATGTGAGACTATTGAAGTTGCTTCTTTAAAAAATTTAGTGACAATTATTACATGCAGATTAGCCTCAACTTGAGGGCTGCCAGTTTGGGTGAATTATGGTTTAGTCACTCACCCAGTTTTAGGAATGGGTTTAGACCAGTTAGAGTCTCACAGCATGTCCATTTGTGCCTTATAATATTCTGAGAAGGTGATCAATGAAATAGCATGTACTTAATGACAATTTACTAGGTTCTGGATTAAAAACAAACATTTACCATGAAATTTCTGCTTTTAAGGAGCTGGTCATCTAGTTTGAAAAAATAGGACATATTTGTGGGAAAGTAATGATATGCAGGAAGTGCAAAGATAACTTACAAATAGCCCATAAACTTGATGATGTACCATATATAAAAATCTATGTGTTACTGCAAGTTTCCCTAATTATATTGTTCCTGAGAAACTCGGGTCAACAGAAATGAATGCATTTTAGAATGTTTTTCCCTCTCACAGGTAAACCTGACATATCTAGTTCTGCTATGTAAAAGGGTAAAAAGTTTAAAAATGAATAACAACACTGCTAATTCTATTTGATAATTTAAGAATTAAATTAACATTTACTCTAAATATTATTCAGTTTGAATACAAATGGTTTATAGATTCAGCACAATAAAGATGTTGTAGAATAAATAATAGCTAGCAATTTATTTATTGTTCTGAAACAAGCATTTATAGTTGTTTACATTAATGTATGCTAAGAGATAGTGTAGTGTGGTGGAAAGAGTATTGGACTGATAATTAACACATTTTTTTCCAGCTGTACTTCTGCCCCTAATTAGTTCTATGATTGTTCTGATTAAAATATTGGTATAGTAATACCAAGCTATTCTTTCTAAGGGATAACAAATTGGCTAAAATTATCATTACTCTAAGAAAAATATTGAGACTTGAAGGCCACTTAAATGGAAAACATAATAAATATAAAATAACACTGTTGAATGGCGTAAACAAAACACTTAAATAGAATTCAGCTAACAGGAATGTTTGTCATGATAGGTAATATGGTACTTGGGTGAGTAAAGTATTAAGATTATATGGCAAAATTCTGGGAGAAGACCACAATAATATGCAAGAACTTGATTCTCCTTTCACATCAGAAGCAGAGCTCCAGAAATGAGATATACAATCATTCTTGAATATCACAATTTTGTAAAGGGGCCATAAAAATAGGAAGAAAGGGAAAGGGATAAAAACATTTATCAAGAAGTACCTATATTTGTGAAAACTTTTTCTGTTTTCACGCAGTCTTTATCCTATGAGGAAAGTAATATAGATATGTGTTTCCCAGTCCTGTCAGGTCATTATATTTATCTGGTACGATTGTTAAAAATACAGATTTCTTGCCCTCAACTTACCTCCTCAATGATAATCAGGGAGGAGAGGCCTAATATAATGCAACCCAGGTGATTCTTGCTGCTGCTGCTGCTGCTAAGTTGCTTCAGTCGTGTCCGACTCTGTGTGACCCCATAGATAGCAGCCCACCAGGCTCCTCCATCCATGGGATTTTCCAGGTGATTCTTACGATAAGGCAATTTTAGAAAATACTTCTGCAGGCTCAGTGTTAACAAAGGACATATCAAGAGACTTTTGGAAATTCTCAATATTGCAAATACCACTATAATCATTGTAATTTCCCACATAAAAGTTCTACTTTGCTGGCTCAGATCCATCAGTCTTTTAGAGCTTCTCATTTTCTCTTTTTCTTCATTTCTATCACCAACACCGGCCATTGGATATTTGGGGGTATTTTTCACAAAGAAAAGTTTTATCACTTCAAAGGGAGTTACTGAGAACATGAACAGAAGAGAGCTATAAAGACACACTGATGGCGTATACTTCTCTAGATAGACAAGTGGAAACTGCAATGTCTCACAGGTATACATGCTATGATTCAATCTTATTTTTTGTGAATTTATAATATGCTGTTTCCAAATGTGTGTTAAATAAAACTCTTCCACCTCTGTGGAAGAGAGAGTCCATAGTACATCTGTCAAGTTGTCAGTTAACATCATAATCTTTTAGGTTAGTGAAATGCTAAGTTGGAGGTTGTAAAACAAGGAAAAGGCATTTTCTGTGAGATCATTCTAACTTTCTGTAATGTGAAAATTACAGAATTCAACCAGGACTCTGAAAGACCACTTTTTAACATTTCTCTGACTGAAATGAATTAGATGTGTCACACGTGACTTTTAAAGGAGAGTGGGCAGGAAAGTGGTGTGTGAAAAGAAAGTTCAGATGGTACACAGCACGAAGGTAATAATCCAAATTATGTGCAGTGCCATGCTGTCATTTCAGACGTGTCTGACTCTTTGCAACCCTATAGGCTGTAGCCCACCAGGCTCCTCTGTCCATGGGAATCTCCAGGCATGAATACTTGAATAGATTGGCATGCCCTCCTCCAGGAGATCTTTTCTGACCCAGGGATCAAACCCGAGTCTCCTGTAGCTCCTGCATTGCAGGCAGACTACCATCTGAGCCATCAAGGATGCTATGCTATGCTAAGTCACTTCAGTCGTGTCCGACTCTGTGTGATCCCATAGACAGCAGCCCACCAGGCTCCTCCATTCGTGGGATTTTCCAGGCAAGAGTACTGGAGTGGGGTGCCATTGCCTTTTCTGGAGCCATCAAGGAAGCCCAATCCAAATTATACTCATAGCTAATGGATTCCCAGTTTATCAGTTACTTCTATAGAATGGAGCTGAGAATCTGTCTAATGTAGCCACTCACGCATCCAAGGACACTTTGTCACATTCACTTGTTTTATTTTCTTTATAGCACTTGCCATTCATATTTCATTTATTGCTTATTTGTTTGTTGTCTATGTCGACTTCTCCCAACCCCAAAACAAGATGCAAGCTCCATGAGAGTATAGACTTTGGTTTTAGTTATTATTGTCTTTTGTGCTGAATCATCAGCTCCTGGCCAAAAAAAAAAAAAAAAGACACATTAACTATTTGCTGAATGCATGAATGTCCTGAAGACACCAATTTAGCATGCTACTATAGCCAAAATGTCAAGAATATAAAACAGCATAACCATGGTGGAAATCAAACATAAAAAATACAACACTTTGTTTAAAAAATTAAAAACTTATCCCCATATCTAGAAGATGTGCTTGAATTGGGGAAATTATGAATGTAATTAATTGGAATGATTGATGAACAAAGCTTCAAGAGTCGACTATGAGTATTAAATAATGTTGAAAAGTAGCTGCTTTAGTCTGATAAGACAGAAGCCGAAGGTTAGACACTGTAGGGGAAAAGATGAGTTTAGAGCTGTTCATTGTATCTCCATATTTAACAACTAGGGCTTGCCCTTTGGAATTCCTTCATTCTATAGTTATGCATTGTGTAACAAGTCATGTGCTAGATGCTGGAGACATGAAAATGAACAAAATAGAATAATTCATAGGATAGTCCATAAAAGCCTGATGTGGGGATTTTAGGAAATACTTTCTGGACAAGGTGATACTTATTTTGAATATTAAAATATGATTAGAAGTTAGCCAGATGAAGAGTATTTGGAACTAGGCAGAGAAGACAGCAGAAACAAGGGAAATATAAGAGAAAGAGCAAGCGGGAATTCCCAGTGGTCCAGCGGTTAGGACTCTGCATTTTCACTGCAGGGGGCACGAGTTTGATCCAGGTTTGCAAACGCCTTTCGGACTTGGTCCAAAAAAAAAGGAAAAAGGGAAAAAAAGGAGAAAGAGAAAGAGAGAGAGAGATAAACAGGAAGGCCTGTGTAAGAGACTATAAGCAGTTCAACATAGCTTGAATGAAGCATTTGGTAGGGTAATGGATGAAAAATGAGACTGGCAAGGCCAATAGGGATAATCATGAAGAGCTTAAACAACATATAAGGAATTTGGGCATTATTGTATAGGAAATATGAGCATTTAATTATTTTTTTTCTTTTCAAAAAAGCAGTCTTCCATATAATTTTAAAATCACAAACTTACAGAAAAGTTACAAGTATAGTACAAAGAACTGCTCCTCCCCTTCAAATCACTGGAGAGTAAGTTGTGAACTTATGCAATGCCCCATTACCTTCCAATATTTTAGTCTCTGTATTTAGTATTTGTCCTACAAATAAGGACATTTTGCTTGATAACCACAGCACAGTCATCAAAATCAGAAATTTAACAGATATATAACAACCATATAACCCTCAGAGCCCACTCCAGGCTTGCCAATTGTCCCTATCATAACATTTGTAGCAGAAGAATCCAGTTCAGAACATCTTGCATTTCGTTCTTAAGTCTCCTGACTTTCCTTCAGTTTGGAACAGTTCCCCAGGCCTTCCTTAATTTTCATGACCTTGACACTCTTGAAGATTACAAGAATTTTAGCCTCACACCTAAACACTCCTAAAGTCATTTTAAGAAGCCACCATCACCCTGATACCAAAACTAGACAAAGACACTACCAAAAAATACCAAAAAATAGGCCAATGTCTTTGATGAATATAAGTAAAAAATCCTCAACAAAATATTAGCAAAGCTGAATCCAACACATAAAAATGATACACCATGATCAAGTTGGATTCGTTCCAGGGTCACAAGGATGTTGTTGCTCAGTTGTTCAGTCCTATCTGATGACTCTTTGTGACCCCATGGACTGCAGCATGCCAGGCTTCCCTGTCCATCACCAACTTCTGGAGCTTGCTCAAACTCATGTCTATCAAGTCAGTGATGCCATCTAACCATCCTCTGTTTTCCCCTTCTCCTCCTGCCTTCAGTCCTTACCAGCATCAGGGTCTTTTCTGATAAGTTGGGTCTTTTCCAGTAATTTGGCTCTTTGCATCAGGTGCCAAAGTATTGAAGCTTCAGCTTCAGCATTAGTCTTTCCAATGAATATTCAGGACTGATTTCCTTTGGGATTGACTGGTTTGATCTCCTTGCAATCCAAGGGACTCTCAAGAGTCTTTTCCAACACCACAGTTTGAAAGCATCAATTCTTCAGCGCTCAGCCTTCTTTATGGTTCAACTCTCACATCTGTACATGACTACTAGAAAAACCAGAGCTTTGACTATATGGACCTTTGTCAGCAAAGAGATGTCTCTGCTTTTCAATATGCTGTCCTAGGTTTGTCATAGCTTTTCTTCCAAGAAGCAAGTGTCTTTTAATTTCACGTCTGCAGTCACCATCCACAGTGATTTTGGAGCCCAAGAAAATAAAGTCTGTCACTGTTTCCATTTTTTTTCCCCATGTATTTGCCATGAAGTGATGGTACAAGATGCCATGGTCTTAGTTTTTTGAATGTTGAGTTTTGAACCATTCACAAGGATGGTTCAAATTAATTCAGCAAGCTAGCAGGATATCAGATTAATATACAGAAATCTATTTTATTTCTTTACACTAACAATGAAATGTCAGAAAGAAAAGAAAAAAAAAAAAATCTCATTTAAAACTACATCAAAACCATGATGAGATATCACCTTACACATGTCAGAATGTCTATTGTCAAAAAAACAACAAGCAAGAAGTGCTGGTAAGGGTGTGGCAAAATGGAAATTCTCGTGCATTGCTGGTGGGGATGTAAATATGGCAGCCACTTAGAACTACTGTATGATCTAGCAATTCCACTCCTGGGTATACACTTGAAGAAAGTGAAAACATTAATTTGAAAAGATACATGCACCCCAATGTTCATAGCAGCATTATTTGCAGTAGCCAGGAAATAGAAGCAATGTAAGTATCCATCAGCAGATGACTGGATAAGGAAGATATCATATACAATGGATATACTACTTTATATATATATATATATATATATATATATATATATATATCTACACATATGTAACACCACTTATTCCACATACAATGTATATGGAATATACAATGGAATATTGTAGACATATACAATCAGATCAGATCAGATCAGTCGCTCAGTCGTGTCCAACTCTTTGCGACCCCATGAACCGCAGCACGCCAGGCCTCCCTGTCCATCACCAACTCCTGGAGGTCACTCAGACTCACATCCATCGAGTCAGTGATGCCATCCAGCCATCTCATCCTCTGGCGTCCCCTTCTCCTCCTGCCCTCAATCCCTCCCAGCATCAGAGTCTTCTCCAATGAGTCAACACTTTGCATGAGGTGGCCAAAGTACTGGAGTTTCAGCTTTAGCATCATTCCTTCCAAAGAAATCCCAGGGCTGATCTCCTTCAGAATGGACCGGTTGGATCTCCTTGCAGTCCAAGGGACTCTCAAGAGTCTTCTCCAACACCACAGTTCAAAAGCATCAATTCTTCGGCGCTCAGCCTTCTTCACAGTCCAGCTCTCACATCCATACATGACCACAGGGAAGACCATAGCCTTGACTAGGCGAACCTTTGTTGGCAAAATAATGTCTCTGCTTTTGAATATGCTATCTAGGTTGGTCATAACTTTCCTTCTAAGGAGTAGCATCTTTTAATTTCATGGCTGTAGTCACCATCTGCAGTGATCTTGGAGCCCAGAAAAATAAAGTCTGACACTGTTTCCACTCTTTCTCCATCTATTTCCCATGTAATGATGGGACCAGATGCCATGATCTTCGTTTTCTGAATGTTGAGCTTTAAGCCAACATTTTCACTCTCCACTTTCACTTTCATCAAGAGGCTTTT
Source organism: Tragelaphus eurycerus (assembly GCA_935064755.1). Lineage (NCBI taxonomy): Eukaryota > Metazoa > Chordata > Mammalia > Artiodactyla > Bovidae > Tragelaphus > Tragelaphus eurycerus. Next base: position 4,463,198 of record CAKXYN010000131.1, read on the forward strand.
TAGTTCCTCTTCACTTTCTGCCATAAGGGTGATGTCATCTGTATATCTGAGGTTATTGATATTCCTCCCAGCAATCTTGATTCCAGCTTGTGTTTCTTCCAGTCCAGCATTTCTCATGATGTACTCTCATTTGGAAGAAAAAGGAGGAAGAGAGAGTATTTTCACAGCAGAGGACATGGAGGCTCGATAAGGGTTTGAATCGATCGCTGCGCCTTACCGGGTGAAAGGTGGCAAAAGGGAGGCAGAAGGGCACTCAGCTGCTGTGGGAACGGGTTAATTATTTTTAAACATGGTGTATATATGTATGTTACTCGCTCAGTCGTGTCCAACTCTTTGTAGCCCACCAGTCTCCTCTGTCCATAGAATTCTCCAGGCAAGAATACTGAAGTGAGTTGCCATTCCCTTCTTTAGGGGATCTTCCTGACCCAGAGATCAAACCCAGGTCTCCCACATTGCATGCAGATTCTTTACCTTCTGAGCCACAGGAAAGCCCCTTTAAACATAGTTCAGTTCAGTTCAGTTCAGTCACTCAGTTGTGTCTGACTCTTTGCGACCCCATGAACCGCAGCATGCCAGGCCTCCCTGTCCATCACCAACTCTGGAGTTTACCCAAACTCATGTCCATTGAGTCGGTGATGCCATCCAACCATCTCATCCTCATTGATCTGGAATAATTTTAGAAGATAAATTTAAAGGGGAATGTGTAACAGGTTGGGAGAACAGTTAGGAAGATGTTGTACTAGTCTAAGCAAATGATGACAGTTGCTTTGGGTAATGTCTCAATGGTAAAGAATCTGCCTGCCAAGCAAGAGAGGCAAGTTCAATCCCTTGGTCAGGAAGATGCCCTGGAGAAGGAAGTGGCAACCCACTCCAATATTCTTGTCTGGGAAATCTCATGGACAGAGAAGCCTGGTGGGCTATACTCCATGGGGTTGCAAAAGAGTCAGACATGACTTAGTGACTAAACAACAAAAACAAATGGTAGTATGGATATTAAAGTGATGACAAACTCAAGGAATATTAAGGAGGATATAACCACCAATTGGATAAAGGAGGAAGGAAGGAAAGGGAGGAGTATAGATGGCTTTAAAATGTCTAGTTTTGGTGACTGAGTAGATAATGATAATACATACCAAATAAATACAGAGGGAGGAGAGGATGTGAAATGGGATTTAGAGATGATTTCAGTTGTGGTATTACAGTTTCTATAAGACATTTAGCATACAATTTAGTACAAGTCTTAAGCCTGAGTGAATGATATAGGCTAGAAATATAGATGTAGGAGTTATGTGTATGTAGGTAATATTTAAGAACTTGTGTTGAATTTGATCATCTGAAGAAAGGTATAAAGTGAGAAGATGAGAAGAATTATAGGGACTCTGGGAAACATCAGTATTTACTGAGAAAATGCAAGAATAGGAAGTCACAAAAGAAAAGAATGGTTAAAGATATACTAAATTAACTGAAGGCGTTTGGGGTCCTAGGGATCAAGAGTGAAGGATTTCAGGAAATAGAGAATGATCATTGTTACCAAAATATGGTAGAGAGGCCCAGAAAAGTAAGGGTTAAAAATCTCCTGTGGAGCTTACAATTAAGAAGTTTTGCAACATCAGCTATGATAGTGAGTATAGAATCCAGAGCACAGGAAATCAAGGATTGAATAGAAAACTTAGAGGGTAATACTTAGAGTTAATAGAAGGATGTTACCTTCATTTCTTTTACATAGACCAGGTAGAAGAACACTGGAGTTTCTAACTTCCAAGGTATGATACAGATTAAAAAAAAACTCTTAATTTTTTCTAGATAATTTCATGATTTGAAGATCCACGGTATTTATTAATAAAAGAAAGGTTGCTTGGAGTAGCATCGTTAAACTGTGACATGCATAAACATAAGTCATTTCTTATGTTTTTATCATAACACTTACCCAAAGGACCATTTGTAGTGTTGTCTGAAGTGATACCAAAAGGGTGATAACTCAGGGTTTATTTACTCTATTGACACACTGTAAGAGCAGGGATAGGAACACATGACTGCATCCTAATTTTCCTGCCAACTTAGAATGCAGTCTCAGAAGGATAATGTAATATTTTTAGCTCTCTGACAAAGACTATTGAGAGGAAAACAACAGAAGTAAGACCACAGGGGTAGAGTGAGGAAATAACTCACCCGGAAAGTAAAACACACTAAGCTTGCCACTAGAAATATTACATTGATATCCCAAATTGGTGGATCAAAAGCAATAGTATTCTATTACAGCCATTTAAAGTTGATTGCTAATTCTTATTAGTTATAGAGGGTCAGTACTCAAAGTAGAACATTATTGCTTTTGTGGAATATTGGTAGTTATTCTAGCATATAATCAAAGTTTTTTTTTAAACAAATGCTATGATTTGTAATTTTAACTATTTGTAGGCCTTTCAGATGGAGAAGGCATGGCACCCCACTCCAGTACTCTTGCCTGGAAAATCCCATGGAAGGAGGAGCCTGGTAGGCTGTAGTCCATGGGTTCGCTAAGAGTCAGACACAACTGAGCGACTTCACTTTCACTTTTCACTTTCATGCATTGGAGAAGGAAATGGCAACCCACTCCAGTGTTCTTGCTTGGAGAATCCCAGGGATGGGGGAACCTGGTGGGCTTCCATCTATGGGGTTGCACAGAGTCGGACACGACTGAAGTGACTTAGCAGCAGCAGCAGCAACAGCAGCAGCAGCAGCAGGCCTTTCAGACAATGAAACATTATAAATGGCACTATATATCTGATTCTCTCTAAAATTATAATGATTATCTTGATTAGTCTAAGTCAAGTAGGTGAACCTGTGGCTGCATGAATCATGACATAAAGTTGTTACCTGGGATGGATATAGCTTTGTGCGGATACCATATCCAGGATATGCTTCTCACCTCTGTAGATCAGATGCTCAATTTGATCAGGTGCCCAAACATTTCAATTTATCACAGACTAGCTTATATTAGCTTAATTCAAAAGGGATCAATGTTTAAAATTGAGTGCTGATTTATTTGTTTACAACTATAAGCATAACTCTCAAGTAGACTGCAACACGTAAGTTGATGATGAGGGTGTTCCCTCCATATCTTTAAATTAAACTAAAGTCCAAATATTTTCAGGAAACAATATATGAACCTGTACTGAGAACAACTGGAATAGGTCGGAAGATTTTCATAGAATTTTGTCATGGAATTCTATAGCCTGATGCCTCTGTCTTCAGTATACAGACAGATCTGAGCAGAGGACCAGAATGTTACCATCCATTGGTTAGAACACCCTCTACATTGTATGGGTTTTAATGGAAATTTCAATTTGCACCCTCTGACTTCTGCTTTCCTATGTTTCAAATTGTCATCCCTCTTCATTTGATTCATTTTTTAAAATGTGTTTAGGCTACCTAATAGGTTATAGGCAAGATATTTGTTTTTGCTTTTGGATTGAAAGATTTTCTTTTAGTATGACTTTTGGACATGTATTATCACATCTATCATGTATTGACTTTATTAGTCAAGAGTCGGACACGACTGAGCGACTTCACTTTGACTTTTCACTTTCATGCATTGGAGAAGGAAATGGCAACCCACTCCAGTGTTCTTGCCTGGAGAATCCCAGGGACAGGGGAGCCTGGTGTCTATGGGGTCGCACAGAGTTGGACACGACTGAAGCGACTTAGCAGCAGCAGCAGCAGTCTGGGTCTTGGCATTCTGGGGAAATGTGTCCTGGCAGTCAGTAAAGTGTAATTTTAGGAACATGGGTTTGTACTCAGACCAATCACCATATTAGTTCTAGCTTTACCATACACTAGCTATGGGTCCTTGTAAAAATTATTTAGCTTTCTTAAGCCCCAATTTTCCTTATTTAAAAAATGAAGGTAATATTGTTACTTGACGTACATAGTTGTGATGGTTTCATAAAATAAAGCTTACTAACTATGCACAGCACCTAGCACATAGTAAGTACTAAAAAGCTAACTATTATTTATTACTATATAAAAAGCCCAGCAGAGAAACTTTTTATTAGCATCATCATCATTGTTTATAATATAATATGCAAAATACTATTGAAAAAATTATCAGCGAACAACTTTAGTTTTAGTTTAAATGGAATCATTTCTATTCACATAATAGCAACAATGATTAGTGCCAATTTGGAAATTAGATCTGGTAATATTGATAATTGCTCATTATGCCTGAATGCTTTTTTATATAGCTAGCAAAACAATGCTCTTACTTATAATATCTATTCAATACTTGGCAATTTGAACAGGTCCAAGCATGAAAATGTTTTCATTTTCAGGGAAAACTGTTATCTGGTTATCTACATAGAAAAGTAGATACACACTGAATGTAGCTTCTTAATATTTCAGGGTCATACCTGAGTTTTTCATTTTATTTTCATTTGTCTATTATTGACCTGAGAAGATATGATTATTATTGTATATAAAATCATTTACCTCATAATTATGGCATCCAGGCCCATCACTTCCTGGGAAATAGATAGGGAAACAGTGGAAACAGTGTCAGACTTTATTTTTCTGGGCTCCAAAATCACTACAGATGGTGACTGCAGCCATGAAATTAAAAGACGCTTACTCCTTGGAAGGAAAGTTATGACCCTAGATCACATATTCAAAAGCAAAGACATTACTTTGCCACCAAAGGTTCGCCTAGTCAAGGCTATGGTTTTTCCTGTGGTCATGTATGGATGTGAGAGCTGGACTGTGAAGAAGGCTGAGCACTCAAGAATTGATGCTTTTGAACTGTGGTGTTGGAGAAGACTCTTGAGAGTCCCTCGGACTGCAAGGAGATCCAACCAATCCATTCTGAAGGAGATCAGCCCTGGGATTTCTTTGGAGGGAATGATGCTAAAGCTGAAACTCCAGTACTTTGGCCACCTCATGGGAAGAGTTGACTCATTGGAGAAGACTCTAATGCTGGGAGGGATTGAGGGCAAGAGGAGAAGGGGACGACAGAGGATGAGATGGCTGGATGGAATCACTGACTCGATGGATGTGAGTCTCAGTGACCTCCAGGAGTTGGTGATGGACAGGGAGGCCTGGCGTGCTGCGATTCATGGGGTCACAAAGAGTCGGACACGACTGAGTGACTGATCTGATCTGACCCTCATAATTATATCCTCTTAATATGTGTTTTCATTTTTTCTCTATATTCCAATTGTCTTATTTCTACCCTCCAACCACTTTATCTTTCTACTTTCATATACAGAATATGTTTTGTTTCTGATCAGAAGCAGATGATGCCCTCAGCACCCAGAAGGCTACATAGATCCTGGAAATACCACAAATGCCATTACACACATGGTGCCTCCTTGGTGGTGTCAGATGTGTAGCTATAGCAAAGAGCATCCATGGAAATAGCTGAAATGTTGAAGGCAGGTAGGTGGGAGACCAGATGTCAGCTTCTAAAAACATAGTGGAACAAAAATACAAGAGGCAGTTGTTATATGAATTGAGCAAAGTAGTTCAACTGAATATGCAAGAACAGGATGACCCAGTGCAAATCTTGGCCAAGCAGCTGATTGGTAAATAACAAACAGACATCTTTTGTCAATTTCAGTTTCATTTTCTCCCTCACTATTCTCATCTAAAGTCTACCCATTGTTCAAATTCCAGATAAAGTCCTACCTTCTGCATGAAGACTTATTTAATAAGGATATGATGAAAGTGAAAATTAGCTTATATATGTGTGAGTGTTCATATTGCATCTTTGCAACAACTCTTTGAGGAAGTGGATCCTCAAAAATGGTAAGAAATTTGGCAAGCCATTTGTGCAACATAGTGTTGGTGAATTGAGAACTTGTAGAAAATAAGGTGTCAATTGAAGATCTAAGAAAAGGTTTCTAGTTAGTTGATTAGTTAAATCTCAAGTTTGGGAAACAGAGCAAAACTGGATATAAAGTTTTGGAGCCTTTTGCAATTAATGATGGCAGTTAAGAACAAGAGAATAGATATTATGACACAGAAAGACTGCTTAGAAGAAGGGTGCCTAAAATAAATAAGGGGTCTAAGAACAAAACTTGGAGAGACATCAGTATTTAAGGGCTGAATGGAAGCATAGCAGACAGCAAAAGGAAACTAAGAGGGAGTAGCCAGAAAAAACAGGAGAAAAATCAGTAGAGTTTGATGTCAACAAAAAAAGGGAAATTGAATATCAAAAGGAAGGGGTCAATAGACTTAAAGGCTATAAAAAAGTTATAAGCAACTTGATTAACAGAGGGGAGAGGACCACATGTGTTCCCCTTAGAATATTTTCTGTAATTTCATGGGTATAAATTAAAGTACGGGAAATGTATATAGGAACATTTTACAGGATAGAAGAAGCTTGGAAACGCTCATACCTTGATGGGGAAGAGCTAATAGAGAAGAGGCTGAAATATAGAAGAGAGTGGAGAGATTATGAGTGGATTTAGCTTCCTGAGGAGATGGAAGAAGCTAAGATCCAAATCACAGGGGAAGGATGTAGATATAAAACTGAGGACAGAGGCTTCCTTGGTGGTCCAGTGGTTGAGAATCCACCTTGTAATGCAAGGGACATGGGTTCAATTCTTGATTCAGGAAGATCCCACATGCTGCAGAGCAGCTAAGCCTGTATGCCATAACTACTGTTCCTGTGCTCTAGAAGCCAGGACCACAACTACCAAGCCCACATGCCCACTGAGTCTGTACTCCGCAACGAGAGAAGCCGCTGCAATGAGAAGCTCGTATACTGCAATGAAGTGTAGCCCTCACTTGCTACAATGAGAGAAATAAGCCACACAGCAATGAAGACCCAGCACAGCCATAAATAAATAAATAAATCTTTAAAAAATAAGATTAAGGAGAGAAAATTCTTCTGTGAGAACAAGTAAGGTGGGAAATAATGCAGGAGACTTGAGGAGAGGATGGCAACTAAGAAGTATAAGAGAAGGAGCTAAGCAAAGATAACTCCCTTCCACACAATCCAGAATGGAAAACCCCTCTACATAGATTGTGGTGCCTCCAGAAGCCCTTAGAAATATTTTAGAGGCAACATATTCACTGCTGCTGCTAAGTCGCTTCAGTCGAGTCCGACTCTGTGCGACCCCATAGACAGCAGTCCACCAGGCTTCCCCGTCCCTGGGATTCTCCAGGCAAGAACACTGGAGTGGGTTGCCATTTCCTTCTCCAATACATGAAAGTGAAGTCGCTCAGTTGTATCTGACTCTTAGCGACCCCATGGACTGCAACCTACCAGGCTCCTCCGTCCATGGGATTTTCCAGGCAAGAGTACTGGAGTGGGGTGCCATTGCCTTCTCCACATATTCACTATGATTCACTTTTACCATACTTGCTCACAAACACTGTCTGATCATTCATTAGAGTGCTTAATGCTAAAATTTGAAATGTTCTTCCCTCTTCTTCATTGAATCAGGTTACTTATCTTAGTGTGGCTTCCTATTTCTTTTTTTTAAAAAAAATTATTTATTTCTCAGTTCAGTTCAGTCACTCAGTCGTGTCCAACTCTTTGTGACCCCATGAATCGCAGCACACCAGGCCTCCCTGTCCATCACCAACTCCTGGAGTTCACTCAGACTCACGCCCTTCGAGTCAGTGAGGCCACCCACCCTCCTCTTCTCTTCTCCTCCCTCTCCCCCCCTGCCCTCAATCCTCCCAGCATCAGAGTCTTTTACAATGAGTCAATTCTTCCCATGAGGTGGCCAAAGTACTGGAGTTTCAGCTTTAGCATCATTCCCTCCAAAGAAATCCCAGGGCTGATCTCCTTCAGAATGGACTGGTTGGATCTCCTTGCAGTCCAAGGGACTCTCAAGAGTTTTCCCAAATATCAAATTTAAAAAGCCCCATTTTTTCGGTGTTCACCCCCTTCTCATCCCACCTCTCCCCCCCTCCAACCCCAACAAAAAAAACATCCCTGTCTATATGTGTTTCTTTTTTAGCTAGTTTTTTTTTTTTGTTTTTGATTATTTAACTTGGCCGGTCCTTAATTTCCCCCAAGGAGGAGGTGTCGTTTTTTTTATTTTCTGGGGGCACACTCTCTCTAGAGTTTTTTTGGGAAGAAAAAAAAAAAATCTGACACTGTTTCCACTGTTTCCCCATCTATTTCCCAGAAAGTGATGGGACTGGATGCCATGATCTTCGTTTTCTGAATGTTGAGCTTTAAGCCAACTTTTTCACTCTCCACTTTCACTTTCATCAAGAGGCTTTTTAGTTCTTCTTCACTTTCTGCCATAAGTGTGGTGTCAGCTGCATATCTGAGGTTATTGATATTTCTCCCAGCAGTCTTATTTATTTCTAATTGGAGGATAATTGCTTTACAATATTGTGTTGGTTTCTGCTATACATCAACATGAATCAGCCACAGGCATACATATGTCCCTGCCCTCTTGAAACTTCCTCCCACCTCCATCCCATCCCTCCTGGTTGTCATAGAGGACTGGGCTGAGCTCCTGCATCATACAGCAAATTCCCACTGGCTATCTATTTTACATATGTTAATGTATACATTTCACTGCTACTCTCTCTATTCATCCCACGCTCTGTGTCCTCCACTCTGTCCACAAGTCTGTTCTCTATATCTGGGTATATTTTCCCAGAACATCTTAGTCTGGCTTCCCATTACTCCTTAATAATTCCAGTGCCCCTCATGATACTTTTGAACTGTGGTGGTGAAGCAGACTCTTGAGAGTCTTTTGGACTGTAAGGAGATCCAACCAGTCCATCCTAAAGGAAATCAGTCCTGAATATTCATTGGAAGGATTGATGCTGAAGCTGCAACTCCAATACTTTGGCCACTTGGTGTGAAGAACTGACTCATTGGAAAAGACCCTGATGTTGGGAAAGATTGAAGGCAGGGAGGAGAAGGGAATGGCATAGGATGAGACTGTTAGATGGCATCACCGACTTGGTGGACATGAGTTTGAGCAAGCTGCGGGAGTTGGTGATGAAGAGGGAAGCCTGACGTGCTGCGGTTCATGGTTTGCCATAGCTTGCATGTCCTGAATTACAATTCTGTTGCCACTCTTAAATAAACTCGATTTCACCAGTTAAACCACTTAACTTTTTGTTTTAAAGGTTAGTATTACCTGGTGTCAGAAAAATAGAAGGTGATGAACCCTTGAGGAACTGGAACAGTATGCAGTACACCTGGAACACTATGCTGAACCCACTTGAGCCCCTTGTGCTCTTAACTTCTATGAGTTGTCTTCTTTCTGGTCTGGCAAGTCTCGTAGATTTGATCTCTTTCCTTTTTACTGAACTCTGTAACTTTTGTTGAGATCTGCTGGTGTGTGTGTGTGTGTGTGTGTGTGTGTGTGTGTGTGTGTGTGGTGCCATTGCCCTTTTGGTGAGTACTGACTTGTTTTCTTAATCTCTGGTTTTAAAGTATGTGATCCTAAGCCTATAAAAAAATCTGTAAAAATCCCAGATTCCTTCTGGGAGTCTGTCTGGTTTTATGTTAAAAACTGTGGTCCTTCCTCATGCACATTTTAAACTAAATGGTTCAACTTAAGCAAAAATAATTTAAAACTCCAATGGCCATTATGGAGAATTTTAGACCTCCCCAAACTTGTTTTTCTCAGAACTGTTAGAAGACTATGGCTCTAAAATTAAACAGACTGAATACAATGTTATTTTAATAGGTACCTGGAAGCTTTCAAATACATTCAAGACTCTAAAATTGCCTCTTTATAAAATACCACTTCTAAATAAACTGAGGAGAACAAACAATTTGAAGAAAACAATTAAATTTGCCCATTCCCATCCATTTTAGTTCACTGATTCCTAAAATGTCAGCGTTCACTCTTGCCCTTCCTTTTCCTCTTTGTCTCTGTTGCCATCTTCCTCTTACCCTTCTGCATCATTCTGCCACCTCTATACTCTCTGTTTCCTCATTACAATCCTCCTATTGAACTTCTTTTTTTCTCCCAACCTCTCCCTGATTCCTCTTCCCTGAACCTCTTAACATCAGACCCTCTGGGGATCTAAATTCTAAACCCCTACTTTCTTATGTCCTCTGGATTAAAGCTGAACTATAAGCCATAGTCAAAGATTTCCCCCAAATAACAGAATCCTCATAGATTTGCTGAGGAATTTAATGTAGCCATTCAAACTTTTCATCCTAGTTTCTCAGACTTATATCAGCTAGTTCATATGCTTGCCGATGAAGTTCAGACCCAACACTGGATAAAAACTAATCGGGATAACCCTTGTAAGTCTTTAGAGTTATACACTGGGGACAAAGTAATCCCTGCTGTTTTGCTATACCATGAGGATTGGGAAATCACCAGCAACTACAGTTGGCAATTTCTAGGGTTTTTCCAATGCCAGTTGATGGGAATAAAATTCAAGCTTATACCTATAAGTCCAAAGAACCCATGTATGATTGCTGTAGATGATTCCAAATTGTTTTTAAAGAAAACTCTTCTTTTTGAACATTGAATACACTTGGGTAGGCATTGTGAGACTGATGTGCTGCCTACTGTGCTAAGGAGGCAACAGCACTTGGGTAGCCTTTAACTTTGTGTTCATTAATCAACTGAACTGGATTTTTCTCTTCTGGTTAAAAAAACTAGAATGGAATGGGAAACTATGTCCACCTCAGATTTAGTTAATTTAACAAACTAGCTGACCTGCACCCTAGATGATCCAATGAAGAAAAAGACTACCAAATTTTCAACTCCAAGAAGTGGAAGCTCTTAAGCAAAATAAAAGTCTTCCTTATCTCTGCTGTTATTACAAAAATCCAGGAAATTGGAATAAAGACTTACAAGCTTGAGCACTCCAGCTGCCTTTAGCCCTCTAATCAGCCTTTCCAATGCCCTTCTAACCTCTAATGATGGGACTCTGAGGAATTACAGGGTTTTCCCCAGTCCTTCCCCTTAGCCAACTTTGCAAAACCACTCTCCAGATTGGGAATAAATGTCTCTCTGTACTTACTGGCACTGGAGGTGTCTCCTTTTGTTTAAGACCTCTAAGAGATACCTGTCTTTTCCTCCTTAGGTCCTCCACCCCATTCATTTATTGGGCTGTGATTTCTTCATAAAATAACATGCTGGGATTTCTATCTCCCAAAAGGGGGAAATAGTTCTAGAATTTGATAACAGCGACCAAAATAGCCAACTAAATAAATCAAATGACCCTTCAATGTATTTTATTCGTTCTGTCTCTGACAGCATTAGAGCTAATTCTAAGGATACTAATCATTTGTTCCTGTTGGATCAACTATCACTACTCTCCTTATGGATGAAATCTTCAACAGATATCACCAGAATCCATGGTACACCTCCTATCAAGATTGAAGTAGATCCCTTAAAGCCTCTCCAAGAATTGATCAATACCCTATAAGTAAAGAGGACCTCCAGGGCATTAAGCTGATAATAGAAAACTGTTTGGCCCAGGGCCTCCTTTTCTCCTGCACTAGTCCCTGTAACACCCCTATTTTACCTGTAAAGAAACTCAGTGGCTGAGGATGGAGATTTAACCAAGATCTCTGAGCCACAAATAATATTTTATCCCTCATTACTCTATTGTTTCCAATCCCCATATTTTATTAGCCTCCATCCCCACTTAATGCAACATTTTAATTGCAGTTGACTTATGTAGTACTTTCTTTAGCATCCCAGTAGATAAAGCTAGTCAATTTCTCTTTGCCTTTATTTGGGAGGTACAATATACCTGGACAGTAAAACCCCATGGTTTTACCAAAAGTTCTTCTTATTTCTTACAAAAATTAAAAGCTGATTTAGATGATATAAAATTTCCTGGAGGCTCTACTTTATTACAATATGTAGATGACTTGCTTCTCTGTTTTACTTCCCAGGTCTCCTCACAGGAAGATATTTAAGAGCATCCACGTGTTAAAGCTTTTATACTCAAAGGGACATACAGTTTCTATGGAGAAACTGCAGCTTATTCAAATTAAGTTTACTATTTGGGGCATCTGATCTCAGAACAAAGGATGTACCTAGATCCAGATGGGTTTCATGGCATTCTGAATTTCCTCAAACCCAAAATCAAACACCAGCTACAAGGTTTTCTTGGGTTGGCTGGCAATAGTCAGAACTTGATTCCAGACTTTTATCTCATGGTCCAAGCTCTATATGCCTTACTGAGGAACATGAAACCCGACCTTGTTACTTGTGAAGATCAGAGGGACCTAGGTTTTAAAACGTTAAAGGAAAAACTGATAAATTCCCCAACTCTTGGATACATGATTATCATTTTTCCTTGTTCTTCTTCATATATGAGGAGGGAAACACTCTTAGAAATGGGGATCATCCTTGTCTTGCTTGGTACTAAAGTCAGCAGCTAGACCCTATGGCATAAGAATACCCTCCTTGCCTCAGAGCCATTCCTGTTCCTGTTTTTTAGTTAAGACCACCAAAGAAATAATCATCAAATCTTTTCAAACTATCTTTGTAGTCCATGCAGAAGTCTTCCTAAAGTCTTATCACACCCAACACTTTTAGGCCAACTGTCTCACTTCTTAGAAAATCCTCTTGCTAACTGCTCCTTATATAACTCTTTTCATTTAATAACTTTAACTGTATCACCCTTCTTCCCTCATCTGTGGATGATACTCCTCATGATTGTTCGACTCTAACAGATCATCTTTTGACCCCTTGCAAAGATTTATAGAAAAATCCCTAACCAATGCTGAATTTTCATAGTTTACTGACGGTTCTTATTTAAAGGATGAAAAAATGTAAATACTATGCTAGGTATACAACTGCAACTCCTTTTGAAGTCATTGAGACAGCATCTTTGCCTTTGGTTACCTCAGTCCATCAGGCTGAATTATATGTTCTTACTCAGGTTGTACTCCAGCCAAGGGTAAATTTTAAGACTTTATACTGATAGTTGGCATGCACTTTAACTTGCCCAATGGACTATTCAAGGTTTGGCAAATGGATTATATTCAGCTTTATCCATCTTATGGATGTAAATATATTTTAGTCATGGTTCGTATGTTTTCCCACTGGGTCAAAGTTTTTCGATGTAGATAAACTACTGCCTCTTCAGTATCTACAATATTAATAGAAAAGATTATCCCTACCTGGGTAACTTCTTGAGCTCCATCATGACTGGGGAATCCATTTTACTGGCCAAATACTATGTTTGTGCTGTTTGCCTAGATCTACAGCATTTTCATTATGCTTATCATGCTCAGTCTTTAGGACTAGTTGAACGAACTAACAACACTATCAAAACACAATTGGCAGACTTCCCTGGTGGTCCAGTGGTTAAGAACCAACCTGCCAATGCAAAGGATACAGATTTGATCCTTGATATGGGAAGATTCTACATAGCTTGAGGCAACTAAGCCCATGTGTTACAACTACTGAGACCATGCCTAGAGTCAGTGCTCTACAGTAAGAGAAGCCACTACAATGAGAAGCAGTCCGAAGCCTGTGCATAGCAGCAAAGAGTAGCTTACCACAACTAGAGAAAGCCTGCATGCAGCATCAAAGACCCAGCACAGCCAAAAATATATAATAAAAACTAAAAGAAAAAAACTCATTTGGCAAAATTTGTGGAGACCCTCCAAGTACTTTCACCAAAAGTATTGCTTGTTGATCCTTCTAAATCTCAGATCCATCCCTTTGGAACTCATAATTGCTGGGTACCTCAGGCATGTAGCTCCACAATTAATAAAAGGAGATATACTTCAATATTGAAAAGTTCTGATTACATCCATTGAAAATAGTCATGCCTAAGTACAGCAATATTTTCAGAGCATGCTCCCTGAGAGATGAAGACCTCAAACACCATACTTTGCAGCCTGGATATTTTGGGTTTTTTTGGAAAAGACATCTCTAAAACGACTCTCTTCAACCACATGGGAAAGGTCCTAATAAGGTAATATTAACCAACTCTTGTGCTGCCAAACTCCAAATTATAGATAGACTCTTGGATTCATGTATCGTATAAAGAAGGCATCAAACCCTGACTAGACCTATACACTAATTAGTGACTTGAAAACAAAGATTTCCAGGAACTGAAGCAGACAACAGGTGAAGGAGAAAGTTTTCCTGAGATGACTAGACGAGATGGCTGTCATTTCTCACTTTACTTTCCCTTTCCTTCTTAGAAAGACAATGCTCTTTCCACATTTCCCACTCTATCGAAAAAGGAGGAAACATTTTTGATGGGTATGTCACCAGAAACTATGTTGGATAGCCATGTTGTAAACCATGTAGTAGACCTGTTGGTCTTGTCTGTAACCATTTTCTCTGTAATCCCAAATGCCAAGGCTGATTTTATCCACAAGCCTACTGATGTTACCTATCAGGTTAAGCTGTTATGATTGAATATTCCCATACCTTATCTCAATCTTTCCCCAATCGTAACCATACCACTGTAACTAAACACTCTACTTTTGCTAATCATATGATCTTCACTTTCCATGTTATTTTCCTCATCCAAATATGGTCTCCTGCACTCAAGGGAAATACAAATGAGCTTACTCTTGTTTGCAAGGCTTTTAGAAATGTTATTTTTGGCATGAGATGGTATTTCAAAGAATGTCATCCCAATTAGTCTGATCCCTAAAAGAATGTCATCCCAATTAGTCTGATCCCTAGTTTGAAAAAGGATCAGATTTTAAATCAGAAACTTTCAGCTAATGGATTTATCCATTTCCGGACCTCAGCTGGAGTCTCTTGTGCTCCATCTGGCTTCATCTTTGTCTGTGGTGGATGACATTTCCCATGGACATATGAATATTTAGATAGCTGACAAATTGGAGGTTAATACTTATCATTATATTTAACTGTCCTTGTTAATATCAATAACAAGTCAGAAACCTCTCACTAGTACACCCCATTAAGCCTCCATATCTATATTAAATAGGAGCTTCCAGGATACATACATAACTTCAGGTTTGTCTCCATAGGGTGAGACTTTCTACCTTGCATCAGAGTAAGTGTCATTGATTGCATTATCAGAAATATCTCCCTAACATTAGGAAAGCTAGCCAATTCTGCAGCCAAAGTAGTAGCAGCCAAACAACAATCACTTGGCTTAGTGGCTAAAGTAGTTCTAGACGTTTACATAGCCCTTGATAACCTACTTGTTGAACAATGAGGCATTTGTGAGATGTTGCACATGGATAAGTGTCTCTGAAGAGGTAAAAACTTGATTACACAAAATCAGAAAATAAGCACACTGGTTGCAATAAATTTAATCTGACATGATCTTCTTATTTGTTCAGTTGGCTACCTTCAAGGCTAAGGTCGTGATTTAGAACCATCATACAAACTGAATTTTTCATATTAGTTTCAATTCTACTTTGTATAATTATTTGTAAGCTTTGTAGCTATTGCTTGTTAAATTATTTTAGAAATGATGTACAATAAAATGATGCTAGATTAATGCTTCAAGATAATCTCTAACACTTATGACCTTGATAAGATAAAGAATTTAGGTGGAAAATGCTTAAGAGTTCCTCCTATCCTTCCTTCTTACTCAAATGTGACCTCAACAGTTTCTAATGTGTATACTTTCCCTCTGACATGGCACATGACAAGGATCAGGAAAGGTCCTTCCTGGCTCTGAGGAACAAAATCACCAAATATAGAAAACTTGACTCTTGATCAGCAATACTTTCACGGAAAGATTTTGATCAAAAGGGGAAAATGTAAAAATCAAAAAAAGAAAACGTACCATTCTTACAGCTTATTTTACATATTCCAGCAGGAAGAAGTTTACATATCCCAGCAATTAGAAGGAAGATTTTCTCTTTGCACAGCAACACACAGCCAGTGGGAAACTGCCATAACTGCCAATGAGAAGCTGCCACAACCCTAAACTCTTGCTCCCATTCAAAAACTTTAATTCAGAACAGTCCCTCCAAACTTCCTCCTTTCCTCTTTAAAGATCACTCCTCTTCTTTGTCCACTGGAGTTGCTTACAGTTTGCCACACTTTATATGTCCTGAATTTAATTCTTCTGCTTTTCCAAAATAAACTCAATTTTGCTGACGGAATTATTTACCTTTTTTTTTTTTTTTTTTTAAGGTTGAAACTGGTAATCAGGATGCCTTACAGCATCTAGTATAGGGAGGGGTAGTTTTCATATGGGATATTTACTTCCTACTCTTAGGGGGATGAGGGTCAGGGTGTCCTTACACTGGCTGTTTCTTAAGTAAATTTAATTCAAACTAATAAATATGCCAAAGTGGCATATTTACCTGGTTTCCACTGCTTCCCCACCATGCAACCTCATCACTTTCCTTCTGTCAGTAGTGCAAGCACAGCTTTCTCTCTCGAGTCTCTCCCAACACTGTCCAACTCCTTTTTTGGGTTTTGATAGACCTCAAGTTTGCACTCTGTTTACCTTCCTAAACTAGGGGTCTTGAAGCCCTAGTCTCCTTAACCTCAACTCCCTTCCCCCCAAATCCACCCCCCACTTAAGTTCTCTGATTTCCATTGATTCACCTTTCCTTTTACAACAGGATTGAGAGAGAGAGGGTATATGTGTGTGCGTGTGTGTATGTATGCGGTTGCAGCCCCTAGGTGCATGCTGCTGCTAAGTCACTTCAGTTGTGTCCAACTCTGCGTGACCCCATAGACAGAAGCCCACCAGCCTCCCCTGTCCCTAGGATTCTCCAGGCAAGAACACTGGAGTGGGTTGCCATTTCCTTCTCCAATGCATGCAAGTGAAAAGTGAAAGTGAAGTCACTCAGTCGTGTCCAACTCTTCACGACCCCATGGACTGCAGCCCACCAGGCTCCTCCGTCCATGGGATTTTCCAGGCAAGAGTACTGGAGTGGGGTGCCATTGCCTTCTCCGCCCTAGGTGCATGATTGACAACTATTAGCATCTGGAAGGGATCTGCAGAGCCCGCTGCCCCAGCGTGCTTGCGCCCTGCTGCCTGCACCAACTCCCCTCTCCCCTCTGCCACGTCTGGTCTCATTGCGGCACCTAGCGCAGCTTCCGGTCCGCTCATCCTGTAGAGGGAGCTCCTAGCTGGGTGGCAGGTCTAGCAGCCTTGCGTGCCTGTGAGTCAGCACGCCTGTGACGAATCACGTGCTCTGCACTTTGGCGGTTGGCATGGTGGTGAGTGGACGTGTTCGACTTTCGGTGAGGAAAGCGGGACCCTGTGAGGGACAAAAGAGGCGGGCGAGGAGGCCAGGACTGAGCTGGGAAGTGAAGGGCGGACTTGGTAGCAGTTGCAGCTTTTAGCTGCCGCGACTGTCGGAAGGCAGCGTCTTCCTCAGTGGTTGGTTGACTAGGCCTCAGCAGCCATGGCTGTGGACTTTGGGGACAATGCCAGTGGCTTTCGCCACATGGATGTAATCAAGTTCATCAACAACGAGGTCCTCGTTAATGGGGGTGGCCCCGAGTTTTACATGGCCTTCCGCTCGCGACCCTGGAACGAGGTAGAGGATCAGCTGAAAATCGTGGTTACTGACCCGCAGGTGCCACACGCCATCAAGAGGGCCTGTGCCTGGAGCGCACTGGCATTGAGTGTGCGTGTGGGCGCAAGGCAGTGGGAGCAGCAGGCACATCGTATCAGGCAGCTCCAGGAGCAGGTGGGGGAGCTTGAGGCAACTTCCTGGGACCTGGCCAATGAGCTGAAGCGCCTCCAAGAGGAGCGTGAGGAGCGTGAGGAGCGTGAGGAGGCAGCAGCACATCGAAGCGCATGGTTAGCCCTGAAGCAGGTGATGGACGAGCGAGATATGTTGCATGGGCGACTGCTCCAGTTTGAGAGAGCGGCCCAGCTAGCACCTGTGGCACATGAAATGCTGCCTGGGCCTGGAGCTGAGCAGCTTGGGGCTACAGCATGGCCCATGAATGTACCGGAGCACGGCATGATGGTGGCTCTGGGAGCACAGGGTATGCCACATTCAGAGAGTCAGACAGCAGCCCCAGCAGATGTGGTTTATGTCCCCGGACCTCAGTGCTCCTTTGCCCAGGCAATGCAGCCCCTTCCACCAATGCCGGTGCCACATCCATTCCTATGCCATGAGTCATTCCCATTGGGATACCCATATGTGACACCTTCACCACCTTTACCAGTTATGGACGGGGGAGCAGTCATGGCAGCAGCAATGCCAGTAGCAGTCGCACCCCAGGTGCCTCCTCTGGGGATCTACCCATTTGGTCAGTGGGCTGCGGTGGGAGCCCAGGAAGAGATGGCCCCACCATATGACACGAGTTTCCATGCCCAGGAGGAATATTCTGAGAACTTCCAGGGGGAATATGCACAGGAGGCCTGCAGAAGCCACAACAAAGAGGAAGGTGCTGTGTGTCCCCAGGGGATGTCCTCCCTGGGGGACAGAAGAAGCCACAGCCGAGAGGAAGGTGCTGTGTGTCCCCAGGAGATGTCCTTCCTGCGGGACAACAGAAGCCAGAGCCGAGAGGAAGGTGCTGTGTATTCCCAGGGGATGTCCTGCATGGGGAGCAGCAGGAGCCACAGCCGAGAGGAAGGTGCTGTGTGTCCCCAGGAGATGTCCTTCCTGCGGGACAGCAGAAGCCAGAGCCAAGAGGAACGTGCTGTGTGTCCCCAGAAGATGTCCTCCGTGGGGGGCAGCAGAAGACACAGCCAAGAGGAAGGTGCTGTGTGTCCCCAGGGGATGTCCTCCCTGGGGAGCAGCAGAAGCCATAGCCGAAAGGAAGGTGCTGTGTGTCCCCAGGAGATGTCCTTCCTGCGGGACAGCAGAAGCCAGAGCCGAGAGGAACGTGCTGTGTGTCCCCAGGAGATGTCCTCCATGGGGGGCAGCAGAAGACACAGCCAAGAGGAAGGTGCTGTGTGTCCCCAGGGGATGTCCTCCCTGGGGAGCAGCAGAAGCCATAGCCGAAAGGAAGGTGCTGTGTGTCTCCAGGAGATGTCCTCCATGGGGGGCAGCAGAAGCCACAGCCAAAAGGAAGGTGCTGTGTGTCCCCAGGAGATGTCCTTCCTGCGGGACAGCAGAAGCCAGAGCCGAGAGGAACGTGCTGTGTGTCCCCAGGAGATGTCCTCCATGGGGGGCAGCAGAAGCCACAGCCAAGAGGAAGGTGCTGTGTGTCCCCAGGGGATATCCTCCGTGGGGAGCAGCAGAAGCCACAGCCGAGAGGAAGGTGCTGTGTGTCCCCAGGAGATGTCCCTCCTGCGGGACAGCAGAAGCCATAGCCGAGAGGAAGGTGCTGTGTGTCCCCAGGAGATGTCCTCCATGGGGGGCAGCAGAAGCCACAGCCAAGAGGAATGTGCTGTGTGTCCCCAGGGGATGTCCTCCGTGGGGAATAGCAGAAGCCACAGCCAAGAGGAAGGTGCTGTGTGTCCCCAGGGGATGTCCTCCCTGTGGGACAGAAGAAGCCACAGCCGAGAGGAAGGTGCTGTGTGTCCCCAGGAGATGTCCTTCCTACAGGACAGCAGAAGCCACAGCCGAGAGGGAGATGCTGTGTGTCCCCAGGAGATGTCCTCCATGGGGGCAGCAGAAGCCACAGCCAAGAGGAATGTGCTGTGTGTCCCCAGGGGATGTCCTCCGTGGGGAATAGCAGAAGCCACAGCCAAGAGGAAGGTGCTGTGTGTCCCCAGGAGATGTCCTTCCTACAGGACAGCAGAAGCCACAGCCGAGAGGGAGATGCTGTGTGTCCCCAGGAGATGTCCTTCCTGCGGGACAGCAGAAGCCAGAGCCGAGAGGAAGGTGCTGTGTGTCCCCAGGAGATGTCCTCCATGGGGGCAGCAGAAGCCACAGCCAAGAGGAAGGTGCTGTGTGTCCCCAGGGGATGTCCCTCCTGCGGGACAGCAGAAGCCATAGCCGAGAGGAAGGTGCTGTGTGTCCCCAGGAGAAGTCCTCCATGGGGGGCAGCAGAAGCCACAGCCAAGAGGAATGTGCTGTGTGTCCCCAGGGGATGTCCTCCGTGGGGAATAGCAGAAGCCACAGCCAAGAGGAAGGTGCTGTGTGTCCCCAGGAGATGTCCTTCCTACAGGACAGCAGAAGCCACAGCCGAGAGGAAGATGCTGTGTGTCCCCAGGAGATGTTCTTCCTGCGGGACAGCAGAAGCCAGAGCCGAGAGGAAGGTGCTGTGTGTCCCCAGGAGATGTCCTGCCTGGGGAGCAGCAGGAGCCACAGCCGAGAGGAAGATGCTGTGTGTCCCCAGGAGATGTCATCTGTGCGGGACAGCAGAAGCCACAGCCGAGAGAAAGGTGCTATGTGTCCTCAGGAGACGTCCTCCCTGAGGGACAGCAGAAGCCAGAGCCGAGAGGAAGATGCTGTGTGTCCCCAGGGGATGTCCTCCCTGGGGGACAGCACAAGCCATAGCCGAGAGAAAGGTGCTGTGTGTCCCCAGGGGACAGTGCCCCAGGGAGACAGCAGGAGCCATAACCAAGAAGAAGGCCCTGTTGGTCCGCAGGGGATAGTGCCCCATGGAGACAGCAGGAGCCACAGCCAGAAGGAATGTCCAGTGATGCCCCAGGAGAAGTACGTAATGAGCAGCAGCAAGTTCCCCAAACAAGAAGGTCCAGAGGGGCCCCAGGGGACATGTCCCTCGTGGAACAGCAAATATTATATTGTGAGAAAAAGCTCCAAGAAACAGGAGCAAAAGGCCAAGCAACCAAAAGAGAAAAATTCCTCAGATTCCCAGCATCAGCAGACGCCTACTATACATCCCAATCATAATTGTTGGGAGTGCCTGCGCTGTAAAGCAGTGAATTTTCCATGGCGCAAGTCCTGCTATAAATGCAAGAATGTCTGCAGGGCATTTCAGAGTGGAGGCCTGGATCCAGGACAAACTCACTGATTTCAGGAAGGTAAGAATGGAAACACTCCAAGGAAAAACCAATTTCCTAACAACCTCTCCTCTTTTGATCAAAAAGTAACTAATTTACTTCATAGAAAATTTGAAAATCAAAATTATGAAATAAAAAATTAAATAAAGCAACCCATTATTTCATTACCCAAATTAAGCACTTTTTATCATCTGAGCACACATACAAATATATACACACATGCATGCACACACACAATTATATTCTTATTTGTACACTTACTTTAACAAAGATAGAGTACTTTGAGCATTACGTGTTTAAAATAGAGGACTTCTAATTCTTTTTAAGTTTGCAGGTGCTGGATTCTGGATGGCTGATGCTAATTGGTTGACACCCTGGAGGCACCGAAGTCATGAAGAATTTTTTTTTTTCACTAATTTCTGTTTTATTATTAACCACCTTTTCCTGAAAATGCCACCTTTTCCTGTCTTTGCCTCAGAATAGCCATATGCTTTTAGAGTTATATGCTACATTGAATTTTAGGAGTACTGTTTTTCCTTGAAAATGCTATTATTCTTTTGTAAACTACTGCAGTGTTCATGTTTGCTTCTTGTATTTAAGTTTTATAGGTAGGGGCTCATTTTTTGCTCTGAGCCCCATGGAATTTGCCTGTTGTTGAAGAATCTGAACCTATCCCATTTAGAAGATCTTACAAGATCCTAAAGAAATCATACTTCATTTCTAACTGACCTGCACCTCAGTGAGACCTCCCCCCCTTACTCCGGGTGGCTGAAGCTAAGAAGAATAAGTCAGGGAAGAAGAGATGCTTTGGGACTTATTAGAGGGAAAAGGGATACAAAATAATTTTGTTAGGATTTAATTTCTCTGTTGATATGGAGTTGTTTCAGAAGTGCTTGGGGGTGGGTTTGCAATGTTAAATTCTATAGATGATGGCAAATTTGATAGATTTCATTTAATTAAACAACTAGTTATTGATTGTCTAGTATATGATAGGAGGTAGAATTATATTGTATTAACTAGTGTACACAACGGGGAAGGCAATGGCACCCCACCCCAGTACTTTTGCCTGGAAAATCCCATGGACGGAGGAGCCTGGTGGGCTGCAGTCCATGGGGTCGCTAAGAGTCAGACATGACTGAGCGACTTCACTTTCTCTTTTCACTTTCATGCATTGGAGAAGGAAATGGCAACCCACTCCAGTGTTCTTGCCTGGAGAATCCCAGGGACGGTGGAGCCTGGTGGGCTGCCGTCTATGGGGTCACACAGAGTCGGACACGACTGAAGTGACTTAGCATAGCATAGCATAGATTTTATGTATAGATATAGATAATTATAGATTAGATTAGAATTATAGATTAGAGGTAACTTTATTTTGCATGTCGTGTGGCCTTTGGGTAAACCCAGTTGAAATAGCATCCAGATATTTTGTAGTTCCAGGGGCAAGATCAAAGAGATTTTTGTGGATGGACTTGATTTCCCAACTGTTCATCTCGTTGGTCCCAGATGACACAAATGAGTAGTGGCAAAGAGCAGGAAAGTTCAAGCAGGACTTTTCTGATACTCTCCTGATTTCCTCCCTTGAGAGGGACAGCTAGTTTCCTGGTTGCCTGAAAGACCACTGGGTGACTGCCTTAAAGAAGTGCTTGGGGGAGTGCTGGCAACACAGCTTCAGGCAGCCACCATCCCAAGCCCCTTTCCAGCCAGTGGATGAAGAAAAAATGGATTCCAAGGACAGACATCGTGCTGTGGATGGTGCTTCTCTTGGGAGGACTAATTGGACTAAAAGTAGAACTGGACTGGGACAAGTACTCTTGAGAATGCCCTTGGGCCCTTCTCTTCCACTTTGTGTGTTCTCTGCAGGCGCTCTGCTCCCCTGAGGCACCTGCTTCAAGCCAGGGGGAGCCAGGGTGGAGCCCAAGGGCTGGGAAGTCAGATCAGCCTCTGGTCTGAACAAGAGGTTCCTGGAATTCTCCCAGGAGATTCCAGCTCACCAGGCTCAGGCTCTGTCAGAAGTTTTCTGTTTCTAACTAGTAATAAAGAGTGTTCACTTATTGCTGTGTCTTCTGTGTAGTGTGTACCTCGGGGACAGGTTTACTCAGAAGTGGCAGTTGATTTAATTATTTTAAATTAATTTTTTTTTTGGTTGAGCCATGAGGCTTGTAGGAACTTAATTCTGCAACCAGGGAATGAACCCAGGCCCATGGCAGTGAAAGCACTGATTCCTAACCACTGGACCTCCAGGTAATCCCTAGAAGTGATCATTTAAATCTGAAGCCTCTCTCCATCCCACTGAGAAGACTGAAAGTTAAATGTCATTCACTATTGAAGGGCCCCTCTTCTTCCTATGAGTTACCCAAGAATGGGAGGGGGAGGGCCTTCTATGGGGGCTTTCAGTCCATTGCTAGTGTCCCTGGTACTCTCACTGTCCAAGTCCACATGGTCTCTTGAGGGTGGGCATTTCTGCTTCTCTATAGCCAATGGGGGTTGAAGGTGTCTGCCAGTGCTGGAAGCCCTGATGCCCTAGTCTCTCTACATGTGCCATAGTCTCTCTACAATCACCATTTCCTTCTGGGGCTCTGCTTTCTCCCTGGGGTCCTGGTATGGAGTAAGGAGTATGTAGGCATTATAAAGCAGTATTCTTTCTCTAGGCCATTCCTTTCATATCATAATTTGGTCCATGTGCAGAGGATTATAGAAAACCAGATACAGGCTGGCTGGGATAAGAGGTGCCAAGATCTGAATATCTTGGAATGAGTATGGTGAGATGAGGGGGTGGAAGAGAAAAATGACCCTGTCATATGAGAACTCTCCTTTCTCAGAGATGACTAATGGTAAGAGCCTTGGCTAGGGATAGGAATGTAGGAAAAGAAGAGGGTTATCAGGGTGAATAAACAAAATTATTTGAGAGGGAGGGGGAGAAGATAGTATGATATTTTGTGGGTCCTAATGTCCCCTGTACACTTGGAAAGGTGGGCATGTGCTGGTATTTTTCCTGCTGGATATCAATTCACTGCTGGTGCAATAGAGGAAGAGTACAAATGGTGGTAGAGGAAAAGAAGAAAGAATCAGGCCTGGCAGCAGCCACTGCCATTATTGATGATAGGGGTGGGCCTGGTACTGCTCCCTTACAGGTACTTATGAAGGTGGTGATGCTGGAGGAGGGATATGGGTATTTCTCTGAGCAGGAGGCTGTAGAGGAGGTGGAAAGAGGCCTTTTAGATCCTGTGGAAGCTTCAGAGCAAGAGAAGATGGAATTTGTGTGGAGAAAGTGAAGGATCATAACAATATTCTTCACACCGCCTCCTCACCATTCTATCATCTCATACCTGCTACTGGACCCTACAGAGGAGCAGCATCTTCAAATGCCTGTTTCTATTTCCACAATTAGTATGTCATCTATCATTTAACCCCCTTCATTCCCAATAGTAAAAGCAGAATCAAAATAAGTGCCTCAAATAAGAGCACTTCCTGTGAGAGCATCTGCTACTAGCACATCCTATCAGCAGGCGTGGGTTACAGAAAAAGTCCTTATGGTAGATAAGAGGTGGCAGCAGCTTCAGTATCAAAATGGACAGGAGCAAAAGGCTCAGCATTTCTTAAGATCCCTTAAGAATGAGAGAATTCTACCTTGTAAAGACAAGGAACTGGAATGATGAAAGATGTAAGAAATGATTCCTGGGATGCAACCATGCTTCAGATAAAGGAGATGTCTAATCCTGGATAGGCATTCTGTCTTCTTACGGGGCTAGTTGTCCTCTTTGATTTCAGAAATGTAAGAGAGAACCAAGGAGATCTGAAACAAAAGAAATCAATTTCCTGAGTACATGTCTGATTATAAACACAGCTATATAAAAATAGCTATAAATGTAGCTTAATTTCACTTTAAGAAAATTAGAAAAAAATTCAACCAGAATTTCACCACTAGAGGTACCACTGTTTATATTTTTATGTGTTTAATTCCATATCTGTATATATACACTTATATTGGCATGATAAATTTTTTTAAGCATTTTCTACATGCAGTTGTACATCTTTTATCGGAGAAGGCAATGGCACCCCCACTCCAGTACTCTTGCCTGGAAAATCCCATGGAAGGAGGAGCCTGGTGGGCTGCAGTCCATGGGGTCGCTACAAGTCGGACACGGCTGAGCGACTTCCTTTCACTTTTCACTGTCATGCATTGGAGGAAGAAATGGCAACCCACTCCAGAATTTTTGCCTGGTGAATCCCAGGGACGGGGGAGCCTGGTGGGCTGCCGTCTATGGGGTCACACAGAATTCAACACGACTGAAGCGACTTAGCAGCAGCAGCAACAGCATTGTGGTTAAAACAACAACAACAACAACATGAGGTCTAATTGTTAACTATAAGCAGGTTTCTAGAACTTTTCTATCTTGCATAATTGAAATTTTATAGCCTTATTTTAAATTAACATATTAATTTTTTTTTTCTTTTACACCTGTGTGCCCCAGTGTTGGAGGCCCCTTGTTCCAGACTCCTCAAGAAGGAGTCTGGTTCATGCCACCCGTTAAGCAAACCCCAGTCCTCTCCAATGTCTTTCCTCCTATTCAGAGCCACAATGCAGCTTCACCTTGGCTCAGGGCCTGTGGCCAGGTGTCCGAGACAGACCTCTGGCTTAGAGGGATTCAGGGATGGGACTGCCTGAGGCCAGAACAGGGCAGTGAACCGCACGCGCAAGGGGTGTTAAGTCTTCTCCTGGGGCAGTGACGTGCGGCCCCAAGGTCTGAGACCAAAACAACCCGAGCCCACCCATTCCACTGCACGTGGCTGTGGGCAGTTGTTCCTCCCAGAAGTAGCCAGATGTCTAGAATTCGTCCCAGGAGACCATCGCTGCCTGTACTTGGAGTCTCTTCACCAAAGAACAGGGCCCTGCTCTCTTGGAATCAGCCCAACTGCGAACATCCTGCGATGGAGAAGCTGGCCCCTTTACCCGAGCCTCTCCATCTAGAAACATTCTTTTTTCAACAGCACAGGGGACTCCTATAGCCAGGGCCGAGGGCTAGACCCTGGTCCAAGTGCATGGAGTGTGGGGTTTCCCAAGAAGGCAAAGACAGGGCGCAGTTGGAACGTGCAGGATACACTTTGTGGCTTCGGGTGAGTGTGGAGGTGTAAATGTGAATACACAGGGAGGGGTAGGGAGAGAGTGAGCTAGATGCACTGATCACGTGAGGTGGCCCAGAAAACGGTGGAATTAGTCTAATAGCGCAGCCGCCGCTACCTTACGCCCCAGGAAACGAAGTCTCGAGGGATCTCACGGTATCTCAGGAGTTCTGGGACTGGCAGGGGAGCTCTAGGATGAGAAACACTGGGCAGTGGTGGGTGCCGGAAGCCTCCGGTTCTGAACTCGTCTGCAAAGAGTTTGGCTTGCACCATTTATCAAGCAAACCTCATCCTCATCTATGCTTCACCCTCCCTCCACTCCCCCAGTCAGAGTGACTGTGTGGCGCCTGTTCCCAGGAGCCCCGAAGGTTGAGCAGGGGAATCACCGCTGATACCAGAATGGGTGAGTGAGCTGTGCATGTGATATATTCATATTAATATTTTAATATTAATCTGTGAACAACATCTGCAAAAAAAATTATGTGATAAGGTATTCCCATGAGCCCTATATAGAAGAGGCTAGGGGCAAGTTACAGCTACAAGACCTGAGCAATCTGTGAAGGAATGAGCAAGAGAAACAATGGCTCATCTCACAGACCAGAAAATAGGAAGACCCTAAAATACTCTGTGAACCAAAATGCTCTACAGGTATTTACTAGAAAACACAGCGGATCAATTTGAGAAAAGCAAGTGGAGCTAAAAATGGGTGCAAGTGATACTTGGTAAGGTTGATGGGGTTGAAGCATCTAGATAACATGAATTCACAGAACTCGCAGCCCAAGCTCCCTTCCAGGATAGATGCACATGGAAAAGAGAGATGCCATTCTGCTCAGTATTCTCTCTTTTAATAACTTTGTTTGGGATTTTACTTCCCACATTTTCTGTTACTCATTTTAAAATGAAATTAGTTTTTCTGAACTTGTAAAAGGAAGCATGGCTCAGCAGAATTTTTCTAATATCACAAAGCTCATATCTGTTGTTTTGGCTGCTGCTGCTGCTGCTAAGTCGCTTCAGTCGTGTCTGACTCTGTGCGACTCCATAGACGGCAGCCCACCAGGCTCCTCTGTCCCTGGGATTCTCCAGGCAAGAATACTGGAGTGGGTTGCCATTTCCTTCTCCCTGTTGTTTTGGTGTGGTCTTCGAAAAGTAGCTTGGTTTTTTATAGTTCTGGAGGCTAGAAGTTCAAAATCAAGGTGTCAGCAGAGTTGGACTATGAGGGGTGAACAGGAAGCATCTGTTCCAGACCCTCTCTCCTTAGCTTATGAATGGCCATTTTCTACCAGTTCCTCTTCAAATCGTCTTTCAGCTATGTATATCTCTGTTTCTGTGTACGTATTTCTGCTTTTTATAAAGATACCAATCATATTGTATTAGGGCCCACCCTAATGACCTCATCTTTAATAACATCTGCAGTGATCATATTTCCAAGGTCAGTACCTATTTTGAGGTACTGGAGTCTAGTACTTCATCCTGTGAAATTTTAGGGGACACAATTCAACCCATAAGAATCCTAAATATAGTTTTTTCTACCTAGATATGTGAATTTAAGACCAATTAAAATTCTTAAAGCTCTTGGAACTCTTTTCTAGTGTGTAAACTAGATTTGAATCTCAGCCTTGCCACTTTTTAGCTGTGTGATATTAAGCAAGTTCCTTATCTGTGCCTCAGTTTTCCCATCTATAAAATGGGAATAATAATACCTATTGAATAAGAATGTTATGAGGATTAAATGAAATAATATATGAAAATGCACTTAGAACAGTACTGGCTTCAGTGTATAAAATAATTTGTATGATTTTTTTCCTTACTCAGAAGTAACAATGAAACCTAACTGAATAGTATTAAAAAGGCAGTCTCTCTGAATAGTTACCAAATAAAATAGAAGCATATGGAAATGTGTAATTTTAAACTTTCTTATTAATGAGAGAAATAATTAATTTCTTTCATTAATAATTAATGAGGCCCTGGGTGAGGGCCTTAATTCCTATAGAAGAACTCAGAGATGTGTACCAGATTGTTATGTATATCCCTTTAAGAGAACTCAGGACTTTGCTACATCGCTGCACCATCATGTTTTGACTGCCTTTCTTTTATTTCTGCATTCCCTCACTCCTCTAATTAGTTAACTGTTTGAATCTGTCCTTTGGAACTCAAGAAAGCTCTTAGAGGCAGAAACCTTTTTCCTAAAAACAGGAAAGGCTTTTGTACTTGGGAGGGTCCCACAGGATTCTGCTTGATTTCAGTTAGCCTCTAGAAACTGGAATAGGCAAGGGAATGCACCACTACTGATGCCTTGAGGTTAGCTCGGTGAGATTCAATTCAAACTTCGATTTCCAGAACTGTAAGATGATAAATTCTTGTTATCGTAAATTGCTAAGTTGGTGATAATTTGTTATAGCAGCAGTAAGAAACTAATGCAGCAGAATTCAGTTCTTCAAATATTATTGGAGTGAGGGCCTCAGTTCCTTGCTGGTGGTTGGCTGGAGGCCATCCTTAGTTCTTTGTGATATGGACCTCCTCAGCTTGATTCATCAGAGCAACCTCTCAAAAAGAGCAAAAACAAGAGAGAGTGAGAGAAATGAAAATATGGAAGTCACAGTGTTTCCTAACCTAGTTACAGAAGGGACATCTCATCACTTATGGTGTATTCCATTTGTTAGAAACCAGTCATAAGGTCCAGCCCACGGTGGAGGGGAGGGGATCACATAAGATTGTGGACTCAGAGAGACAGGGATCAAGGGACTATGTCAGAAGCTGCTTACCACAAGTACTGATACAAACTCACAGTATTTTCGTGTTTAAAACCACATGGACTTCTGGCAAGCTTACTGTTCTTACTTTAATTTCTTTCTCATCTGCTATATTTTCGTTAAAATATGTATGTATATGGTATACAGAAATAGGAAGAGAATATGAGTGAAATATTAAATGTTGTGATCTCTCGTGGAAGGATTTCAAGACCTTTGAAATGTTCTTTTTGAGTTTTACAATGAGCATGTTTTATATATAATCAAAATTAAAATTTTATGAAACTATTTGAAAAATTAAAAGATAAAACTCTCCACATTTATGAAGGCCTCATACTAATCTTGATATGTGCATTGGGTTCTTAAGCTTATTTTCATTGAAAGCAAGTTATATTCTGCATTCATGAACCATATACCCCAACACTGTCTTTTATTACAGAATAAATGGGTCATAGGTTTCATTGGAAAATAATTAAAAGACTTAGAATGAATTAAAAATTTATTGTGAAAATATAGAAATCTCTCTTAACCTCTTATGAGAGATACAGAGCAACAGAACGTTAAAATAATAATATTTTTTAAAACCATATGCATAAAAGTCTTACATGTGTCTGAGGCCTTCACCTATTTTTTATGGAGTTTGTCATGCCCCTGGATAGTTCCATATTTAGACATGCAGAAGCAAGTTTCAACTGAAGAAAAGCCATTTTTCCCCTGATTTGTTATAAGTAAGAAGATTTGTCATAACACTGAAAGTGAAGGATATGCTCTGAGGTTTCTCTGAAAAAAAAAATGACAACTTGGCAATGATTCAAATTGGATATACCTTTGCTTTTATAAGAAAAGCAAAGTGAACATATTGATTTGATTTCCTCATAATAATGAGTTACATGACCAGCTAAAACACTAGCAAAGAATAATTCATATATAATTACATTCTGTCCCTAGGAAAAATTGAGTGCTTTATAAAACTATTTTGAAGCTAAGATAATGTGAAAAGAAAAACATTGTTTTCTGGAAAACATATTCACAGCATGGTCTTTGTTATATTTCTCACTTTTATAAGAAAGATATAGTATCCGTTATTAGAGTGGAGGAACTCACCTTTTCTTCTTCCTGCAATTTGATTTTACATGTTGAATATATTTGACTAAAATACTTTATAATTGTGTGTGTGTGTGATCTCATATGAGAGACCAGTATTTTTGTGAAGCTTAAAGTCATAGCTTCTCCTGGCCAGAGAAAAGGTGACCAAATAAACAAATGACTGTCTGCTGTGGCATTTAACAAATGCACGTAACATTAATTTTTCTTTTGATTCCTATTGTTTGCACTTGTAATGTTCTGTGAGACGTTAAAAGGGCAAGATAAAATTAATAGTGTCTAATAATAATGATGAGAAAGGGACTGAAGGAATATTTGAAAATGTGTTTATCATCTACAGAATGAGAAACAACACATGATGTTGTAGGACTACTTTTGTTTTTACCTTTAAGAAAATAAGTGGAAACATGCATGAGATGTACCCAGTAAAGAGAACTATATATATTAGAGTATTTGTGTTTATTTATTGTTACCATTTTCTGTTAACCTTTGATATTTATAGCTGTGGCTTTGAACTGCACAATACACATCATTCCTGGAAATCATTTATGTATAAATATATATACTCATGTGATTACAATTTATGTTTTGATCACCTAATATTTTAAGTACCCAAGTTTCATGATGATCACATATTATGACATGCTTAGGTATGCCAAACTATACTATGATATATTACAGGATACCTTACTGGCTAGTGGCCATATAGCTGCTTTCCCAGAAGCAGTGATAAACATGGTTAGGAATGAACAGTGATTAATACCATCAATGACATGATTATTGGAACCAGTCATTTTCTTTTTTTTTTCCTTTTATTTCATTTAATTGGAGGCTAATTACTTAACAGTATTGTGGTGGTTTTTGCCGTACATCGACTTGAGGTGCTTTTTAAAACTCTTTGTTTTAAGAAGTGGCCTGCCAAAACAACTTACAAGAAAGCTTGTTCAAGGGAATTTGTAAACAAATGATAGAAATTCAGCAATGCTTTGGTGATCTAATTTTTTGGTGATTAACATATTGTTTGTTATTTTAATGATTGAATAGCTTAAAGACTATTATCTTATTAGGAATGTTCCTAAGGAGCTTTTTTCTTTTCAATTAAAAAAAATAGTTTGTCAAAATGGTCAGTATTCAAAGTGATTGTGCTTTTTACCAGTTACCAAAGGAATAGAATATCTGAATTTCTGTAGCAAACTCAAATTTGCTCCCAGCAAATCAGTCTGCAACTGGGGATTCAGGTTCCATTTATCCAATTCTAAAATAAAAGTGAAAAGAAATCTGCTATACCCTGGAAAATCCCATGGATGGAGGAGCCTGGTAGGCTGCAGTCCGTGGGGTCGCTAAGAGTCGGAAACGACTGAGAGACTTCACTTTGACTTTTCACTTTCATGCATTGGAGAAGGAAATGGCAACCCACTCCAGTGTTCTTGCCTGGAGAATCCCAGGGACAGGGGAGCCTGGTGAGCTTCCGTCTATGGGGTCGCACAGAGTCGGACATGACTGAAGCGACTTAGCAGCAGCATACCCTTAGTTTTATTTTCATATGTGTTAGCACAACTACACAGATATTTTGAAAATATTCAGGTGAGATTTTTCATCTAAATACTTGAAGTTGATCATGGAGTTTATTTTTCTTTTTCCTTTAAAATACACGTTTCTACTACAAGTTTCAAATTTGTTTTATGCCGAACCATTGTCAACATATATATGCCATGTAAAAGATTTAATATGAGGATTTGCAAACTTATGGAGTTTTAATAGTCTTTTAAAATTATTGTTAAGGATGACCCTAAGTCCATAAAAGGATGTATAGCATATATATTTATTTTTAAAAGTATTTACTTTGGAAGTTGGAAAGGACATTAAAGATCACTGGACATCAGAACTTTCCAGTCCTATTTGCAACTTTCCTCAAAGTGATCATTTGGCTTCTAGGTGTCCAAGTGAATACTTTACTCCCACATCCTACCCAGGAATTTATAACCTCTAGAGAAAGCAAAGTTTTTCCTATACCAAGATGAAAGCTGACATGTGGCAACTTCCTCTCAAGAGTTCCAATTTCTTTTTTTGGGGAGTTCACAGAAGTAAATCTAGTATCTTTATATTGACTTCTCTTATTAAACATTATAATTCCTTTACCTGTTCATCATATAAAATGGCTTTGAATTCTTTCATCAGTTTGACTGCTTTCATATGAGCAGATTCTTAAATTATGGCTCACAGAATTGAACATCATACTCAGGTGTGATCTGAAGAAGATTATTGACTTCCATCTTTAAAATAATGTGCTGTATTAATATAACCTAAATTTAAAAAGACAATATGAAATGGCTATGTACAATATAATTCCAACACTACTACATGCTGAAATTGCCAGGGGTTAAAGGGAGAGAAAAATGAAGCGACACAGAGGATTTTTAGGGCAGCAAAATATTCTGTATGATACCACAATGGCAGATACATGTCACTGTATTGGGTTGGCCAAAAGGTTCCTTTGGGTTTTTCCATAAAATGGTACAGAGAAACATAAACTTTTTCACCAACCCAATATATTTGTCCAAAGCTACTGAATTTACAACAAGAGTGAACCCTGAAGTTGACTATAGACTTTGGGTGAAAATGATGTGTCAGTGAAGGTTCCCCAGTTGTAATAAATGTACCCTTCTGATGTGGGATGTTGATAATAGGAGAGGTGATACGCATGTAGAGCCAGGGCGCCTATGGGAAATCCCTGTACAGTTTGCTTAATTATGCCATGAACCTAAAACTGCTCTTAAAAAATAAAGCCTTTCAGAAAAGGGGGCAACATGTAAAAAATAACAGAAACGAAAAAATCTGCTCTTCATCAAATGCAGCATTGACTCTTACATGAAATTGTCTTTTCTCTTTCTTACTCAAAAGTACAAGAGCTTTGATCTATTTAATTTTATTGGAACTCAGCACATTTCAAATGGTATTCCTTATTTAATTATGTACTCTCATAATTGGTCCTTTCAGCGCCTTCCTTGTCTTCATTCATTTACATATTTTATTCACACACTGATTTACTTAAAATATAATCTATACTCAAGAACCTCAACAGACCAAGAATAAGAACTGACACTTCTTCACTTCTGCTATATGATCATGTCCCACAGAGTTAATGGGGTATTTTCTTTTTCTAACAGGTCTTGGAGTTATAAAGCTTAGTAAAGTAAAATTCTCGATTCAGATACCCCAGGATACTCATCATTGGTCTAGGCTTGGCATTATACTCCTTCATTCATTTGCACCTTTATTGACTGACTCATTCATTGATTCACTAACAATAAGAAAGTCAACACAGAAAAATCTCAAAATTAAGATTCCTGAAATTTCATATTGTCTTTTTAAATTTAATCATACTAAATTTGAGGTTCCTTCATGCCCTTTTATGACTTTGATAGCTCATTTATTTTTAGTGCTGAATAATCTTCCATTTGGAGAAGGCAATGGTACTCCACTCCAGTACTCTTCCCTGGAAAATCCCATGGAAGGAGGAGCTTGATAGGCTGCAGTCCATGGGGTCGCTACAAGTCAGACACGACTGAGCGACTTCACTTTCACTTTTCACTTTCATGCATTGGAGAAGGAAATGGCAACCCACTCCAGTGTTCTTACCTGGAGAATCCCAGGGATGGGGGAGCCTGGTAGGCTGCCGTCTATGGGGTCGCACAGAGTCGGACAGGACTGAAGTGACTTAGCAGGAGCAGTAACCCAATTTTTGAAGACTAACTTATTTTGTGTTGTTTTTTAACTAAAATGTCCAAATTTTTTTCTATATTTTATTAATCTATATTGTTGCTGAGTCATGTCTTTCCATTTTGTATTTGTAGACTTGTTTTTTTTGAATCCAAATCCAGGACCTTATACTTATCTCTATAATTTTCATCTTGTTAGATTCCACCTGTCATTTTCCAAAACTGTGATAATCCAAAGTGATTCTGATTTTTACCAACAAAAGCATTTTCTCCTCCACCCAGATTTGTGACATCTACCAATTTGCTAGATATGCCATTCATATTTTCAGAGAATTCACTAATCAAATTATTAAACAGGCCAGAGACCAGATAGCTTCTTTGGCATATCGTTGATCTCCTTTTAGGTTAACATTATTCCATTTTAGGTCAACGTTGTTTTGTTAAATTTCATCCTTGTTTTAGGCATTCAACTAACTGTACATTCCCTTAACTTTAGCATCTTCTGGCTCCACATTTCTCCATCCTGTTAAAATCTGGCAAAAATCCAATATCTAGAGATAGTACTTTGGGGTGTATCCTTGGTCTACCAATTATTTACCCTTCCAGAAGAGAAAATTAAAATTAAAGTGAAGTGGATTTTTTTTTTGCAAAACAAGTTTTTCCTGTGGCTGCTCTAGGATGTGGTTCTGAAAGCATCAAGGTGGAACTTTACCTGTTATTTGTATTACCTTATGAAATGAAGTCAAACATCATTTATTGACTACTTTCTCTATTCAGAGTACTCTGATAGACAAGTAGGATACCAAGAAATAATTCTATGATCCTTTTTAATGAAACACATTGTATTTTCATGGTCACAGATTGCCGTATACCTCAATGTTAACTGATCACCTTAAAATTCCTGTTGCCCTGATCACAAGGAAGACTTTCTGTGAGAGATTATGAATGGCACATTGTGAACACATCCTGTCAGAAACAGAAACCAAATCCCAAACTCTAATGTAGTCCTTTTCAATTTTTTAACCACAGCAGATATACATTTTACATCAATATCTATTATATATATGTGTGTGTGAGTGTGGGTGTATCAGATCAGTCGCTCAGTCGTGTCCGACTCTTTGTGACCCCATGAACAGCAGCACGCCAGGCCTCCCTGTCCATCACCAGCTCCCGGAGGTCACTCAGACTCACATCCATCGAGTCAGTGATGCCATCCAGCCATCTCATCCTCTGTCATCCCCTTCTCCTCCTGCCCCCAATCCCTCCCAGCATCAGAGTCTTCTCCAATGGGTCAACTCTTCGCATGAGGTGGCCAAAATACTGGAGTTTCAGCTTTAGCATCATTCCTTCCAAAGAAATCCCAGGGCTGATCTCCTTCAGGATGGACTGGTTGGATCTCCTTGCAGTCCAAGGGACTCTCAAGAGTCTTCTCCAACACCACAGTTCAAAAGCATCAATTCTTCGGCGCTCAGCCTTCTTCACAGTCCAGCTCTCACATCCATACATGACCACAAGAAAGACCATAGCCTTGACTAGGCGAACCTTTGTTGGCAAAGTGATATCTCTGCTCTTGAATATGCTATCTAGGTTGGTCATAACTTTCCTTCCAAGGAGTAAGCGTCTTTTAATTTCATGGCTGCAGTCACCATCTGCAGTGATTTTGGAGCCCAGAAAAATAATGTCTGACACTGTTTCCACTCTTTCCCCATCTATTGCCCATGTAGTGATGGGACTGGATGCCATGATGTTCGTTTTCTGAATGTTGAGCTTTAAGCCAACGTTTTCACTCTCCACTTTCACTTTCATCAAGAGGCTCTTCAGTTCCTCTTCACTTTCTGCCATAAGGGTGGTGTCATCTGCATATATGAGGTTATTGATATTTCTCCCAGCAATCTTGATTCCAACTTGTGTTTCTTCCAGTCCAGCATTTCTCATGATGTACTCTGCATATAAGTTAAATAAACAGGGTGACAATGTACAGCCTTGACGTACTCCTTTTCCTATTTGGAACCAGTCTGTTATTTCATGACCAGTTCTAACTGTTGCTTCCTGACCTGCATACAGATTTCTCAAGAGGCAGATCAGGTGGTCTGGTATTCCCATCTCTTTCAGAATTGTCCACAGTTTATTGTGATCTATACAGTCAAAGGCTTTGGCATAGTCAATAAAGCAGAAATAGATGTTTTTCTGGAACTCTCTTGCTTTTTCCATGATCCAGCGGATGTTGGCAATTTGATCTCTGGTTCCTCTGCCTTTTCTAAAACCAGCTTGAACATCAGGAAGTTCACGGTTCATATATTGCTGAAGCCTGGCTTGGAGAATTTTGAGCATTACTTTACTAGCGTGTGAGATGAGTGCAATTGTGCAGTAGTTTGAGCATTCTTTGGCATTGCCTTTCTTTGGGATTGGGATGAAAACTGACCTTTTCCAATCTTGTGGCCACTGCTAAGTTTTCCAGATTTGCTGGCATATTGAGTGCAGCACTTTCACAGCATCATCTTTCAGGATTTGGAATAGCTCCACTGGAATTCCATCACCTCCACTAGCTTTGTTCGTAGTAATGCTTTCTAAGGCCCACTTGACTTCACATTCCAGGATGTCTGGCTCTAGGTCAGTGATCACACCATCATGATTATCTGGGTCGTGAAGATCTTTTTGTACAGTTCTTCTGTGTATTCTTGCCACCTCTTCTTAATATCTTCTGCTTCTGTTAGGTCCATACCATTTCTGTCCTTTATCGAGCCCATCTTTGCATGAAATGTTCCTTTGGTATCTCTGATTTTCTTGAAGAGATCCTAGTCTTTCCCATTCTGTTGTTTTCCTCTCTTTCTTTGCATTGATCACTGAAGAAGGCTTTCTTATCTCTTCTTGCTATTCTTTGGAACTCTGCATTCAGATGTTTATATCTTTCCTTTTCTCCTTTGCTTTTCACTTCTCTTCTTTTCACAGCTATTTGTAAGGCCTCCTCAGACAGCCATTTTGCTTTTTTGCATTTCTTTTCCATGGGGATGGTCTTGATCCCTGTGTCCTGTACAATGTCACGAACCTCATTCCATAGTTCATCAGGCACTCTATCTATCAAATCTAGGCCCTTAAATCTATTTCTCACTTCCACTGTATAATTATAAGGGATTTGATTTAGGTCATACCTGAATGGTCTAGTGGTTTTCCCTACTGTCTTCAATTTAAGTCTGAATTTGGCAATAAGGAGTTCATGGTGTGGGTATATGAATATATGTTAAAATGTGTGCACATAAGTGTATATAGATATATATCATCATACTGCTTATATGTGTATATAATGCCAAAGAAATATTTCACAATATAGTATTTACTCTTCTTTGCTGGGTTTTCTAAGCTTGTCTAATCTATTAAATTTTTAAAATTCGGTGACACTAAATTTCTCTTATGATAGTAGGTTTACTATATCATCCTTAATCTTGAAGTAGGGAGATATATACTCAAATGTAGCAGAGATATATATTCCTAGTCTAAGCACAGTGAGGATGTATAGTCCTCCATATTGTCTAGGCCACCATCTCCTCTGTGTGATCTAGGATATGGTTCTTTATAGATTAGGTTATTTCAAGGAGAATATTTATCTGTTCAGCCTCCTTTGGAGAATGAGAGATGTGGACAGAATGTTGGAGGACGGATGCAACTGAACATTTATTAAGAGACAATTATGTACCAGCCACTGTTTAAGATATTTTACAAATTTGCTTAATTTGGCCTTCAAAAAGAAGTGAGGATCAGAGACTATAGTAATCTGCCTAAGGTCACTAAGTTCCTTTATCTAAGAAGCCTGAATTTAGGCCCCAAGGTCTTTCTGACTTTAGAGCCTGTATACACTCCACTATGCTGCATTCACTTCCACTTTAAAATCTGATTTGCTTTTATGTATTTGAACTGCCTTTTCCTTTCCACCCAATTCATCAAAACTTCAGTTGCCTTTCAAGCAAGATTTCTTTGCAATACAAATTGTTGTATGCCAAGTCCCTTCTGTATTCCTTATTTGAGACTCAGATTTGTATGGTGGTTAATAGCATAGACTAGAAACTTTGGAGCCAGATATCCTGGGTTTGAATCTTGGCCTTTCCAGTTTGTTAGCGGTGTCAACTTGGATAAGTTATCTAGCTTCTCAGTGCCCAAATTTTCTCGTCTGTAAAAATAAGATATTAGTAGCTACCTCACTAGGGTTCATGTGAGAATTAAAATGAATGAGTAAAGGAAAGTAAAAAATAAATGAGGAAACAATGGAAATAGTAACAGACTTTATTTGTGGGGCTCCAAAATCACTGCAGATGGTGACTGCGACCATGAAATTAAAAGACGGTTGTGCCTTGGAAGAAAAGTTATGACCAACCTAGACAGCATATTAAAAAGCAGAGACATTACTTTGCCAACAAAGGTCCATCTAGTCATAGCTATGGTTTTTCCAGTAGTCATGTATGGATGTGAGAGTTGGACCATAAAGAAAGCTGAGCACTGAAGAATTGATGCTTTTGAACTGTGGTGTTGGAGAAGACTCCTCAGAGTCCCTGGGACAGCAAGGAGAACCCACTCGTCCATCCTAAAGGAAATCAGTCCTGAATATTCATTGGAAGGACTGATGCTAAAGCTGAAACTCCAGTACTTTGGCCACCTGATGTGAAGAGCTGACTCATTTATAAAGACCCTGATGCTGAGAAAAATTGAAGGCAGGAGGAGAAGGGGATGACAGAGGATGAGGTGGTTGGATAGCATCAATGAATTTGAGTAAGCTCTGGGAGTTGGTGATGCACAGGGAAGCCTGGAGTACTTCAGTCCATGGAGTTGCAAAGAGTCGAACACGACTGAGCGACTGAACTGAAAGTAACACACTTAGATGGTATAGTGGCTTGCATGTAGTACTCTGTAAGTGTTAGTTATTATAAATGTTCTGCTGCTGCTAAGTCACTTCAGTTGTGTCTGACTCTGTGCGATCCCATAGACGACAGCTCACCAGGCTCCCCCGTCCCTGGGATTCTCCAGGCAAGAACACTGGAAATGGGTTGCCATTTCCTTCTCCAGTAAATGTCCTGTGTGCTTACTTATTGGGTGCATTCCATTTCAGGAGAATAGCTAGTGGCCTGCTATGCTGTGTGAGATGCTGAAAGGACCAACTGGAAGAAAATTGTCTTCTGTGATGCACTTTCATGGTATTCCTTCTTGTGCTATTCATTCAGTCGTGTCCAACTCTTTTTGACCCCATGGACTCTAACCATCTAGGCTGCTCTGTCCATGGGATTCTCCAGGCAAGAGTACTGGAGTGGGTTGCCAGTTCCTTCTCCAGGGGTTCCTTCTTATGTGGTCTAAAATTCTGTTAGTTACTAATGGGAAATACAAAGAGAAGGAGGGGACTCTATCTCCCGAAGGACTCAGCAACTAACTCAAGTTACTAGGAAACTGTGTACTCTTTTGTTCTCTGGCATTAAAGCAGACTTAAATATATCTGATTAAACTGGGGACTGGTAAAGGTTGGAGAGGCCTAGCAAGAGGAGATGTGGTACACTGCTTCCAGCCCTGCTTCAACCACAGGGCTGTTTGCCTCTTTCACTCCTCAGGGCAAAATTAGCAGTCTCCCTCCCTCTTATGTGTGCATCCTAGATCCTGAACCCTAATCAAAGTTAATGCCTAAATAGTCAGTTTGAACCAAATAACTGAGAGTTTACTGTATTGTTCCCATCTTAAATGTGAGGAAGCTTAAAAAGGCTAAGTAATTTGCCTTATATTAGGGTGTGTGGCATTATTATGTGTGGCATTATTGACATTTTGGCCCAGATAATTCTCTGTTTTCAAGGAGCTATCTTGTGCACTATAGGATGTTTAATATCATACATAGTCTTTACAAAGTAGATGCTAGTTGCGCTTACCAGCTGTGAAAACCAAAAATGTCTCTACCCATTGCTAAACATTCTGGGCATTTGAGGACAGGTTATAAAATTATCTCCTTTTAAGAATCACTGCCTTAGGTCATAAGCTTGTAATGTGGGAGCTGAGAGTCAAACTTGACTCTACTGTTTCAGAATCCCATGATTTTCACAGTATGTGAAACTGTTCCTATAAAATGTGACACAGATATGCCCTGAATGGCCAGGCCGAATAAAAGAGTGCATGTTATGAGAAGTCAGGTGTAGGGGGGGCCAAACTTAACCCAACTCACAATGACTGCAAAACTCATTATAAACAGCTTCTTATGTTAGGGCTTCCCACTGCTAAGGGAAATGTAACATGTGTGGGGCCTTGAAGCCCTTTCTGAAGTGAGTTAGAAGAGCTTCCAGAGCAGACATAAATGTGCAGGTGGTAGAAGAGAAGCTTCAGGAAATCAGGGTCTTTAGCACTTGCTTCAGCACCCCAGAGCACTGGAAGTAAGTATGCAGAGTTCTGATATGGACCAACATGACTGGACACACGCAATCTATTTTATGTTCACTCACGAGAGTGAAAGTACTAGAAGAACTGGACAGACGTCTTTAAATTTCATTGAAGATGGTACAGATGTGAAATTCTCTAGTAAATGCACTTTGTTCCCAGCGACAATTATATTCTACATCCCCTTCCAGTCCTTGAAAAACACTAAGAACAAAACGAAAACAGAAAGAAGGCAAATTTTGGAGCCTGGAACCCTGCATCTAGGCATCTTCCACATGATTTACTGCTCACAGTGCAGGATACAAATAATGGCCATGCCAGCATGTGAAAGCTTAAAATACATCCTAATAAAGATCACATTGTGAGCATTTCAGAGTAGAATAAAATGCAATCAGGATTTAAATGTGGCTAAAATAATAGCTCCTTGGATTCAAACACATTGATTAATGCCAGAGACACTTATGAAATGCTGCTGTCTGGCCATCAATGTTATTTTTCTTGTGGAGCACTTTATAGTAAAAGCAATAAAAGAGGACTAGTAAACTAAGAAAAGAATCCCTTTTTCTATAAAATTAACATGACTCATGCTTTAGTTGCAGATGATCTATGTTCCAAGATTGACAGGTTATCAGCATAACTTACTTTGAAATATGCATGCTCCCAGTATTTCTGAAATACTCACCTTTCACAGCATATTCTCTTGCTTTTCTCATGTCTGCGTATAAATATAAATTTTGTGCTTACTGTATACTCAGCTTTTTTTTTTTTTTTTGTAATTTGAGGAGCCAAAATTAGCTTTGAAGATGTCACTCATATCATTTGAAGAGGAAAATGTGCCTAAATTTAAAAAGAACACTGAAGCAACTTATACGCATTGCTTACTTTAGTTTTGTAAGTTAAGATGGTGGCTCTGCAAACACATGTCCACAAAGGCTGGCAAAAGACTGGGTCATGAGTTAGTCATAAGAGTACATGGTAAATACTCTTTATTACTGTACTTTGTCTGAAACACAAAGCAATAAGAAGCACAACAAAATAAAGCCCACTATATGCATCCCTCTTATCTCCTGTATACCCTCTTTTTCTCGTGAAGCAAAAGTTATTAGCAAGCAGAAACTTGCCTGTACTCATAAAAACACGTACGCATTGCTAAGAATGAATTTAAGTTGATAAAGCTGTTCACTTGTTGCTCTTTTCAAATAGCACTTTGATGTAGCTGATGTAGTAAGAAAAAATGCTGGTCATGATAAAATTCAGCATACTAATGTAGCACTAACTATACCATATTTTTACTAACTATAAACATATTCCCACTATTACCATTGTATAGCAGAAAGACGAAGAGCTTGGGAAGTAATACCTAGATGCTAACCTTGGCTTTATGTCTGTTTACACTTTTACTCCACTTCTATTATTTGTAACATAAAGTATAATAAAGACAAAATGAGGAATGCAGTGAAAATAAATAAAGGGAATATTGTAGGAACAAAACAATCAATAGCTTCTATTTATAAAATTATCAATACAAGAATAGGTTTGGTCTGTTGTAGTACAGTAGGAAGACTGCTAGACTAAAAACTAAAAAACCTGGATTCTACCTTTGGTTCTGTCACTAACTAGCATGTGATTATAAATAATTTAATTAGTTTTTCTATGACTCAGTTTCTTTATCTTTAAAGTGAAGCATTGGATCAGATGATTTAGCTCCAAGTTTCCTTCCCCTCAAATATCTTACATTTCACTGACTTTGGCTTATATAGGAAAACCAGGTCTTGGCCACAGCCAGCTAAGTACTACCTTATTACCATTCATTATGAAATTACTACTAGAATTTAAAAGAGTTCTTTAAAAATTAGCCCAGTATATTTGAAATTTAAAGTGTTTAGCATGGTGCTCATTGGTAAAAGCTAAGCATGGCAGTTCAGGCAAGGTGATATATTAAGCTAGTGTACATGCCCTTTTAAAATTTGTTATATAAATGAAGATGACCTCTGTATATTGGCCCCTAGGTTTATTCCTACATAGCAGACTGAGATCCTAGTCCAAATGCCCTCTGGCACCAACTCAAATTTTTACACATCTGATTGTTTTAAACATATTCAAATAAGCAGATTTTTAGCCATTTAGAGTCTGTCTGCCCTATTTGCATACCCAGTGAAACTGCAAGACATCTGTTAGCCACAGATAAGATAAAAACTGTGGCTATAAAGACTCTGAACCACTGTTGCCCTTCAGAGCTCTCTGACCTAGAGACTCCTTGCAGTGCTGCTGAGGTGCATCGCCTAGATATGTGGGCCTCATCTCCGATTCCCCTTCCTTCTGGAGCTCCCTTGCTCCACAAAATAAAGTCTAACACTGTTTCCACTGTTTCACCGTCTATTTGCCATGAAGTGATGGGACCGGATGCTACGATCTTTGTTTTCTGAATGTTGAGCTTTAAGCTAACTTTTTC
Organism: Tragelaphus eurycerus; assembly: GCA_935064755.1. Lineage (NCBI taxonomy): Eukaryota > Metazoa > Chordata > Mammalia > Artiodactyla > Bovidae > Tragelaphus > Tragelaphus eurycerus. The sequence continues at coordinate 4,505,452 of CAKXYN010000131.1, forward strand.
ACTCTCCACTTTCACTTTCATCAAGAGGCTTTTTAGTTCCTCTTCACTTTCTGCTATAAGGGTGGTGGTGTCATCTGCATATCTGAGGTTACTGATATTTCCCCGGCGATCTTGATTCCAGCTTGTGCTTCTTCCAGCCCAGCGTTTCTCATGATGTACTCTGCATAGAAGTTAAATAAGCAGGGTGGCAATATACAACCTTGATGTACTCCTTTACCTATTTGGAACCAGTCTGTTGTTCCGTGTCCAGTTCTAACTGTTGCTTCCTGACCTGCATACAAATTACTCAAGAGGCAGATCAGGTGGTCTGGTATTCCCATCTCTTTCAGAATTTTCCACAGTTTATTGTGATCCACACAGTCAAAGGCCTTGGCACAGTCAATACCACTTGTAAAAGAATGAAACTAGAACACTTTCTAACACCATACACAAAAATAAACTCAAAATGGATTAAAGAGCTAAATGTAAGACCAGAAACTATAAAACTCCTAGAGGAGAACATAGGCAAAACACTTTCTGACATAAATCACAGCAGGATCCTCTATGACCCACCTCCCAGAATATTGGAAATAAAAGCAAAAATAAATAAATGGGACCTAATTAAAAGCTTCTGCACAACAAAGGAAACTACAAGCAAGGTGAAAAGACAGAATGGGAGAATGGCATTGAAACATGTATAATATCATATATGGAATGAATCACCAGTCCAGGTTCGATGCAGGATACAGGATGCTTGGGGCTGGTGCACTGGGATGACCCAGACGGATGGTATAGGGAGAGAGGTGGGAGGGGGGTTCAGGATGGGGAACACGTGTACACCTGTGGTGGATTCATGTTGATGTACGGCAAAACCAATACGATATTGTAAGTAATTAGCCTCCAATTAAATAAAATAAATTTATATTAAAAAAAAAAGGAAAACACTACCATGCCTGATGCCAAAGTAAGGCAATGTTTGTCAAGGGTCACATGGGTTACTACAGTTGGGAAAACACATTCACTGTGGAAATCTGAGCTGTGAAGGGACACACTTCCTGAGCTGTCATCGAATTCTCAGGCAGTCTAATGCAAATCATGATGAAAACTCTAATAGGTCTCTCATGAGATAACTAATATTAAGCCAAAATTGTGCATAGGCTATCAAGCCAGGCAAGGCAGAGGCCTGCTGAACTCAACCAGGGCCAACATGAGGAGGAAACGTCTTGGTTAAAATCAGGAAGAGGTATCAGGTTGCCATCTCTTACCATCCTTTTGAAAAAGAATTGGTCACCAAACCCTTTTTTAGTTAATTTCTTACCCACTCTCCAGAAACTTGAAGCAGAAGGCATTATGCCTTAGGCACTGTAGGTGAGATGCCCCGGTCCCATGATACATTTAGGAGCCTACAAAAATGATTTGGTTTCTGATCTCAAATGGGGTGGACAAAAACAGTTGTGTAAGATAACACAAGATAAGTACATTGTCAAGTATAGGGCCCATTGTTAGAAGTTATTTTCAGTATTTAGGATATTAACAAGTCTTGGGGCATCCATAAAACACTTCTTTAAGGAAAAATCATAGAGCCTGCAATCTGGCCTGGCTCTCTTTTATTTGACAATAAATAAAATTTATTTATTCCTCAGAAAGGGCTCAGGACGGTTTCTAGAAAACATGATGAGGCGAGATAAAGGGGTGGTGGGGGAGGCAGCTGCAAGAAACCAGGTAATTTAGCCATGTCCACAGGGGTCCACCACAGGGGACATGTATACGTCTGTAGAGGATTTACAACCAGAAGCAATAGGAACTGTTTATAAAGATGTAGCTCAATACATAGTTGCAACAAAGGCAAAAACAACAGGAAAGGGCTCTCTCTGTACCCCATAAGCATTGTTGAGTGTTCTAAACACTTTGCAGGTTTCTACACTTGCAATTTGATGTGGATTTGTTACTAAAATAGGCTAACGGCCTTTCTCTAAGGGGGTGGGCTGGGTTTTGTTTTGTTTTCATAGTGTATCAGCATCCCACCTGCTCAGAAAACCCAACCCCTGTACTCCTGCTCCTGGAGACCACTGGAGTATGGCAGACTCGGACTTCAGCCTCACTGCAAAAACTCAAAGCAAGCAAAGGCCTAGCTGGTCCATTTATACATGGTTTTCTTTTTTCTGTAAACAGACGGCCTTCCCTATATGTGGGTTTCACATCTGCAGATGCAGAGGGCCCGCTATAGGACATGAGCATGCGCAGATTTTGGTAACCCCGGCGTGTCTCGGAACCAGTCCCTGGTGACGCCAAGGGGTGAACATATTAGTTTAATTGCTTCTCCTTAGTACTGGCTGCTGGATATGGTGGGCTGAGCCAGGAAATAGTCCCCAAACGTTTCTCCAAGGTCTACGGAGCTAGGGTGAGGGCCCGCTTTTTGTGTCCAGAAATCAGGCACAGGCCCTTGGTCTGGGAAAGGCCAGTCCAAGTGTGCAGTCCTTGGTCAGCTAGGTTGCAACTTGGGGGCCTGAGTTCTGCTCTCATTCATGCTCCCTACCAGTGCCCCACGTGGTGCACACCTGGAGTCTCCCCTGCCCCTGCACCTCCTGCCCACGCCGCCCCGGCCCCCAGGACAGCCAAGCTCTTGCCACATGTGCACCTCAGCTGACCCAACCCACAGCAGCCAATCATAAACCCCCAGAGAGCGTGTATCTGGACTCTAGTCCTGACCCGACGCCAGAGTAGCCCTAAAGGTGCCACATCTTGGGCCGCCGCTTCTAGCCCTGAGTCCAGAGCCAGGGACTCAGGAGATCCAGGACAGGCTCCGCTGAAGTCACAGCCTCCTGGACAGCGGTCGGAACATGAAGCCTCAGCCGCAGCGTGGCCACAATGCCGATGCCAACCCCGATGCGGCCGTTGTGGGCTTCCTCAGGCTGGGGGTCAAGGAGTATCGGGAAGAAGCTCACGGTCAGTGGCAGGGTGGGCGCTTGGTTCACAGGGTTCCTGGAAACGAGTTTCCCTAGGGAGGGGCGAGCGGGAGGATTCCTCCTCAGACACAGCGGGTTCCTGCCTCTTCCTCAGCGGGCTCGCTCGACGGCCTCATCTTTGGCTTTGGGTTTCTTCGCTTGCAGAGGCCGAGCCCGCGAAGGTCTCGCTTCCTGGAGAGAGGGGAGAGGGGCGAAGGCTCAGTCCGAACCTGAGCAGGGAGCAGCCGCGGAGGGGAAAGAGGCGGGATATGAAGAAGGAGAAGAAAAGGAAGGCGGCGATGTGGGCACGGGAGATGCGGGCCCCCCGGATGGATGGGGAAAGCCGCGAGGCCAAGGCTGAGGTAGAGGCTGAGGCGGGCGTGGGCGAGTCTCCCGGCACACCTTCACGCTGGAGCAGCTGCGGGAGCTGGAGGGAGTTTTCAACTGCACTCCGTATCTCGAGGTGGCCATGCGGTAAGCGGGCAGCTCTGGGGGGGGGGGGAGCCGGCTGAGGCGAGCGGGTCCCTGTCCTCAGCTCCGGAGTTGAAAACCCCAGGGCCTGGGGCGGGGGCGGGGGCGCTGCCCGGTGGGAATCGAGGCAGTATTACGGTGGGGAGTTTGAATAAGTCACCTCGGGAAAGTGTCGGCCCACAGTATAACAAATGAGTCGCCTGAGGCATGGTGGAGTACGTGCACGGTTGGATTCTACTTTGATTTAAAATATTGGCCATCAGTTATTCATGGATTATATTTTCATTAATGTAAAGACTACATTGAACGTGAAAGTGAAAGTCACTCAGTCGTGTCAGACTCCTTGGGACCCCATGGATTGTATGCTGCTGCTGTTAAGTCGCTTCAGTCGTGTCCGACTCTTTGCGACCCCATAGATGGCAGCCCATCAGGCTCCCCCGTCCCTGGGATTCTCCAGGCAAGAACACTGGAGTGGGTTGCCATTTCCTTCTCCAATGCATGCAAGTGAAAAGTGAAAGTGAAGTCACTCAGTCGTGACTGACTCTTAGTGACCCATGGACTGCGGCCCACCAGGATCCTCTGTCCATGGGATTTTCTAGGCAAGAGTACTGGGGTGGGGTGCCATTGCCTTCCCCGCATGAACTGTATAGTCCATGGAATTCTCTAGGCCAGAGTACTGGAGTGGGTAGCCTTTGCCTTCTACAGGGGATCTTCCCAATCCAGGGCTTGAACCCAGGTCTTCTGCATTGCAGGCGGATTCCTTACCAGCTGAGCCACACAAGGGAAGCCCAAGAATACTGGGGTGGGTAGCCTATCCCTTCTCCAGCAGGTCTTCCCTACCCAGGAATAGAACCAGGGTTGCCTGCATTGCAGGTGGATTCTTTACCAACTGAGCTATGAGGGAAGCCCGACCTGTTTTTGTAAATATTGGATATTAACTCCTTGTCAGTAATATCCTTTACAAAAATTTTCTCCCATCCAGTAGGTTGTCCTTTTGTTTTGTATATGGTTTCCTTTGCTGTGCAAAAGCTTTTAAGTTTAATTAGGTCTCATTTGTTTGTTTTTGCTTTTATTTTTTTGCCTTAGGAGACAGATCCCAAAATGTATTGCTGTGATTCATGTCAAAGAGTGTTCTGCCTATGTTTTCCTCTAGGAGTTTTAGAGTATCTAGTCTTACATTTGGGCTTCCCTGGTGGCTCAGAGGTTAAAGTGTCTGCCTGAAATGTGGGAGACCTGGGTTCGATCCCTGGGTAGGGAAGATCCCTTGGAGAATGAAATGGCAACCCACTCCAGTACTCTTGCCTGGAGAATCCCATGGATGGAGGAGCCTGGTAGGCTTACATTTAGGTCATTAATCCATTTTGAGCTTATTTTTTAATGTTCTGTGAGAAAATGTTCTAATTTCTTTTACATGCAGCTGTGCAGTATTCCTAGCACCACTTATTAAAGAGACTGTTTTCCCTGTTGTATATTCTTACCTGCTTTGTCATAGATTAATTGATGACAAGTACTTGGGTTTATTTCTGGACTTTATATTCTGTTCTCGTGATCTGTGTGTCTGTTTTTAATGCCAGTATCATATTGAGTTTTTTTTTTTTTTTTTTTTTTGCTATGCCCCATGGCATTCAGAATCTTCTCTGACCAGGGATGGAACCCAAGCCATCCCTGGTCAGAGAAGTGAAAGGGCGGTGTCAGGTGTCTTAACCATTGGACTTCCAGGGAAGTGCATTGATGACTATAGCTTTGTGGTATAGTCTGAAGCCAGCGAGTGTGAAACCTCTAGCTTTGCTCAAGATTACTTTGGCCATTTGGGGGTCTTTTGTGGTTTCACATAAATTTCATGATTATTTATTCTTTGGGTGAATTTATTGTTGGGTAAACAATATCATATATTTCACTTTTTTGTAGGTTCTTTTTGTTTTCTTAATTTTTATTGGAGTATAGTTACTTTACAATGTTGTATTAGTTTCTCTAGTATAGCAAAATGAATGAGCTATACATATACAAATAGCCCCTCTTTTTTAAGATTTCCTTCCCTGTCATGTATTTTGATAGGGCTTGCAGTAAATCTGTAGATTGCTTTGGGTTGTATGGATATTTTAGCGATATTAATTCTTCCAATCCAAGAACATAGATTATCTTTCCATTTCTTTGTATAATTTTTAAATTCCTTCAGCAGTGTTTTATAGTTTTCAGAGTATAGGTCTTTCACTTGGTCAAAGTGTATTTCACTTCCTTTGATGAAACCCAACCTCCTTGGTTAAGATTATTCTTAGGTATTCTTTTTAATGCTATTTAAAATTTTATTCTTTTTAATGCTATTTTAAATGGGATTGTTTTCTTGCTTTCTCTGATAGCTTATTATTAAGTGTATAGAAAAAAAAGTAACACATTTCTATATATTAATCTTGAATCCTGAAACTGAATTCATTTATTAGTTCTAATAGATTTCTGGTGGAGACTTTAAAGTTATCTTTTTTAAAAAATTGAGGAATAGTTGATATGCAATATTATATGTTTTAGGTGTACAACATAGCGATTCACAATTTTTAAAGGTTGTACTCCACTATAGTTCTTATGAAACATTGGCTGTATTCCCCGTGCTGTACAATGTATCCTTGTAGCTTATTTATTTTATGCATAGTAGTTTGTACTGGTTAATCCACTACCCCTATCTTGTCCCTCTCTCCTGTCTCTCCTCACTGGTAACCACTAGTTTATTCTCTATGTCTGTGAAGCTTCTTTTTTTGTTATATTCAATAGTTTGTTTTCATTTTTAGATTCCACATATAAGTGGCATCATACACTATCTGCCTTTCTCTGTCCTACTTATTTATTTCACTGAGCATAATACCCTCCAAGTCTATCCATGTTGTTGCATATGGCAAAATTTCGTTCTTTTTAATGTTGAGCAGTATTCTGTTGTATGTATATACCATATCTTCTTTATCCATGCCTATGTTGATGGACACTACGTTTCTTCCATATCTTGGCTGTTGTGAATAATGCTGGTATGAACATTGGGGTGCATGTATCTTTTGGGGTTAGTTTTTCTTCTTTTTAGATATATACCCAGGATTGAAATTTCTGGGTCATACGGTAGTTCTGTTTTTAATTTTTTGAGAAAGCTCCATACTGTTTTCTACAGTGGCTGCACCAATTTACATTCCTACCAACAGTGTGCAAGTGTTCGCTTTCCTCCACAAGCTTACCAACATTTGTTATTTGTAGTCTTTTTGACGATAGCCATTCTGACACGTGTGAGGTGATATCTCATTGTAGTTTTGGCTTGCATTTCTCTCGTGATTAGTGATGTCTGTTTTATTGAGGTGTAGTTCATTTCAAATATTCTATTAGTTTCAGATGTGCAACATACGGACTGAAAATTTTTATAGATTATTCTTCATATAAAGTTATTATAAGATATTGGCTATATTCCTGCTGCTGTAAAATAAATCCATCCTTTCTAATTTTCAAATTCAGTTTCATTACTAGTAATTGATCTGTTCAAATTTTCTATTGCTTCTTGCTTCAGTCTTGGTAGACTATACATTTCTAGGAATTTGTTCATTTCTTCTAGGTTATCCATTTTATTGATGTCTAATTAATTGTTCATAGTAGTCTCTTATGATCCTTTGTATTTCTGTGGTGTTGATTGTAACTTCTTTTTCATTTCTGATTTTATCGATTTGGACCCCTCTTTTTCTTGATGAGTCTGGCTAAAGATTTATTAATTTTATTTACTTTTTCAAAGAATCAACTCTTATTTGCATTGTTATTTTATATATTTTAAAATATATTTCATTTATTTCTTCTCTGATTTTTGTGATTTCTCCCTTGTACTAACTTTGGGTTTTGTTAGTTCTCCTTTTTCTAGTTCCTTTAGGTGTGCGGTTAGGTTGCTTATGTGAGATTTTTCTTATTTCCTGAGGAAAGCTCGAATTACTACAAACCTCCCTCTGAAAACTGTTTTTAGTGCATCCCATAGATTTTGGATTATTGTGTTTTCATTTTCATTTGTTGCTGTTTTTTTTTTTTTTCTCTTTGATTTCCTCAATGACTCATTCATTGTTCGGTAGCATTTTGTTTAGCTTCCATGTGTTTGTGTTTTTTGAAGCTTTTTTCCTTGTAGTTGATTTCTAGTCTCACAGCATTGTAGTTGAAAAATATGCCTGATACCATTTCAGTTTTCTTAAATGTATTGAAACTTCTTTTGTGGAGAATGTTCCATGTGCACATGAGAATGTGTTCAGTTCAGTTCAGTTGCTCAGTCGTGTTTGGCTCTTTGCAGTCATGTGGACTGCAGTACGTCAGGCCTCCCTGTCCATCGCCAACTCCCGGAATTTACTAAAACTTACGTCCATTGAGTCGGTGATGCCATCCAACCATTTCATCCTCTTTCATCCCCGTCGCCTCCTGCCTTCAATCTTTCCCAGCATCAGGGTCTTTTCCAATGAGTCAGTTCTTCTCATCATGTGGCCAAAGTACTGGAGTTTCAGCTTCAGCATCAGTCCTTCCAATGAATATTCAGGACTGATTTCCTTAAGGATGGGCTGCTTGGATCTCCTTGCAGTCCAAGGGACTCTCAAGAGTCTTCTCCAACATCACAGTTCAAAAGCATTGATTCTTCTGCACTCAGCTTTTATAGTCCAACTCTCACATTCATACATGCTTACTGGAAAAACAAGAGCTTTGACTAGATGAACCTTTGTTGGCAAAGTAATGTCTCTGCTTTGTAATATGCTGTCTAGGTTGGTCATAATTTTTCTTCCAAGGAATAAGCGTCTTTTAATTTCATGGCTGCAATCACCATCTGCAGTGATTTTGGAGCCCCCAAAAATAAAGTCTGCCACCGTTTCCACTGTTTCCCCATCTATTTGCCATGAAGTGATGGGACCAGATGCCATGATTTTAATTTTCTGAATGTTGAGTTTTAAGCCAACTTTTTCACTCTCCTCTTTCACTTTCTTCAAGAGGCTCTTTATTTCTTCTTCACTTTCTGCCATAAGGGTGGTGTCATCTGCATATCTGAAGTTATTGATATTTCTCCTGGCAATCTTGATTCCAGCTTATGCTTCATCCAGCCCAGTGTTTCTCATGATGTACTCTGCATATAAGTTAAATAAGCAGGGTGAGAACATACAGCCTTGACAAACTCCTTTCCCGATTTGAAACCAGTCTGTTGTTCCGTGTCCAGTTCTAACTGTTGCTTCCTGACCTGCATACAGATTTCTCAGGAAGCAGATCAGGTGGTCTGGTATTCCCATCTCTTTCAGAATTTTCCACAGTTTATTGTGATCTACACAGTCAAAGGCTTTGGCATAGTCATTAAAGCAGAAATAGATGTTTATCTGCAACTCTCTTGCTTTTTTGATGATCCAATGGATGTTGGCTATTTGATCTCTTGTTGGAAGTTCATCATTCATGCACTGTTGAAGCCTGGCTTGGAGAATTTTGAGCATTACTTTACTAGCGTGTGAGATGAGTGCAATTGTGTGGTAGTTTGAGCATTCTTTGGTATTGCCTTTCTTTGGGATTGGAATGAAAACTGACCTTTTCCTGTCCTGTGGCCACTGCTGAGTTTTCCAAATTTGCTGGCATATTGAGTGCAGCACTTTCACAGCATCATCTTTCAGGATTTGAAATAGCTCAACTGGAATTCCATCCCTTCCACTAGCTTTGTAGGAAGCGATGCTTCCTAAGTCCCGCTTGACTTCACATTCCAGGATATCTGGTTCCAGGTGAGTGATCACACCATCGTGGTTATCTGGGTCATGAAGAATGTTTTTGTATAGTTCTTCTGTGTATTCTTGCCACTTCTTCTTAATATCTTCTGCTTCTGTTAGGTCCCTACCATTTCTCTCCTTTATTGTGCCCATCTTTGCACGAAATGTTCCCTTGGTATCTCTAATTTTCTTTTATTTTAATTTTCTTTGTAATGTTATTGATGTATAGTTGACATAGAATATTACACTGGTTTTAGGTGTACAACTCATGATTCATCATTTGTATACATTGTGCAGTGATTACAACAATAAGTTTAGTTATCCTGTGCCACCATACAAAGTAATACAATAATATTAACTACAATTCCTGTGCTATATATTATATCCCCATGACAAGTTCTTTTTTTAAATTAATTAATTTATTTTACTTTACAATATTGTATTGGTTTTGCCATACACTGACTTGAATCGGCCATGAGTGTACATGAGTTCCCCATCCTGAACCCCCCTCCCACCGCCCTCCCCATCCCATCCCTCTAGGTCATACCAGTGCACCAGCCCCGAGCACCCTGTATCATGCATCAAACCTGGGCTGGAGATCCATTTCACATATGATATTTTACATGTTTCAATGCCATTCTCCCATATCATTCCACCCTCGCCCTCTCCCACAGAGTCCAAAAGATTGTTCTATAATGTGTGTCTCTTTTGTTGTCTCGCATACAGGGTTATCGTTACCTTCCAAATTCCATATATATGCATTAGTATACTGTATTGGTGGTTTTCTTTCTGGCTTACTTTACTCTGTATAATAAGCTCCAGTTTCATCCACCTCATTAGAACTGATTCAAATGTATTCTTTTTAATGGCTGAGTAATATTCCATTGTGTATATGTACCACTGCTTTCTCATCCATTCATCTGCTGATGGACATGTAGGCTGCTTCCAGGTCCTGGCTATTATAAACTGCTGCGATGAACATTGGGGTACACGTGTCTCTTTCGATTCTGGTTTCCTCAGTGTGTGTGCCTAGCAGTGGGATTGTTGGGTTATTGGCAGTTCTATTTCCAATTTTTTAAGGGATCTCCACACTGTTCTCCATAGTGGTTGTACTAGTTTGCATTCTCACTAACAGTGAAAGAGGGTTCCCTTTTCTCCACACCCTCTCCAGCATTGATGCTTTTGAAGTGAGGTGTTGGAGAAGACTCTTGAGAGCCCCTTGAACTCCAAGAAGATCCAACCAGTCCATTCTAAAGGAGATCAGTCCTGGGTATTCTTTGGAAGGAATGATGCTAAAGCTGAAACTCCAGTACTTTGGCCACCTCATGTGAAGAGTTGAGTCATTGAAAAGACTGATGCTAGGAGGAATTGGGGACAGGAGGAAAAGGGGGACAACAGGGGATGAGATGGCTGGATGGCATCACCGACTCGATGGACGTGAGTTTGAGTGAACTCCGGGAGTTGCTGATGGACAGGGAGGCCTGCCTGGCATGCTGCGATTCATGGGGTCACAAAGAGTGGGCCACGACTGAGCAACTGAACTGAACTGAATCGAAAGCCTTTGATTTCTCCTTCATATTTGAATGATATCCTTGCTGGGTACAATAATCTGGGCTGTAGGTTATTTTCTTTCATCACTTTAAGTATGTCCTGCCACTCCCTCCTGGCCTGAAGCGTTTCTATTGAACGATCAGCTGTTGTTGTTATGGAAATCCCCTTGTGTTATTTGTTGTTTTTCCCTTGATGCTTTTAATATGTCTTCTTTGTGTTTGATCTTTGTTAATTTGATTAATATGTGTCTTGGGGTGTTTCACCTTGGGTTTATCCTGTTTGGGACTCTCTGGGTTTCTTGGACTAGAATGGTTATCCTTCCCCATTTTAGTGACGTTTTCAACTATTATCTCCTCGAGTATTTTCTCATGGTCTTTCTTTTTGTTTTCTTCTTCTGGGACTCCTATGACTCGAATATTGGGGCATTTAACATTGTCCTAGAGGTTTCTGAGGTTGTCCACATTTCTTTTAATTCGTTTTTCTTTTTTCCTCTGTTTCATTTATTTCTACCAGAAATGGCAACCCACTCCAGTATTCTTCCCTGGAAAATTCCATGGATGGAGGAGCCCGGTTGGCTACTGTCCATGGGGTCGCAAAGAGTCCGACATGACTGAGCAATTTCACTATCACTATTCACTATCTATCTTCTACCTCACTTATCCTATCTTCTGCCTCCGTTATTCTACTGTTGGTTTCCTCCAGAGTGTTTTTGATCTCATTTATTGTATCATTCATTATATACTGACTCTTTTAGGTCCTTGTTAAACCTTTCTTGCATCTTCTTGATTCTTCTATCCAGGCTTTTTATCTATAACTCCAATTTGTTTTCAAGATTTTGGATCATTTTCACTATCATTATTCACAATTCTTTATCAGGCAGTTTCCCTATCTCTTCCTCTTTTGTTTGGTTTAGTGGGCATTTATCCTGTTCCTTTACCTGCTGGGTATTTCTCTGCCTTTTCATCTTATTTATATTGCTGTGTTTGGGATGGCCTTTCTGTATTCTGGCAGTGGTGGTTCCTCTTTATTGTGGAGGTTCCTCATGTGGGTGGGGTTGGATGGGTGGCTTGGCAAGGTTCCCTGGTTAGGGAAGCTTGTGTCAGTGTTCTGGTGGGTGGAGCTGGATTTCTTCTCTCTGGAGTGCAATGAAGTGTCCAGTAATGAGTTTTGAGATGTCAGTGGGTTTGGTGTGACTTTTGGCAGCCCGTACATTGAGGCTCAGAGTTATGTTCCTGTGTTGCTGGAGAATTTGCATGGTATGTCTTGCTCTGGAACTTGTTGGCCCTTGGGTGGTGCTTGGTTTCAGTGTAGGTATGGAGGCATTTGATGAGCTCCTATCGATTAATGTTCCCTGGATTCAGGAGTTCTCTGGTGTTCTCAGGATTTGGACTTAATCCTCCTGCCTCTGGTTTTTAGTCTTATTCTTACAGTAGCCTGATGACTTCTCCTTCTATACAGCACCAATGATAAAACATCTAGGTTAATGATGAAGTTTCTCCACAGTGAGGGACACCTGGAGTGGTACACAGAGTTAAAAGGAGAAGAGAAGAGGGAGGAGGGAGATAGAGGTGACCAGGAGGATAGAGGGGGAATAAAAAACGGCAAGAGCAAGCTAGCCGGTAATCACTTCCCTATATGCTCTCCACACTCTGGGTCCCTCAGAGATGTTGTAGGAGTTACATAGAGAAGAGATGAGGGAGGAAGGAGACAGAGGTGGCCAGGAGGATGAAAGGGGGAATAAAAAAGACAGAAACAGATCCAGCCAGTAATCAGTTCCCTACAAAGGTCCGTCTAGTCAAGGCTATGGTTTTTCCAGTGGTCATGTATGGATGTGGGAGTTGGACTGTGAAGAAAGCTGAGCGCTGAAGAATTGATGCTTTTGAACTGTGGCGTTGAAGAAGACTCTTGAGAGTCCCTTGGACTGCAAAGAGATCCAACCAGTCCATTCTGAAGGAAATCAGCCCTGGGATTTCTTTGGAAGGAATGATGCTAGAGCTGAAACTCCAGTACTTTGGCCACCTCATGTGAAGAGTTGACTCATGGGAAAAGACTCTGATGATGAGAGGGATTGGGGGCAGGAGGAGAAGGGGACGACAGAGGATGAGATGGCTGGATGGCATCACTGACTCGATGGATGTGAGTCTGAGTGAACCCCGGGAGTTGGAGATGGACAGGCAGGCCTGGTGTGCTGCGATTCATGGGGTCACAAAGAGTTGGACATGACTGAGCAACTGAACTGAAGTATTCTCCACAGCCTGGAACACACAAAAAGATTCACCTTGTTGGGTAGAGAAGAAAAGGGGGAGGGGGAGATAGAGGCGACTGGGTGAAGAAAAGGAAAGTCAAAAGAAGGAGAGAGCAATCAGGCCAGTGATCTCGCTCCCAAGTAAAAATGGGTACTGAAGATTGGGTTCTTAAAGGTACAAAGTTGATAACAAATACCAAAAAGCAAAGATTAAAAATCTTGAGTAGAGGTTAGATCCTCAAAAATACAATATTAAAAAAAAACAAAAACGAAACCAAAAAAAAAAACAAAAAACAAAACAAAAGAAAAAGTCATAGAAATTATAAAATATATATATATATATATGAAGTTTGCTTTAAAAATAAGGTCTTTCTTTTTTTTTCAAGGTAATAGTAGATTATAAAAATGAAAAAAGAGTAATGGAGACTTAAAAATAACAAAAAAAAATAAAATAAAACAAAAAAAATTTTTTTTAATTTAAAAAATGATAATAGTAAAAATATATCTAAGATTTCCCTGGAGCTATTGTGGACAGTGTGGAGTCAGTTCATTTTCAGATAGTTCCTTGGTCTGGCTTGTACTTCTCACTGTCTATAGGCCCCTTCCTATGTAGTCGGTGCTAACTACAGGGTTTCAATCTATTGCACCTGCCCTTCCAAAGCGGTTCCCTCTGTTTATGTTAGCTTCTTCTGTTTGCTGGTCTCTTCATTGTCTAATTTCCGCCCTGACACAAGGGGCGCGGTGGTGGTCACTTTTTTTTTTAGGCTCGATTGTTCAGTCGTTCTTTGGGGAGGGAAGAACACTGCAAACAAATATCACTGGCATGTGTTCACAGTGATTCAGCCACACTGGGTTTGATCCACTCACAGCATGTGTGCTTTCCCTGTCTACACTACTCAACTCTAGGTTGCTCTGCTGGGAACTGTCTGATGTGGGCCCTGGTTTGCATGCACTTTCCAGGTCTAAGCTGTTCAGGTTCAGGTTCTTGGGTACTCTGCAAAGGTGCAGACTTGGTTGGGCCTGCGTTTTGCGCCTGTTGCAAGTCTGAGCAGCTCAAGTGACCAGGTCCTTGGTGTGTGTAGTTGCCCCCAGTTGGAGGCTGCAACTTATCCCCACCCCCATCCCAGCTACTGGGTATTCTGGGTGTACAACAGGCGTGTCTTCTCTCTTCTGGGAAGCTGATCTCTGGCTACGACCCTTCCAGTGGATGTCGACTGTCCAGAATCCCAAGAAGTCTTGGTTAGCAACGAAGTCTCTTTGCAGTTTGGTAAAGGATGCCTATCTGTGGCCGCGATTGCCCCCTTCCAGCTCTGGCTGCCCTTGCCTGCCTGTCTCCAGCAGGGGGATGGGACAGTCCGCAGCCGGCTAGCTCTGCTCAGTACTTTGTTCTGTGAGCATGCCTGGTGGTGGTTAGGACTTTTGCGGGATGGTGGGATAGTGATATGCCACATTCTGGGTTGCGATCTCAAGCTAGTTCCCTCAGATTGCCCTCAGGGCATTCATGCCTGGTCCTTATCCTAAGCAATGCTGCCCACTCCTCCCTGTCCCTCCCCTGCTTGCTAGTGGGGGATGTCAGCGTCTGGGCTGTTGCATTGCTGGGAGTTGCTGTTGGGCACATAATCTGTGGGTTTTAATTATTTATTTATTTTTCCTCCCGGTTATTTTGCCCTTTGAGATGCCAAGGCTCACCACAGACCTGCCAGAGAGAGTATTTCCTGGTGTTTGGAAACTTCTCTCTTGTTTTTAAGACTCCCTTCCCTTGACGGATCTCCGTCCCTACCTCTTTTGTCTCTCTTTTTATCTATTTTGTCCTACTTCCTTTTGAAAACAATGGGCTGTTTTTCTCTGGGTGCCTCATGTCCTCTGCCTGCATTCAGAAGTTGTTCTGTGGAATTTGCTCAGCTCTCAAGTGTTCTTTCAATGAATTTGTGGAGGAGAAAGTGGTCTCCCTGTCCTATTCCTCTGCCATCTTAGGACCGCCCCCTCTAATTTTCTTGAAGAAAGCTCTAGTCTTTCCCATTCTATTGTTTTCCTCTATTTCTTTGCATTGATTGCTGAGGAAGTCTTTCTTATCTCTCCTTGCTATTCTTTGGAACTCTACATTCAAATGGATATATCTTTCATTTTCTCCTTTGCCTTTCCCTTCTCTTCTTTTCATAGCTGTTTCTAAGGCCTCCTCAGACAACCATTTTGCCTTTTTCATTTTTTTTTTCCTTGGGGATGATCTTGATCCCTGCCTCCTATACAATATCATGAACCTCTGTCCATAGATCTTCAGGCACTCTGTCTATCAGATCTAATCTCTTGAATCTATTTGTCACTTCCACTGTATAATTGAAAGGGATTTAATTTAGGTCATATCTGAATGGTGTAGTGCTTTTCCATACTTTCTTGAATTTAAGTCTGAATTTGCCAATAAGAAGTTTATGATCTGTGCCACAGTCAGCTCCCAGTCTCATTTTTGCTGACTGTATAGAACGCCTCTGTCTTTGGCTGCAGAGAATATAATCAGTCTGATTTTGGTATTGCCCATCTGGTGATGTCCATGTGTAGTGTCTTCTTTTGTGTTGTTGGAAGAGGGTGTTTGCTATGACCAGTGCATTCTCTTGGCAAAACTCTGTTAGCCTTTGCCTTGTTTTATTCTGTACTCCAAGGCCAAATTTGCCTGTTACTCCAGGTATCTCTTGACTTTCTACTTTTGCATTCCAGTCCCCTATAATGAAAAGGACATCTCTTTTGGGTGTTAGTTCTAAAAGGTCTGTAGGTCTTCATAGAACCGTTCAACTTCATCTCCTTCAGCATTACTGGTTGGGGCATAGACTTGGATTACTGTGATATTGTATGGTTTGCCTTGGATACGAACAGAGATCATTCTGTCACAACACTGCACAACATTAGGAGTTGCTAAAAACCACTGAAGTGTACACCTTAAAATGGGTAAATTTTATGGTATGTGACTTATGTTTAATAAAAATGCAATTTTAAAAGTCCATGCATTTTCAACTAAACATCAGCAGATTTTAAATGGAATGTGACAGATTCTAAGATTTATTATTGAAATACTAAGGGCCAAGAATAGTACAAAAATGTTGAAGAAGAATTTCAGAGTATTTGGTCTACTTGATATCAGTGTCCATTTTAAAGCTACAGTAATGAAGAGAGTGTAGTATTGGCACTGGATTGGATAAGTAGACAAATGAAACATAATAGAGTTAAAAAAAAGACCTTCACATGTATGGACAAGGGAGACTGAAGAGCTGTGTGGAAAAGAGTCTTTTTAATAACTGTTGCTGGGTCAATTGGATATTCCTATGGAAAAGAAATTAAACTTGGCCCCTCACAGCATATATAAATGCATATTCCACATGTAAAAATCAAAGCAAAGCAACAAAATGTTTACAGAACAACATAAGACTATCTATATAAACTTTAGTTAGGAAAAGATTTATTAAAGAGGATTGAAAAGCACTGAGTATAAAGTAAAGGCTTTGTAAATATACACCTTTAATAGTCTATAAATAGAGCCAAGACACAGAGTGGAAAATACCATTTATAATACACATAACTGACAAAGGATTCATATCCAGAACATATAAAGAACTTGTACTAATCTATAAGAAAAATATAGACAACTTAATAAAAAATAGGTGGGGATTTAAACCAATACTCAAATAAGAAGACATTCAAATAAACAATAAAAATGTGTAAACATGCTCTTCATTAGTAATTAGGAAAATGAAAATTAAAAGCACCACAAGATTTACTACCAGAATGATTGTAATGAAAATGATGAATACCAGATATTGGCAAGAACATGGAACAACTAGTAGTCTGCTCTTTGGACTGTAACTTGGTAAAAGCTCTTTGGAAAATAATTTGGCAGCATTCACTAAATTTGTACATATTCATGAGACCTAAGATTCTCACTTTTTGATAGATACCCTGGCTTAGATAATAAAGAATCTGCCTGCAGCACAGGAGACCCAAGTTCAGTCCTTGGGTCAGGAAGATCCCCTGGAGAAGAGAAAGGCAGCCCTCTCTAGTATTCTTGCCTGGAAAATTCCATGGACAGAGGAGCCTGGCGGGCTACAGTCCATGGGGTCACAAACAATCAGACAGACTGAACAACTAACATTAATAGTAAAGAAATATGTGTACATTTGCCCCAAGAAAGATATCTAAGAATGTTCATGGCAGCATTATTTGGAATATTCCTAAATTCAAAAGAATCCAAATGTCCATCAGGATGAAGAAATTGTGTTATGGTCACACAATGAGTGATAATGAAAATGAATGAATCATAGCTACATGTAACCAATCAATCACATGGGTGGCTCTTACAAACATATATGTGCATAAAACATGCCAGTGCAAAAGAATATATATTGTTTTAGTCAATTCATATGTAGTCTTCAATATGCAAATCTTACTATGATGGTTAGAAATTAAAGGACAGGAAAGCCTGTTGGGCTGCAGTCCATGGGGTTACAAAGAACTAGAGAGACTGAACAACAAAAATTCAGTGAAGAATGAAGTATTAATAGGGATGGAGTAAGATTTGGAGAGCATTATGGGATAATGACTCAGCTGGCTAGTAGTTGAATAAATGTTCACTTTGTGAAAACTCATTTCAGTTATTCATTTCCATTTTGTACACCCTCCTGTAGGAGTTTTATACTTCACTATAAAAATAAATAAAAACAGAACAATCCAGCTTCTGTGTATATAGCCCAAAGAATTGAAAGCAGAATCTCAAAGAGTTTATACACCAATGTTCATAGGATGCTCCACAATAGCCAAAAGATGAAAACAACTCAAATGTCCATCGGTGGACATAAGGAAGGAATAAACAAAATGTAGTGTATACATACAGTGGAATCTTATTCAGTCCTAAAAAGAAAGGGAATTTTGCTATATGCTACAACTTGGATGAACCTTGAGATCACTATGCTAAGTAAAATTAGCTGATCACACACAAAAAATAAAAAGGCTGTATGATTCCAAGTATGTAAGGTATCAAAATAGTCAAACTCAATAGTTAAAAAAAAAAGGTGGTTGTAAAGGCCTGGGGGAAGAGGGATATGGGGAACTGTTGTTTATAGGTATAGAGTTTCAGTTTTACAATATGAAAAATTTCTGGAGATGAGTTGCACAATATGAATATATTAATACCTTAATACCTCTTAAGTATGTAATCAAAGTGGTTAAGATGGTAAATTTTTTGTGTGTATCTACCACAATAACAAATTTTAAAATTAAAAAATTTAAAATTGGCATCATTGGAAAAACTGGTGAAATATTTTTTATTTATTTATTTTTGATTTTTTTTTTATTTTGCTTAACTTTACAATATTGTATTGCTTTTACTATACATCGAGATGGATCCGCCACCAGTATACATGTGTTCCCCATCCTGAACCCTCCTCCCTCCCTCCTCCCCACACCATCCCTCCAGGTCGTCCCAGTGCTCCAGCCCCAGGTATCTGTTATAGGGTATCATACCTGGACTGACGACTCGTTTCAGATATGATATTATACATATTTCAATGCTTTTCTCCCCAATCATCCCACCCTCTCCCGGTCCCAGAGTCCAAAAGTCTGTTCTATACATCAGTGTCTCTTTTGCTGTCTCGTAAATAGGGTTATTGTTACCATCTTTCTAAATTTCATATATATGCGTTAGTATACTGTATTTGTGTTTTTGTTTCTGGCTTACTTCACTCTGTATAATAGGCTCCAGTTCCATCCATCTCCTTAGAACTGATTCAAATGTATTCTTTTTAATGGCTGAGTAATACTCCATTGTGTATATGTCCCACTGCTTTCTTATCCATTCATCTGCTGATGGACATCTAGGTTGCTTCCATGTCCTGGCTATTGTAAACAGTGCTGCTATGAACATTGGGGTACACGTGTCTCTTTCAATTCTGGTTTTCTCAGTGTGTATGCCCAGCAATGGGATTGCTGGATCATAAGGCAGTTCTATTCCCAGGTTTTTGAGGAATCTCCATACTGTTCTCCATAGTGGCTGTACTGGTTTGCATTCCCACCAACAGTGTAAGAGGGTTCCCTTTCTCCACACCCTCTCCAGCATTTATTGCTTGTGGACTTTTGGATCGCAGCCATTCTGACTGGCGTGAAATGGTATCTCATAGTGTTTTGATTTGCATTTCTCTGATAATGAGTGATGTTGAGCATCTTTTCATGTGTTTGTTAGCCATCTGTATGTCTTCTTTGGAGAAATGTCCATTTAGTTCTTTGGCCCATTTTTTGATTGGGTCATTTATTTTTCTGGAATTGAGCTGTAGAAGTTGCTTGTATATTTTTGAGATTAGTTGTTTGTCTGTTGCTTCATTTGCTATTGTTTTCTCCCATTCTGAAGGCTGTCTTTTCAGCTTGCTTACAGTTTCCTTTGTTGTGCAGAAGCTTTTTAAGTTTGATTAGGTCCCATTTGTTCATTTTTGATTTTATTTCCGATATTCTGGGAGGTGGGTCATAGAGGATCCTGCTGTGATGTAAGTCAGAGAGTGTTTTGCCTATGTTTTCCTCTAGGAGTTTTATGGTTTCTGGTCTTACATTTAGCTCTTTAATCCATTTTGAGTTTATTTTTGTGTATGGTGTTAGAAAGTGTTCTAGTTTCATTCTTTTACAAGTGTTCGACCAGTTTTCCCAGCACCACTTGTTAAAAAGATTGTCTTTAATCCATTGTATATTCTTGCCTCCTTTGTCAAAGATAAGGTGACCATATGTGCGTGGATTTATCTCTGGGCTTTCTATTTTGTTCCATTGATCTATATTTCTGTCTTTGTGCCAGTACCATACTGTCTTGATGACTGTGGCTTTGTAGTAGAGCCTGAAGTCAGGCAGGTTGATTCCTCCAGTTCCGTTCTTCTTTCTCAAGATAGCTTTGGCTATTTGAGGTTTTTTGTATTTCCATACAAATTGAGAAATTATTTGTTCTAGCTCTGTGAAGAATACCGTTGGTAGCTTGATGGGGATTGCATTGAATCTATAAATTGCTTTGGGTAGTATACTCATTTTCACTATATTGATTCTACCAATCCATGAACATGGTATATTTCTCCATCTATTAGTGTCCTCTTTGATTTCTTTCACCAGTGTTTTACAGTTTTCTATATATAGGTCTTTAGATTCTTTAGGAAGATATATTCCTAAGTATTTTATTGTTTTCATTGCAATGGTGAATGGAATTGTTTCCTTAATTTCTCTATTTTCTCGTTATTAGTGTACAGGAATGCAAGGGATTTCTGTGTGTTGATTTTATATCCTGCAACTTTACTATATTCATTGATCAGTTCTAGTAATTTTCTGGTGGAATCTTTAGGGTTTTCTATGTAGAGGGTCATGTCATCTGCAAACAGTGAGAGTTTTACTTCTTCTTTTCCAATTTGGATTCCTTTTATTTCTTTTTCTGCTCTGATTACTGTGGCCAAAACTTCCAAAATTATGTTGAATAGTAATGGTGAAAGTGGGCATCCTTGTCTTGTTCCTGACTTTAGAGGAAATGCTTTCAATTTTTCACCATTGAGGATAATGTTTGCTGTGGGTTTGTCATATATAGCTTTTATTATGTTGAGGTATGTTCCTTCTATTCCTGCTTTCTGGAGAGTTTTTATCATAAATGGATGTTGAACTTTGTCAAAGGCTTTCTCTGCATCTATTGAGATAATCATATAGCTTTTATTCTTCAGTTTGTTAATGTGGTGTATTACGTTGATTGATTTGCGGATATTGAAGAATCCTTGCATTCCTGGGATAAAGCCCACTTGGTCATGGTGTATGATCTTTTTAATGTGTTGCTGGATTCTGATTGCTAGAATTTTGTTAAGGATTTTTGCATCTATGTTCATCAGTGATATTGGCCTGTAGTTTTCTTTTTTTGTGGCATCTTTGTCAGGTTTTGGTATTAGGGTGATGGTGGCCTCATAGAATGAGTTTGGAAGTTTGCCTTCCTCTGCAATTTTCTGGAACAGTTTGAGTAGTATAGGTGTTAGCTCTTCTCTAAATTTTTGGTTGAATTCAGCTGTGAAGCCGTCTGGGCCTGGGCTTTTGTTTGCTGGGAGATTTCTGATTACAGTTTCAATTTCCGTGCTTGTGATGGGTCTGTTAAGATTTTCTATTTCTTCCTGATCCAGTTTTGGAAAGTTGTACTTCTCTAAGAATTTGTCCATTTCTTCCACATTGTCCATTTTATTGCCATATAATTGCTGATAGTAGTCTCTTATGATCCTTTGTATTTCTGTGTTGTCTGTTGTGATCTCTCCATTTTCATTTCTAATTTTATTGATTTGATTTTTCTCCCTTTGTTTCTTGATGAGTCTGGCTAGTGGTTTGTCAATTTTATTTACCCTTTCAAAGAACCAGCTTTTGGCTTTGTTGATTTTTGCTATGGTCTCTTTTGTTTCTTTTGCATTTATTTCTGCCCTAATTTTTAAGATTTCTTTCCTTCTACTAACCTTGGGGTGCTTCATTTCTTCCTTTTCCAGTTGCTTTAGGTGTAGAGTTAGGTTATTTATTTGGCTTTTTTCTTGTTTCTTGAGGTATGCCTGTATTGCTATGAACTTTCCCCTTAGGACTGCTTTTACAGTGTCCCATAGGTTTTGGGTTGTTGTGTTTTCATTTTCATTCGTTTCTATGCAGGATTTGATTTCTTTTTTGATTTCTTCTGTGATTTGTTGGTTATTCAGGAGTGTGTTGTTCAGCCTCCATATGTTGGACTTTTTAATAGTTTTTCTACTGTTATTGAGATTTACTCTTATTGCATTGTGGTCAGAAAAAATGCTTGGAATGATTTCAATTTTTCTGAACTTACCAAGGCTAGATTTATGGCCCAGGATGTGGTCTATCCTGGAGAAGGTTCTGTGTGCGCTTGAGAAAAAGGTGAAATTCATTGTTTTGGGATGAAATGTCCTATAGATATCAATTAGTTCTAACTGGTCTATTGTATCGTTTAAAGTTTGTGTTTCCTTGTTAATTTTCTGTTTAGTTGATCTATCCATTGGTGTGAGCGGGGTATTAAAGTCTCCCACTATTATTGTGTTATTGTTGATTTCTCCTTTCATACTTGTTAGTATTTGTCTTACATATTGCGGTGCTCCTATGTTGGGTGCATATATATATTTATAATTGTTATATCTTCTTCTTGGATTGATCCTTTGATCATTATGTAGTGACCCTCTTTGTCTCTTTTCACAGCCTTTGTTTTAAAGTCTATTTTATCTGATATGAGTATTGCTACTCCTGCTTTCTTTTGGTCCCTATTTGCATGGAAAATCTTTTTCCAGCCCTTCACTTTCAGTCTGTATGTGTCACCTGTTTTGAGGTGGGTCTCTTGTAGACAACATATGGAGGGGTCTTGTTTTTGTATCCATTCAGCCAGTCTCTGTCTTTTGGTTGGGGCATTCAACCCATTTACATTTAAGGTAATTATAGATAAATATGATCCCGTAGCCATTTACTTTGTTGTTTTGGGTTTGAATTTATATATTCTTTTTGTGTTTCCTGTCTAGAGAATGTCCTTTAGTATTTGTTGGAGAGCTGGTTTGTTGTTGCTGAATTCTCTCAGCTTTTGCTTATCTGTAAAGGTTTTGATTTCTCCTTCATATTTGAATGAGATCCTTGCTGGGTACAATAATCTGGGCTGTAGGTTCTTTTCTTTCATCACTTTAAGTATGTCTTGCCATTCCCTCCTGGCTTGGAGAGTTTCTATTGAAAGATCAGCTGTTAGCCTTATGGGAATTCCCTTGTGTGTTATTGTTGTTTTTCCCTTGGTGCTTTTAATATTTGTTCTTTGTGTTTGATCTTTGTTAATTTGATTAATATGTGTCTTGGGGTGTTTTGCTTTGGGTTTATCCTGTTTGGGACTCTCTGGGTTTCTTGGACTTGAGTGATTATTTCCTTCCCCATTTTAGTGAAGTTTTCAACTATTATCTCCTCTAGTATCTTCTCATGGTCTTTCTTTTTGTCTTCTTCTGGGACTCCTATGATTCGACTATTGTAACGTTTAAAATTGTCCTGGAGCTCTCTGAGATTGTCCTCATTTCTTTTAATTCGTTTTTCTTTTTTCTCCTCTGCTTCATTTAATTCTGCCATTCTATCTTCTAATTCGCTAATTCTATCTTCTGCCTCTGTTATTCTACTATTTGTTGCCTCCAGAGTGTTTTGGATCTCATTTATTGCATTATTCATTATATCTTGACTCTTTTTTATTTCTTCTAGGTCCTTGTTAAATCTTTCTTGCATCTTCTCAATGCTTTTCTCCAGGCTATTTATCCGTGATTCCATTTTGCTTTCCAGATTTTGGATTAATTTCACTATCATTACTCGGAATTCTTTATCAGGTAGGTTCGCTATTTCTTCCTCTTTTGTTTGGTTTGGTGGGCATTTATCCTGTTCCTTTACCTGCTGGGAATTCTTCTGTCTCTTCATCTTGTTTAAATTGCTGAGTTTGGGGTGTCCTTACTGTATTCTGGCAGTCTGTGGAGTTCTCTTTATTGTGGTGTTTCTGCACTATATGTGGGTTTGTACCGGTGGCTTGTCGAGGTTTCTTGTTTATGGAAGCTTGTGTCGGTGTTCTGGTGGGTGGAGCTGGATTTCTTTTCTCTGGGGTGCAGTGGAGTGTCTAGTAGTGAGTTATGAGATGTCTATGATTTTGGGGTCGCTTTGTGTAGCCTGTGTATTGGAGCTCAGGGCTGTGTTCTTGTTTTTCTGGAGAATTGTTTGGTATGTCTTGCTGTGGAACTTGCTGGTCTTTGTGTGATGCTTGGTTTCAGTGTAGGTATGGAGGCATTTGATGAGCTCCTGTCAATTAATGTTTCGTGGGATCAGGGTTTGGACTTAAGCCTCCTGCTTCCAATTATCGGTCTTATTTTTACAGTATTCTCAAAAACTTCTTCTTCTATACTGCATTCCACAACTGGACCTCTCAGAGATGTTCACGGAGTTATACAGAGAAGGAAAAAGTGAGGAAGGAGACAGAGGTGGTCAGGAGGATAAAAGGAGGGAATGTAAAGGAGAGAGACAGATCTAGTCAGTAATCAGTAAAGAAAAGAAAAAGGAAAGGAAAAAAAAAAGCAAAGGACAAAAAGAAAAAAGAAAAAAACAGGGTCACAAAAGTTATATCTAAAAGTGGAGATTAAAGAAGTACTACAGGATAAAAAAAGTAAAAATAAAAGAAACAAAAAAAAATTAAAAGAAGGAAAAAAATTTTTTTGTTTTCCCTTTTTTAATAAAAAATAATAAAAATTAAAAAATATATATATAAAAAAAGAAAAAAAGGAAATAATGATGGTAAAAATAGTAACAATATATATAAAGGTTTCTCTATTATTGTTGTGGGTTCAGTTCATTTTCGTCTTTTTTTTTTTTCCGATTTAATTTTCTCAATTTTTTTAGCCCCCTTTTTTTTTTGTTGGTCTGTATAGTCCTTTGTTTTGTGCGCGGGCCCGGCGGTGTCCTGGGATAGGGCCAGGCTCTCGTGTGGTCGGCACTGCACAGTCTGGTCTGCCAGCCCAAACTACTCTGATCAGGCAGCGCTCGGGACAATCAGGCCAACGCAGCCTGCGCTGCGGCGGCCGGCGAGGGGGTGGCTTGCGCGGGAACAGCTGGCGTGGTGGGGGGGGGCGGCCCGCTCGGGAGCTGCCAGCGCAGGGGGCGGGGGCGCGCCTGAGCGGCAGTGGCTGTGGCCCTTGCGGGAGCGGCCAGTGGGGGCCGGCCTGCAGGGGAGCAGCTGGCGGGGGAGCGTCCCACGTGGGAGCAGCCCGCGGAGTCTCCCTGCCTAGCCCCGGCTTGCTAATGGCGGATGCGGGCGTTTGCGATGATGCTTCTCCGCTGTGGAAGTTACTGCAGGGCTTGTAGTCTGTGGGTTTTAATTGTTTAATTGTTTTCTTCCCTGTTATGATATTCTCCGTGCTTCCTAGGTTCGGCACAGACTCTGCAGGGAGAGTGTTTCCTGGTGTTTGGAAACTTCTCTTTCTTTTAAGACTCCCTTCTCCGGACAGAGGTCCGCCCCTCCCTCTTTGTCTCTCTCTGCCTTTTATATTCTTTCCTACCTCCTTTAGAAGGCAATGAGTTGCTTTTCTGGGTGTCTGATGTCCTCTGCTGGCATTCCGAAGTTGTTTGTGGAATTTACTCCACGTTTAGATGTCCCTTTGATGAATTTGTGGAGGAGAAAGTGTATTCCCTGTTGTAATCCTCCACCATCTTAACCGGAAGCCAAAACTGGTGAAATCTAAAACATGTAGTTTAGCTAATAGTAGCATACCAAGTTTAATTTCTTAGTTTTGATAACTTTACTATGGCTTTGTAAGATGAAACAAGCTGGGCAAAGGCATTAAATAGAACTGCGTATTGTTTTTGCAAACTTTGTGTTAAGTCTAAAATTATTCAAAATAAAAATTAAAAATAATTAAAATATGTAGTTGATGAATTTCCATGCCAAATTGGAGGACAAGCTTGAATGTACAGAGCTAGACAGTTTGAGTACTAAAACCTCTTTTCCATTTTGGCTTTTTCCCTTCTGTTCTCTTTAAACAATGACCAAAGGTTCCGTAATCCATGTTACCCAATATCAGCAACCAGCCAAAGTATCCCATTCTCAAGAATGACCAACAGGTCCTAGATATGAAGTGGTATTATTAAACAGACTACTTCGTTGTCACCAAAGCCTACATTGTCTTTGGCTATTTCAAGTTTTATCCAAAAAGCAGCATAGGGTTTGCTACTTCATTCTCATAATAGAATAGATAGAGAAAATTGTGTTATTATTTTAAAATGTTCCAAATTCTATAATGTGATGTTTTTTTTTTTTCCCCTGCCAATGTTTTTAGTTTTTTTCAGTACAAAAGAACACATTTGTGTTTTCCTTGTTACTGGTAAAACTTCATGACCAAATCTACTGATGAACAGCTAAAAATTTTTTATTTGAAGGAATAATTGAAGGCGGATATGTCTTCCACCAACTTAAATCCTGAATAGGGTCTTAATTTCCTGTCAAATCATGGGATTGATTTCCATTTATTAATTTTAAAGGAACTTATATAATATCTACTGCAACTATATTAGATATTTCTCAGTAAGATCAAGAATAAAGAGTATGCAAGTCTTTATTTTCACATTATATAATATATATACATATATATGTGTGTGTATAGACAAAGGCATACATACATACATACCTACATATACAGAGTGTTTCATTTCCTCCCTTTTTTCCTAAAGTAAGTAAAGTAATAACAGTGGCTATATAATGCTTTTGACAAATAATCCATTTATTTATAATAATGTTAAATGTAATTTAATAGTTATCCCTCTTTCTCCCTGAAGGCTCTTTAGATTTAACTGTGTAAAATAATGTGATATTAATATTTATTCATTTTGCCAATTTTGTTTCAGTTCATTTCAGATTTAACTTGCAATGGTGCCCCACTCCAGTGCTCTTGCCTGCAAAATCCTATGGGCAGAGGAGCCTGGTAGGCTGCAGTCCATGGGGTCACTAAGAGTCAGACGACTGAGCAACTTCACTTTCACTTTCCACTTTCATGCATTGGAGAAGGAAATGGCAACCCACTTCAGTGTTCTTGCCTGGAGAATCCCAGGGACGGGGGAGCCTGGTGGGCTGCCGTCTCTGGGGTCACACAGAGTTGGACACGACTGAAGTGACTTAGCAGTTAGCAATACCTAAGATATAGATTTCTTAAGAAATCTAGAAGTAGATTTAATTGCTAGTATTTTAACAATTACCTATATATTCAAATAAGCTAATAGATTAATCTCAAATAAACTCCTGCAACAGATTATCTTGGTGTTACTGAAATTATCTCAATTTCATTTTCTTCTAGTTTCAACCATTCACATTGTCTGTTAACAGTGTAACTGCTGCTGCTGCTGCTAAGTCACTTCAGTCGTGTCCGACTCTGTGCGACCCCACTGACGGCAGCCCACCAGGCTCCACCATCCCTGGGATTCTCCAGGCAAGAACACTGGAGTGGGTTGCCATTTCCTTCTCCAATGTGTGAAAGTGAAAAGTGAAAGTGAAGTCGCTCAGTCGCGACCCTATGGACTGCAGCCTACCAGGCTCCTCCGTCCATGGATTTTCCAGGCAAGAGTACTGGAGTGGGGTGCCACTGCCTTCTCCGAACAATGTAACTAGATAGTCTGTTATACTATCAGGTAAGTGTTCCTATACCTGATAATTGATCTTTGAATTATGACCCTGAAAAAATGTAAAATACAGGGTGCTTTTGAATTGTCAAAAACAAAGTAAATTATGCAGTTTAATTTTTAGCTTCAAGTGTGCTTTATTGGAATTAAAATCTTTGAAGATTGGTGATTTATGTATGGCATATATGGTAACATTATATTAGTCAGAATTATTAATATGAATATCCTATTGTTCAGTTGTTAAAAATAGCTAATATTTGTTATAATAACTTCCCTGTCTATTTCCTACCAAAAATGTAGAACAGTATTATCTGTCTTTGGATCCTTGGCTCTTAAGGATAGGTTACGACGTATGGTAATAATAGTAGTAGTAGTTAGTTATGGCAGCAGCAGTATTGATAACATTTATTGAGCACTTACTATGCCAGTTGCTGCTACAAGTGTTCTATAGTATTTACACATTTAATCTTACAGCAGACATATGGAGTCTGTATTATTAGTATTCTCGTTTTACAGATGAGGAAAGTAAGACACAGAGAAATTAAATAACTTGTTTAAGGTTACACAGCTTGTAAATGAGAGTCAGAATTCAAACCCAGGCAGTCTGGCTCTAGAGCTTATATTCTCTCTGTTTTGTGGTTTTCTTAAATGAAATTTCCTACAATTATTTAAAGTGCCATTCCTTCTAGTATTATCAGAATGCACTGTTTTACTTTAATCTTGTTATTTGCCTTTTAAAATCATATATTATTCATTCAGCAATTACTGAATGCCTACTGTGTTGTAGGCATTGTGCTAAATACAAGACACATAGTTACACCTCTCATGAAATTTAAATTGTATTTAGGGAAACAGGTATTAAATATTTCTGTAATACATTATTTAATTATAATTAGATATGGCTTATTCTTAAAGCTACCTCAATCTTAAAATGTCTCTGGATTCCTCCTTCAGATGCTTGGTCTTCCTTCTCTGAACCCCTCTAGTACACTCAAACTGTAGGTAGTCTGGTTTCCCTGATACTGTAACTATTTGGACATTTGCCTTTTATCATTATCTAAAGTTCAACTTCATTGGCAATAGAGATTATTTTTAGATAATCTATTACACATCTGTTATGTTACAGTAATTTCTATTACATAGTCTAGATTAAGATTAAGACATTACTTTTTAGATAACCTGTGTAATAGATTATCTATGACAAATAGAGCCCAATATAGTATCTTTTACATAGTATAGAGAGTAGGTCCTTAATGTATATTGATTGCTTAAATTAAGACAAATTAAGGCTGTATGTGTTAAAAGAATGAAGATAAGTAAACCATCTTAAAAATTTTAAGACAAATTTTGACTTACTCATGTGTATCAATTGCTTAAGCAGGTTGCTTAAGCAGGTTCAATAAACTCAGACTGGAACCAACTCTTGTACTTGCTGTCTGAATTAGCTAAGCTTAATAAGAGCAGAATAGTCACTAAATTAATGGGTTGCCATTGATAGACTTTGTTTTCACGATGAGAATCATTACCAAAGTAAACAGAATCTCTTAACAAATAAACATTTCTTTTTAAAATAAAAGATTTCCATGGTCACTTGAATCTACTGCTACTTTTCTTGACAAACTAAAGAAATGTGAAGACTGGAAGCATCTACCATTATTTATCAACAACCTCAGATACGCAGATGATACCATTCTAATGGCAGAAAGTGAAGAAAAACTAAAGAGCCTCTTGATGTGGGTGAAAGAGGAGAGCAAAAAAGCTGGCTTGAAACTCAGCATTTACAAAACTAAGATTATGGCATCCAGTCCCATCACTTCATTGCAAATAGAAAGGGAAGAAGTAGAAGCAGTGGCAGATTTTATTTTCTTGAGCTCCAATATCACTGTGGATGGTGACTGCAGCCATGAAATTTCCTTCCTCCTTGGAAGGAAAGCTACAACAAACCTAGACAGCATATTAAAATATTAAAAAGCAAAGACATTACTTTGCCGACAAAGGTCTGTATAGTTATGGTTTTTCCAGTAGTCATGTACAGATGTCAGAGTTGGACCATAAAGAAAACTGAGCATTGAAGAATTGATGCTTTTGAATTGTGGTGCTAGAGAAGACTCTTGAGGATCCTTGGACAGCAAGGAGATCAAACCAATCAATCCTAGAGGAAATCAGTCCTCAATATTCATTGGAAGGACCCATGTTCAAGCTGAAGTTCCAATACTTCGGCCATCTGATACATAGAGCTGACTCATTGGAAAAGACCCAGATGCTGGGAAAGAGTGAAGGCAGAAGGAGAGGAGGCCAGCAGAGGATGAGATAGATAGAATCACTGACCCAATGGACATGGATTTGAGCAAACTCTGGGAGTTGGTGAAGGACAGGAAAGCCTGGCATGCTACAGTACATGAGGCTGCAAAGAATCAGACACAACTTAGTGATTAAACACCACCACCACTATTATTTAAGCAAAAAGATGCAAGATATGTTTTAGTGTGATGTACACATTCTGGAAGTTTAAATTTCTAGAAAGAGAGCTACTTTATAGCAGATTGCAGCTAGAGGTGACTTGGTGAGCCAGTGAAATGACACCAAAGAAGATTTTGCTATTAAAAATATGAGTTTTAAAATTCACTATTAAGAGTGACATATTCTGTGTTTTGGAAGTGGAACATATAGACAAACATTGTACGTTAGAAGCTGAGATTGTTAATCACGACTATACAGTTTTAAGTGGTGGGATACTTATCTTTTGTTTGTAATCTGTGTTTTTTTTTTTTCAATTATAGTGGCAAAATCATTATATGAGCTAGTTATTTATAGTAAAAAACCTAAAGGAGAAGCTGATTAGCTTTGTCTAAAAAAGTTCAGATATTTATTTATATTATTTTATAATGATGTATAATTTTTGAGATATACTGAATTTAGTCTTTTTCTCCATTTCGAGCCAGAGGACTAGAAAAATGGGTAAAGAAACATGTCAAATGAGTTCTACTGCATTTGCTGCCAAGTAGCATCTTGCTTCGGGGAAGGCAATGGCACCCCACCCCAGTACTTTTGCCTGGAAAATCCCATGGACGGAGGAGCCTTGTAGGCTCCAGTCCATGGGGTCGCTAAGAGTCGGACACGACTGAGCGACTTCACTTTCACTTTTCACTTTCATGCACTGGAGAAGGAAATGGCAACCCACTCCAGTATTCTTTCCTGGAGAATCCCAGGGACAGGGGAGCCTGGTGGGCTTCCGTCTATGGGGTCGCACAGAGTCGGACACAACTGAAGCGACTTAGCAGCAGTAGCAGCAGCATCTTGCTTTATTATTGAAATGTTATCTTCTATTTAAAATATACACATGACTGAATAAAGTGAACTTTATTCCTCATAGAGATATCTTTACTTAAAATGACAGCATTTTGGAAAATGTAAAAAGGAATATGATACAGCCACAGGATTATTTTGAAAAATTCTTGGGTAAAATAATAAAATATGCACATTAGAATTAGTGGTTTACAGTTATACATTTAATATGTATAAACCACACTCTATGTGTAGAAAATATATTCTAAATAAAGGTAAAAGTGCAACTTGGTTTATAATAGGCTGTTATTAAAAAATACAGGTTTAAAAGAAATAAGAGTAGGAAATTAACAAATAATCATAATTATGTTTCAAATGAACATTAATATTCCTCTAAAAGTGCAGGGTGATAATTAAAAATCTCAGCTTCTGGTGTATGGTGTTTCTGTGTATATCCCATTTTCAAAACAGATAATATTTAGATAGTGGATTGTAAAAGACCTATTTCTTATTTTTAAGAGCCAAATGCTCTTTGATGTCACTTTACTGGTACACCAAGCTGTTCTATCTGGGTGTTACTATAAAAAATGCTTTTGAATTTAAGTCCAGTAGAACACATGCAGTGTACTATTTGTACTACCAAAGGATTCCTTCGTGGATGCCAGAACTTAGAGGAGAGGTTTCCATAACGTGAATCAATTCACAAAATATAATTTGAGCAGAAACATAAATACCAGTATTTTACATAAAGAAGAATATTCACACAAGCCAATAATAAGAACTATAGCATAGAGTAGAGTAGGCAAATTTTTTTTATAAAGAACCAGATACTAAATACTTTAGGCTTTGTAGGCCATTTGGTCTTAGTAACAGCTACTCAGCTCTGCCATTGTACAGTGAAAGTAGGCCTAAATAATATGAATAAGTGTAGCCATATCTGAATAACATTTTAATAAAAACAAGTGGTAAGTCAATTTGGAGCTGGGCCATAGTTTGCTAACTTCTGTGGATTCTGTCTCCTAAGCCCCCTAACTAGAGTGCAGGATGCTAATAAATAAATTAGAGAATGGATGAATGGAAGAATAATAAATAAATAAATTGAACTAGATGAAAATAAAAGGATACTTAGTTAAGACACTCTGTTGTGAAGTTGGTTGCTTAAAATAGGCAAAGTTTAGTTGTTTGATTCTTATTAAAAAGAACATGACAACCATGCATTTTGATCCTAGAAAAGTCTAATTTAGCATAGTACTTTTGAAATCTCCTTTAATTCCTAATAATATTCCTACATAATTTTATCTATATTCTATCAGTCAAGATGAAGTTTTCATAGAAGTGACACCAGCAGGGTCGAATAGTAAGCAACAGACCCTCCTTCTTTTCACAGAGATACCAATCAATAATACATGGACCAGTGTCCTTTTTGAGAAGATTAAGTGGGTTCTTAACCCAGGTGAGTGTGAAACTGGCCACACTGAAGTCAATAGGAAAATTCATGTCACCTCCTCATGCTATTCTCTTTCCCTGGCACAGTGCCATCTCATTGGGAAGAAAATTTCAGCTTCTGTCTTCTCCCGGGGAAAGAAAAGAGGAATAATATGTCCAACATTCTGACATTTCAGGGGACTGCCTAAAGTAAAGCTCCTGTCTCACCTTCTTGGAACACTAATGCAATCCATTATGCTTTAGATGCATGGAGGCCACTGAGACTTTTAAAAAAATCTGGGCAACATGTTGCTGCTCCAGAGAACCTGCAGTACAGAAGACAAAGGTTAATAAAGCTTAATAGCTTCTGCCTCAGTGGGAAAGAAGAATGGAACATTCTGTTTTTTTTAAAGGGGTGACCTGAAGGACAGGTATGTCTCACCTGTCTCAAAACATGAACAGGACCTGTAAGCCTGGGGCACTAAGAACAAAAAAGAGTTGGACTCTTGCTATGGCTCCAAAGGGCCTGTGGTAAATCAGACAGAGATTAACATAGGTTGTGACCTTTCCCTTAGCAGGGAAAGAGAAGAGTGGAACAAGTGGACAGTATTCTGGCTTTTTGGAGAGCTGAATGAGGAGCCAGATTTTTGTCTCATCCAACAGAATGTAGATAGGACTGAGCATACTCTACCACCTGGGAGCCACTGGGGAAAAAAATGAGAGAAAAGTGTGTGGTGTGTTGCTGTTCCATGATCCAAAGTGACAGCAGAGAGACACCAGAAGGATCAAGAGATAACAAGCTCATGAAAAAGAAAGTGGCAAATCCCTCTAATAAGGAATCTACACACAGAAGGTTAGAGAAGTCACACCCAGAGGAAAAGTTTGAGAGACCCCCCTAAATCTCCAGTCAGGATGATTGATGATTTTGCTCTATACAAAGTCATTCTATAAAACCTGGGAAAGGTTGCTGCTACAAGCTGTGAATGACGCCAGGATTCGTGGCCTCTGGAGGAGAGGAATTCAATCCAGGGCGAGGGACAAGGTTCAACTACTCAGAGCTTTTTGTGTAACAAAATTTTATTAGAGTATAAAAGAGATAAAGAAAGCTTTTGACATAGACATCAGAAGGGGACAGAGTGTCCCATTGCTACTTTTTCAGTTCAGTTCATTTGCTCAGTCATGTCCGACTCTTTGCGAGCCCATGAATCGCAGCACCAGGCCTCCCTGTCCATCACCAATTCCCGGAGTTCACCCAAACTCATGTGCATGGAGTCGGTGATGCCATCCAGCCATCTCATCCTCTGGCGTCCCCTTCTCCTCCTGCCCCCGATCGCTCCCAGCATCAGAGACTTTTCCAATGAGTCAACTCTTCTCATGAGGTGGCCAAAGTATTGGGAGTTTCAGCCTCAGCATCAGTCCTTCCAATGAACACCCAGGACTGATCTTAAGAATGGACTGGTTGGATCTCCTTGCAGTCCAAGGGACTCTCAAGTCTTCTCCAGTACCACAGTTCAAAAGCATCAATTCTTCGGCGCTCAGCTTTCTTTGTTCTCACTTGGGGGGGCATATCTGCTGGTTTTGGGGGGGGGTTGTGGTGTGTGGGGGTGGGGGGGGGGGGGGGGGGGGCGATCTGTCGAGGACGGACGGAGGAGAGATGGGTGGATGGCACGCCAGCCCTGGCGGCGAGGCCGGGTCGTGGGGCCCGCTCTGGGGGTGGCCTGGATCGGCGGCGTCCCAGGCGGTCGCAGGACCGCCCTCTTGTGTGGGTGGTGGTGGGATCCCGCGCTGGTTTTCCTGGCGGCCAGGCCGTGTCCCGGTGTTTTCTGGTCCCCAGACGCCAGACGGCCCCCACTGTGCGTGCTTTGCCAGCCCTTCCCCGCCACTGCCGGCCTTCCTCCTCGTCCCGCGCGTGCGACCGCCAGCGTCCCCTTCCCCTGTCTGGGACTGAGCCGGCCTCGCCTCACGTGGGTGTCGTCCCCCGGCCTCCGTCCGCCGGTGGCGTCCCGGGGCAGAACAGTGCCCTCGGAGCCCTGAGAAGAGGGGGCGGGGCGGGGAGCCTGGCACAGCAGGATTGCGCGTGCGAGGGCCATGGGGGCCCCCGGTACGCGGCGGGAGAGCGTTCTCCCTGGCCGGCTGTGGCTCTTGGGGTGTGTAGGTGGCGGTGGGCGCGAGCCCCGTGAGGGGGGCGCCATTCCGTCGTCCCGGGTGTGCCGCGGGACCGCCCCTGTGCTGGGAGGCCTCTGGCAGTGAGATCCCGCGGTGCACCCTGGCGGCCGACTCCTCCTTCCCCCCCTGGGTCCCTTTGAGCCATCCCCCTCGCGCTGGTGCTCGGCCACCCCACCTCCACCGCCGGTTGTGTGGCGTTGGCGTCACGTGGCCGCACCCCGTCTGTGCCCCTCTTCGTTTGTCCGTCCGCCTCAGTCCGCTCCCCGTCTGCTGCTCCCCTGGGCTGCGCCCTGGTGTGTCTCGCTTCCCGGGCCCGCCGCGACCCCAATCCGTTGCGGGTTTCGCCGCCGCCTGTCCACCGACGTCGTCGCGTGCTTGACGAGGGGGAGCGCCCGTGGACCCCCGCCGCCCCCACCAGCCCCCCGCCGCGCCCCCGCTCCTGGTGCTCCCACCCGACCGCGGGTTGTGTCCCTGGTCTGCCCCCCGCGGGCCGGTCTCCCTGTCCTCGCCGCCCGGCATCCCCCGCCCCTCTGGGGCGGGTGGACGGACGGACACCGAGGGGCGCCGTCGGTCTTCCCCGGTGGGGCCTGGCCGGGGGCCCCGGGCCGGCCCGGGGGGGGGCGGGGGGGGGCGGGGTGGGGGGGGGGGTGGGGGGGGGGGGGGGCCCCCCCCCCCTCCCTTCCTCCACTCGGTGGCGGCGGCGCGCTGCCACCCTCGTGGACTGAGGGTGTGCGCGCGATCAGGCATCCTCGCTGCGGGCGGGTCAGGACGGTCAGCGGTCGCCGCGGGGCGGGCGCCGGACCCCCTCTTCCCGGGTCTTCCCGCTCGCCCGCCACCGCGCGTTGCGTCCCGGGCCCCCCCCCCCCCCCCCCCACCAACCCCTTTTTTTTGGGCCCCCCCGGAAAATTTCCATGGACGGCGGAGCCTGATAGGCTGCAGTCCATGGGGTTGCTAAGAGTCGGACACGACTGAGTGACTTAACTTACGCTTTTCACTTTCATGCATTGGAGAAGAAATGGCAACCCACTCCAGTGTTCTTGCCTGGAGAATCCCAGGGATGGGGGAGCCTGGTGGGCTGCCGTCTATGGGGTCGCACAGAGTCGGACACAACTGTTGACTTAGCAACAGCAGCATACCTATTAGCAAGCTGCTAATTAGAGAAGGGAAACGCCTCAAAACTTAAAAAAGTTGCACCAGGCCCCTCACCCACAACATGAAAATTGAGGTAGTATTGACATAAGGTGAGTCGTCCCTAGCCATAAAACAATGGACCTGAATCTTGAAGAAAGGCAGATTTCCAAGCAAATAGGTCGTTCATTAACATAGCTTAAGAAAACATTTCCATAAGAAAAACCCAGTGGTTAGTTCAGTTCAGTCACTCATTCTGTCCAATGGAACTGTAGCACACCAGTCTTCCCTGTCCATCACCAACTCCTGGAGCTTGCTCAAACTCATGTCCATCGAGTTGGTAATGCCATCCAACCATCTCTTCCTCTGTCGTCCTCTTCTCCTACCTTTAATCTTTCCCAGCATCAGGGTCTTTTCCAGTGAGTGAGATCTTCACATCAAATGGCCAAAGGATTGGAGCTTCAGCTTCAGCATCAGTCCTTCCAATGAATATTCAAGACTGATTTCCTTTAGGATTGACTGGTTTGATCTCCTTGCAGTCCAAGGGACTTTAAGAGTCTTCTCCAACGCCACAGTTCAAAAGCATCAATTCTTCTGTGCTCAGCTTTCTTTATAGTCCAACTCTCACATCAGTACATGACTATTGGAAAAACAATAGCTTTGGCTAGATGGACCTTTGTTGACAAAGTAATTTCTCTGCTTTTTAATATGCTGTCTAGGTTGGTCATAGCTTTTCTTCCAAGGAGCAAATGTCTTTAAATTTCATGGATGCAGTCACCATCTGCAGTAATTTTGGAACCCAAGAAAATAAAGTGTGTCACTGTTTCCATTGTTTCCACATCTATTTGCCATGAAGTGATGGGACCGGATGCCATGACCTTCGTTTTATGAATGTTGAGTTTTCAGCCAGCTTTTAAACTCTCCCCTTTCACTTTCACCAAGAGGCTTTTTAGTTCTTCATTGCTTTCTGCCTTAAGGTTGATGTCATCTACATATCTGAGGTTATTGATATTTTTCCTGGCCATCTTGATTCTAGCTTGTGCTTCATCCAGCCTGGCATTTCACATTATGTACTTTGCATATAAGTTAAATAAGCAGGGTGACAATATATACAGCCTTGATGTGCTGTTATCCCAATTTGGGACCATTCTGTTATTCTATGTCCGGTTCTAATTGTCGCTTCTTGACCTGCATACAGATTTCTCAGGAGGCAGGTAAGGCGGTCTGGTATTCCTATCTCTTGAAGAATTTTCCACAGTTTGTTCTGATCTACCATTCAAAGGCTTTGGCATAATGAATAAAGAAGAAATAGATGTTTTTCTGAAATTTGCTTGCTTTTTCTAAGATCCATAGCTCAAGGTTTGAGATAAAGTTAAGTTTAGGCAGAAACCAGATATTGCCATGACAAAACAGGATCAGAAGAGAAAAAAAAAAAAAAGTCTGCCACTTGCAGTTTATTTTCTCCTCCAGCTTGGGGACCTCTGGCCTCCCTACTGAGGCTGTTAATGCTCTCACCTGTTTTTTTCAAATGTATGAATACTGACACAAAATTACAAGGAACACAAAGAAATAGGGAATAGTTGTCCAAAGGAACAATATAAGTCTCCAGAAACTGACTCTAAAAAAATGAAGGTATTCAAATTATCTTACAAGGAATTAAAAGTAACCTCCATGAAGAAGACAGTGAGCTCAGGAAAACATTGTGTGAACCAAATAAGAATTTCAGAAAATACAAGAAGAATGAAACAGAAATTTTAGAGGTAAAAAATGCAGTTAACTGAAAAAAATCACAATAGGGATTCAGGAGCAAACTTGATCAAGCAGAAGAAAGAAACAGTAAACTTGAAGACAAGTCATTTAAAATTATCCAGTCAGAAATGCAAAAAAAGAAAAAAAAAAAAAAAAAAAGGAATGAAAGAGTGAAGAAAGCCTAAGGGGTTTATGAGACATCAAATTTTATGAGTCCCAGAAGGAGAAGAAAGAGAGAAAGGGGCAGAAAGCTTATTTCAAGAAACTGGTTGAAAACCTCTCAAAGCTAGGGAAGGAACTGGACATCCAGATTCAAGAATACATCTGGACTCTAAAAATAGAACACCCTGAGACCAATATAATTAAATTGTTAAAATTCAAAGACAGAGAAAGACTTTTGAAAATAGCAAGAGAAGAGTGATTTAGCATATACAAGTGCATGCATG
This sequence comes from Tragelaphus eurycerus, assembly GCA_935064755.1. NCBI lineage: Eukaryota > Metazoa > Chordata > Mammalia > Artiodactyla > Bovidae > Tragelaphus > Tragelaphus eurycerus. Next base: position 4,542,749 of record CAKXYN010000131.1, read on the forward strand.
CTCAGTCACTTCAGTCATGTTTGACTCTTTGTGACTGTATGGACTGTAGCCTGCCAGGCTCCTCTGTCCATGGGATTCCTACGAATACTGGTGTGGGTTGTCACGCCTTCCTCCAGAGAATCTTCCCAATCCAGTGATCAAGGGAACTGCAAGACTAACAGAAAACAATTAACAACATGACAATCGTAAATAGTGATAGTAAATCCTTCCCTATTAATAATTACTTTAAATGTAAATAGATTAATCTCTCTAATCAAAAGCCATGGAGTGACTGAATGAATAGAAAACAGAATCTAGTTCTATGCTGTCTACAAAGAGACACTTCACATTTAAGGATACCTATATTTTAAAGTGAGACACTTTATTTTCTTGGGCTCCAAAATCACTAGAGATGGTGACTGCAGCCATGAAATTAAAAGATGCTTGCTCCTTGGAAGAAAAACTATGACAAATCTAGACAGCATATTAAAAAGCAGAGACATATCCATGCACCTATGGACACCTTATCTTTGACAAAGGAGGCAAAAATATACAATGGATTAAAGACAATAAGTAACAAGTGGTGCTGGGAAAATTTGTCAACCACTTGTAAAAGAATGAAACTAGAACACTTTCTAACACCATACACAAAAATAAACTCAAAATGGATTAAAGATCTAAACCTAAGACCAGAAACTATAAAACTCCTAGAGGAGAACATAGGCAAAACACTCTCCGACATAAATCACAGCAGGATCGTCTATGACCCATCTCCCAGAATATTGGAAATAAAAGCAAAAATAAACAAATGGGACCTAATTAAAATTAAAAAGCTTCTGCACAACAAAGGAAACTGTAAGCAAGGTGAAAAGACAGCCTTCAGAATGGGAGAAAATAATAGCAAATGAAGCAACTGACAAAAAACTAATCTCAAAAATATACAAGCAACACCTGCAACTCAACTCCAGAAAAATAAACGACCCAATCAAAAAATGGGCCAAAGACCTAAACAGACATTTCTCCAAAGAAGACATAGTGATGGGTAACAAACACATGAAAAGATGCTCAACATCACTCATTATCAGAGAAATGCAAATCAAAACCACAATGAGGTACCATTTCACACCAGTCAGAATGGCTTCTATCAAAAAGTCTACAAGCAATAAATGCTGGAGAGGGTGTGGAGAAAAGGGAACCCTCTTACACTGTTGGTGGGAATGCAAACTAGTACAGCCACTATGGAGAACAGTATGGAGATTCCTTTAAAAATTGGAAATAGAACTGCCTTATGACCCATCAATCCCACTGCTGGGCATACACACTGAGGAAACCAGAATTGAAAGAGACATGTGTACCCCAATGTTCATCGTAGCACTGTTTATATAATAGCCAGGACATGGAAGCAACCTAGATGTCCATCAGCAGATGAATGGATAAGAAAGCAGTGGTACATATACACAATGGAGTATTACTCAGCCATTAAAAAGAATACATTTGAATCAGTTCTAATGAAGTGGGTGAGACTGGAACCTATTATACAGAGTGAAGTAAGCCAGAAAACAAACTACCAATACAGTATACTAACACATACATATGGAATTTAGAAAGATGGTAATGATAACCCTGTATGCGAGACAGCAAAAGAGACATAGATATATAGAACAGTCTTTTGGACTCTGTGGGAGAGGGCGAGCATTGGATAATTTGGGAGAATGGCATTGAAGTATGTATAATATCATATAAGAAATGAATTGCCAGTCCAGGTTCAATGCAGATACTGGATGCTTGGGGCTGATGCACTGGGATGACCCAGAGGGATGGTATGGGGAGAGAGGAGGGAGGGGGGTTCAGGATGGGGAGCATGTGTATACCCATGGCAGATTCATGTTGATGTATGGCAAAACCAATACAATATTTTAAAGTAATTAACCTCCAATTAAAATAAATAAATTTAAATTAAAAACAAAAGAAGAGACATTATTTTGCCAACAAAGGTTCATCTAGTCAAAGCTATATTTTTTCCAGGAGTCGTGTTTGGATGTGAGAGTTGAACCATAAAGAAAGCTGAGTGCCACAGAATTTATGTTTTTGAACTGTGGTGTTGGAGAAGACTCTTGAGAGTCTCTTGGACTGCAAGGAGATCCAACCAGTCAATCCTAAATGAAATCAGTCCTGAATATTCATTAGAAGGACTGATGCTGAAGCTCCAATACTTTGGCCATCTGATAACAAAGAAATGACTCATTAGAAAAGACCTTGATGCTAGGAAAGATTGAAGGCAGGAAAAGGGGATGACATAGAATGAGATGGTTGGATGGCATCACCGACTTGATTGACATGAGTTTGAGCAAGCTCTGGGAGTTGTTGATGGACAGGGAAGCCTGGCATGCTGTAGTTCATGGAGTTGCAAGGAGTCGACCACGATTGAGCAACTGAACTGAACTGATACTTGAAAGTGAAAGAATGGAATATGATGCTCCTTGATTATGACAACAGGAGAGAACAGAGGTGGCCACATTTGTATCAAACAAAATAGACTCCAAGTCACTAGCTCTCACAATAAGCAGAAAAGGACATTATATATAAAAGGGTCAATTCCCCAGGAAGATATAACAATTACAAATTTAAATTCACTCAACATTACAGTACCTAAATATTTGAAGCAATCATTAGAAGAACTGAAGGAAGAAATAAACAGCAACACAGTAGTAGTGCATTTCAGTATCCCACTTTCAATAACAGAATATTGAGACAGAAGTTCAATAAGGAAACACAGGTCTTGAATAATACTTAAGACCAAGTATACCTGACAAACATGGAAAACAATCTACCCAACAGCAGAATACACACTCTCAAGCACAATATATCTCCAGGATAGATCACATAAGAAATCTTTCTTGAAATTTAAGAAGATTGAAATCACACCAAGTATCTTTTCTGACTATGTTAGAATGAAAACTAGAAATCAATAGAAGAGAAACTAAAATACACCAACAAATTGGACAGTTTAGAAGAAATGAATAATTTCCTAGGAAGATATGATCTACCAAGACTGAATCATAAAGAAATAGAAAAATTGAACATTCCTATAAGTAGTAAATCAATTGAATCAGTATTCAAATATCTCCCAACAAAGAAAAATCCAGGACCAGAAGACTTCACTTATGACTTTTACCAAACATTTAAAGAATTCATGCCAATTCTCCTCAAATTTATCCAAAAAATTGAAAGAGAAGGAATACTTCCAAACTTGTTTTATGAAGTCATTGGTAAGTTGATACCAAAGCCAGAAATTAAAAAAAAGCAACTAATAGAAAAGGATTCCACAGGAAAATATCCCTTATGAATATAGATGCAAAAATTCTCTACGAAATGCTAGCAAACTGAATTTGATAGTGCATTAAAAGGATCATGCACCTTTACCAACTGGAATTTATCCCTGTGATGGCAATGACGGTTTAAAATAATAAAAAAATAAATTTTAGATTAAAATTTTAATTATTTCCTTCTTTTTCAACATCCCCACAAACAGGCTGTTTGCACCCTGTTCAGATTACCAGGTGCACTAGTGTAATAACTGCTGACCCCTGCCACTACTTCCCCCCTTTTCCTCCCCTTACTGTGACATTCAAACACACCAATGAAATCACCTCATACCTTTTGCTTGCATACTCCATTCAGGATATGCTCCCCCCCCCCCCATCCCCCCGCCAATAAAGGCACTTGTCCATTGATTCTTGCTCTTTCTCTCCGTTCCTACCTGCTTGGTGGAGCCTGCTCCCTTGGTGCTCACCCTGTGTAGTTCCCTTATGGGATGCAGTGACTCTGTCTCTTCTAGGACTTTTGAGATAATACATTTTGTTTTCCTGTACCCCTCTTGTGTCCCACTCTTGTGGCTGAACCTGACTGACCATCTCATGAAAGAATACAAAGCATCTATCAAGGTGATATACCACATTAACAGAACAAAACATAAAAATCACATGGTCATCTCCATAGATGCAGAAAGAGCATTGACAGATTTCAAAACCCTGTATGATAAAAACACTCAACAAACTAAGAATGGAAGATAATTTCCTTAAGATAGCAAAGACTATATATGAAAAGTCCATAGCTAACATCATATTCAATGGTGAAAAATGGTGAAAAACTTCCTCTAAGATCAGAACCAAGGTAAGGATGCCTGCTGTTGTGATTTCAACATAGTACTCAAAGGTCTTGACATAGAAGTTAGGAAAGAAATATTTCCAATTTTCCAAGTTATAAAAGTAGTGTATTTGTGTCTGTTCATAGGTTATATGATCATATATGTATATAAATCCATGAAGTTTCTACAAATATGTTGTAACTAATAAACGAATATGGTAAAGTTGCATCCTAGAAAGTCAGCATAAAAATCCATTGTGTACATTGATACTCTTAGCAATGAACAATACACTAATAATGAACAATTGTGTACACTGACTGATACACTAATAATGATCAGAAAAGGAAGTTAAGAAAACAATCTCATTTATAGTAGTATCAAAAAGAATAAAACACTTAGGAATAAGCTTAACTAAGGTGGAAAAAGACTTGTACATTAAAACTACAAAACATTGATAAAAAAAAATTAGACAAAAATAAGTGGAAAGACAATCCACACTTGTGAGACGGAAGATTTAATATTGTCAAAATGTCTGTACTACCCAATTAATGTACAACATCAGTTCAATCCCTATCAAATCTCAAAGATGTTTTTATAGGAATAGAAAAAATAATCCTAGAATATGTAAGAAACCACAAAAGACCCTGAATAGCCAAGTCAGTCTTGAGAAAGAAAGACAAAGCAGGAGGCCTCACACTTCCTGATTTCAAAAATATTGCAAAGCTACAGTATTCAAATAGTTTGGCACTGGCAGAGACATATATAGGCCAATGGAACATCATATAAGGCCCCAAGATAAAACCACGTACATTGGATCAACTTATCTTTGACAAGCATGCTAATAATCAACAGTGGGGAAAGGATACAAATGGTGATGGGATAACTAGTATCTACATGGAAAAGAATGGAATTGGACCTTCACAAAAATGAACTTGATATAAATTAAAAACTTAAATGTAAGACCTGAAACTGTAAAACTCCTAGAAGAAAGCAAAGGGGAAAAGCTTTTTGACATTGGCCTTGGTAATGATTTCTTGGATACAACACCAAAAGCACAAATAAACAAGTGAGACTATATTAAGCTAAAAAGCTTCTGAACATCAAAAGAAACAATCACCAGAGTGAAAAACAAACCTATGGAATGGGATAAAACATTTACAAACCATTTAGTTGAAAAGGGATTAATATTCAAATGTATAGGGAACTCCTATAACTTAGCATAAAAAACATATAATCTGATTAAAGAATGGGCAAACAACTTCAGTAGACATTTATCCAAAGTGGGGACACAGATGGCCCACAGACACATGAAAAGATGCTCCACATCACTAATCATCAGGAAAATGCAAATCAAAAGCTCAATGAGCTACCATCTCACACCTGTTAGAATGGCCATTATCAAAACCCCGAAATAATGAATGTTGGTAAAAATGTGACGAATTGGAATGCTTATGCACTGTTGGTGGGGCTTTAAAATATTGCAGCTGCTATGGAAAACAGTATGGAATTTCCTGAAAAAGTTAAAACCAGAACTGCCACGTTATCTGGCAATCCCACTCTTGGGTATTCAAAAACATTGAAATCTGGATCTGCAAGAGATATTTTCACTCCCATATTCATTGCAGCAGCATTCACAATAGCCAAGAGGTAGAAACAACCTAAATGTCCATTGATAGATGAACAAATAAAATGTAGTATATAAATACAGTGGAACATTATTCATATTTAAAAAGGAAGGAAATTCTTTCATATGTTGCAGTATCAATGAACCTTGAGGAAATTATTCTAAGTGAAATAAACCAGCACAGAAGGACAAATACTGCTTGATTCCAGTTATAAGAGGTATCTAAAGTAGTAAACGGAGAAGGCAGTGGCACCCCACTCCAATACTCTTGCCTGGAAAATCCCATGGATGGAGGAGCCTGTTAGGCTGCAGTCCATGGGGTTGCTAAGAGTCGGGCACGACTGAGTGACTTCACTTTCACTTTTCACTTTCATGCATTGGAGAAGGAAATGGCAACCCACTCCAGTGTTCTTGCCTGGAGAATCCCAGGGACGGGGGAGCCTGGTGGGCTGCCGTCTATGGGGTTGCACAGAGTCGGACACGACTGAAGTGACTTAGCAGCAGCAGCAGCAGCAGCAAAGTAGTAAAACTCACAGAAGCAGAAAGTAGAATGGTGGTTGTTGGTAACTGGGGGGAGGTTCATTCGTGGCATGTAAATTTTCAGTCACATAAAATGAAAAATTCAGAGATATGCTTATGCTGCAAAATATTGTGCTTGAAGTTAAAAATACTGTATTATACTCTTAAAAATTTAAGAAGGTAAATCTTGTGTGTTTATTTAATAATAATAATTTAAGAAATGAACCGTGCATGGATCAGGTCCTGCAGTAGAGAATATTTCTTCTTCTTGACTCTTCCAATAGAAAAATAATGTTTTTGTTATATAAATGTTCTTGGATTACCAAAAAGAAAAGTTTAAAAAGAACACATTTACTTAAAAAGGAGAGCTGAATCAACCTCTCTCTTTCTCTCTTTCCCTCTCTCTTTCTCTCTCTCCTCCTCTTTCTTCTCCTCCTCTTTCTTTTTTTTGCTCTGACTACCAAAACCTGTAATTCTACAACTGCAGAGAGTAGAACATCGGAATTCTCTCTTTTGAAGATAAACAGTAATGTTTGTAGTGCACACTGTTTTCAATATGCTATTTAAAATTTCCATATATATTTTTTCAATTTCAAAAATCAAACTCACTTGATTACAGGAACGTCACACATCATCATTCAGCATTACACACATGACCAAGCTTGACATTTTAAAATAAAATTGTTTTGAATCATTTAGCAGTGAGAAAAGCATATAAATAATTTTGTAGTGACTAGAATATGTATTTTAGGCCAGACTCACTACAAAACAGTGACACATTTGCTAAAACTTTCTAAAATAAAATGAACAGTTAAGCTAAGAACAACCATGGAAATGTTTACCTTCACAAATCCTCTATGAGAAATAAAAGCCTTAAAATTGTGTGCTTATAATCTAGTTGAGTTTTTAGCCTTAATTGTAGCATATGTGGTGACACTTTATTTTCTGGCATGACACATATTTAAATGTGCTTTTACATTAATTCCTTTTTTAAAACCAGGCTTTTGAATTATTTAAGAACCAACAGTGATAACAACTGTCCTGAAACTAAGAATTGACAATGCAATTTAATGGAAACAAGTGGCAAACCAGTATTTGCACTGTTAGGTATTAATTTTCATTTACACAACTTTTATGCTGCTCTGTCTGTTGTTTATATTGCTCACATATGATACCTGTAGTAGCAGTGTGTGCATGTTTTATGTTACTAGGAGAAATATTCTCATTTGAATGTTTTTTTTAATTCATTCAATAATATTTCACTATGGGCCAAATGTGTACCAGTCACAGAATTAGAGACACAAATACAAAATGTAAAGTCAGAATCGTCAGGGCACTTTGTCTAGAGGCATTACAGTTCATGCATAAGCTAATTGTTTCCAGTCACAGTTGATATTGAAATATATAACAAGCCTGTGATGCAAATATCTAAATAAAACCATAGGTAAAATAGGAGAAACAATTATATAATTGCCATCTAGAACTGGCAGTATTTCATTCAGCAAACATTTTTGATGTTCGAAGTGCTGGAAAGAATGAATGAATATATGAGACATAGTCTCTGCCTTCAGAGCGTATATAATGTAGTGGGGGAGCGGAGGGACAAACTAAGTATAATGCAAGATGGAGCAAAATAAGTTGAAATAGTGTTGTGTTAGTTGATCAGTCGTGTCCAAGTCTTTGCGACCTTATGGACTGTAGCTTGCTGGGCTCCTCTGTCCATAGGGTTTCCGAGGCAAGAGTACTGGAGTGGGTGGCCATTTCCTTCTCCAGGGGATCTTCTTGATCCAGGGATCAAACTCTGGTCTCCTGCATTGCAGGCAGTATCTTTACCATCCGAGCCACCAGGGAAGCCCAAAATGAAAAAAATAATTTAAAATAAGATTTATAATAATATTACCAAAAAAACCTGATATAGAATGCAGAAGAAGGAATAATTAATACCAAGTGGATGGGAAACCTTTGTAGAGGGGGAAAAGGTTCATTTCAGCCATGACTATTGCCTTTTTGATTAAAAGAGTGGGGAGAAATGAGTATTCTGTACCAGAATCATGACAGAAGTGATGGGACCTGAAAAGACATGGCTAATGCATTATATATGTGATAGGTTACAGTCACTGATGAAGCTAGGAGGTACATTTAAGGCCAGATGGTGACAGACCCTAAATACCGTTGGTAAGAATTTTGAATTTCATTCTGTAGGCAATGTGAGATGGAAAGAAAGAATGGTGAAGGGTTTTGAGCAGTTTACAAAAATGTTTCTAAGTCCTCTTTGTTCATTTAAAGGAATAGTGCTATATGGACCAAGTTTCTTAAATTTTCTACAACAATTTTATACAACAAATGCTTCTCTGATCTGTCCTCTACACTTTATATCAATATTCCATATATATAATTATTATTATGTGTATAATATTGTATAGTATTCATTTTAATCATTAATTCATTATTAATTTACCTTGTATTATACTTATTTTTTAGCACATGTATTGATATCTCCTCCATGCTAGATGAAAATTTCCCTGAAGGCAGAGAGCACATTTATATATTTATTTGTCATTATAATATGTATTTAATAACAGTACCCACTTCTTGGCATATTATAAAGATTAAACAGAAAAACACATGACAGACTAAGGATATGCTGGTTAAAAGTTTAAACTCATGGACTCAGCTGTCTGAGTTTGCATCGCAATTTTGCTACTTACCAGCTGTGAAATCTTGAATAGGTTACTTAATCTTTTTTTTTTCAAAAAAGCTTTATTGAAATACAATATACAACATATAATTTGTCCCTTTAAATTTTAGAGTTCAGTTGTTTTTAGTACATTCAGAGATGTGCAACCATAACCATAGTCATTTTGACTTTTTGTTCTTTAATTTTGCTTATTTTTATTATTGGCTGCATCGAGTCTTTGTTGCTACATACGGGCCTTCTCTCATTGCAGCATGCAGCCTCTCTATGCTCCAGGGCATGTGGGATCACAGTTCCCTGACCAGGGATTGAACCTGCATCTCCTGCACTGGAAGGCAGATTCTTAACCACTAGACCATCAAGGATGTACCCATAGTCAATTTTGGACATTATTATTACCACAAAAAGAAATTCCCACACCTTTTAGCTCTCATCCCAGCATCTCACATTTCCTTCTCCCCTAGCCTTCAGATCAGATCAGATCAGTCGCTCAGTCGTGTCTGACTCTTTGCGACCCCATGAATCGCAGCACACCAGGCCTCCCTGTCCATCACCAGCTCCTGGAGGTCACTCAAACTCAACGTCCATTGAGTCAGTGATGCCATCCAGCCATCTCATCCTCTGTCGTCCCCTTCTCCTCTTGCCCTCAATCCCTCCCAGCATCAGAGTCTTCTCCAATGAATCAACTCTTTGCATGAGGTGGCCAAAGTACTGGAATTTCAGCTTTAGCATCATTCCTTCCAAAGAACTCCCAGGGCTGATCTCCTTCAGAATGGACTGGTTGGATCTTCTTGCAGTCCAAGGGACTCTCAAGAGTCTTCTCCAACACCACAGTTCAAAAGCGTCAATTCTTCGGTGCTCAGGCTTCTTCACAGTCCAACTCTCACATCCATACATGACCACAGGAAAAACCATAGCCTTGACTAGACAGACCTTTGTTGGCAACATAATGTCCCTGCTTTTGAATATGCTATCTAGGTTGGTCATAACTTTCAGTCCAGGCAGTAAGCGTCTTTTAATTTCATGGCTGCAGTCACCATCTGCAGTGATTTTGGAGCCCAGAAAAATAAAGTCTGACACTGTTTCCACTGTTTCCCCATCTATTTCCCATGAAGTGATGGGACCAGATGCCATGAACTTAGTTTTCTGAATGTTGAGCTTTAAGCCAACTTTTTCACTCTCCACTTTTCCTTTCATCAAGAGGCTTTATAGTTCCTCTTTACTTTCTGCCATAAGGGTGGTGTCATCTGCATATCTGAGGTTATTGATATTTCTCCCAGCAATCTTGATTCCAACTTGTGTTTCTTCCAGTCCAGCATTTCTCATGATGTATTCTGCATATAAGTTAAATAAGCAGGGTGACAATATACAGCCTTGACGTACTCCTTTTCCTATTTGGAACCAGTCTGTTGTTCCATATCCAGTTCTAACTGTTGCTTCCTGACCTGCATACAGATTTCTCAAGAGGCAGATCAGGTGGTCTGGTATTCCCATCTCTTTCAGAATTGTCCACAGTTTATTGTGATCCACACAGTCAAAGGCTTTGGCATAGTCAATAAAGCAGAAATAGATGTTTTTCTGGAACTCTCTTGCTTTTTCCATGATCCAGCAGATGTTGGAAATTTGATCTCTGGTTCTTCTGCCTTTTCTAAAACCAGCTTGAACATCAGCAAGTTCACGGTTCACATATTGCTGAAGCCTGGCTTGGAGAATTTTGAGCATTACTTTACTAGTGTGTGAGATGAGTGCAATTGTGTGGTAGTTTGAGCATTCTTTGGCATTGCCTTTATTTGAGATTGGAGTGAAAACTGAGCTTTTCCAGTCCTGTGGCCACTGGTGAGTTTTCCAATTTTGCTGGCATATTTAGTGCAGCACTTTCACAGCATCATCTTTCAGGATTTGGAATAGCTCAACTGGAATTCCATCACCTCCATTAGCTTTGTTTGATGCTTTCTAAGGCCCACTTGACTTCACATTCCAGGATGTCTGGCTCTAGGTGAGTGATCACACCATTGTGGTTATCTGAGTCAAGAAGATCTTTTTTGTACAGTTCTTCTGTGTATTCTTGCCATCTCTTCTTAATATCTTCTGCTTCTGTTAGGTCCATACCATTCCTGTCCTTTATCGAGGCCATCTTTGCATGAAATGTTCCTTTGGTGTCTATGATTTTCTTGAAGGGATCCCTAGTCTTTCCCATTCTATTGTTTCCCTCTATTTCTTTGCATTGATCGCTGAAGAAGGCTTTCTTATCTCTTCTTGCTGTTCTTTAGAACTCTGCATTCAGATGTTTATATCTTTCCTGTCTACTTTCTGTCTCTGTAGATTTCCCTGATCTGGACATATCATATGAATTGTGAATTTTGTGAATTCAGTCACAGGCCACATATTATATGATTTAACATTCAGCATAATGTTTCTCAGACCCATGTTTAGTCAAACTCCATTCCTTTTTATGGCAGAATAATACTCCTCTGTGTGGAAAATCAGGTTTTGTTTATCCATTTGTTAGTTGATGAACATTTTGATTGTTTCCATCTTCTGGCTATTATGAATAATATTGCTAGAAGCATTTGTATATAAGTTTTTGTGTGGGCCTATATTTCCATTTCTATTAGGTATATGTTTAGGAATGGAATTGCTGGGTCCCGTAATATCTCTGTAATTATCGTTTGAAACACTGCCAATAAGTTTTCATAAGTGCCAATCTGTTCTGGTGCACCAAACAGCTGAAAGGGTTTTAATTTCTGTGCATCCTTGGGAACACTTCTTATTTTCTGACTTTTTGATTCTTCCCATACTAGTGTGTGTGTAGTGGTATTTTATTGTGGTATAGTTTTGAATTTCCATGGTGACTAATGATGTTATTTGTGTATTTTCCTTGAAGAAATGTCTATTTAAGACCTTTCCCCATTTTTTAGTTGAGTTATTTGTCTTTTAAATTGTAAGTATTCTTATGTATTTGAGATAGAAGTTGCTTGGATATGTGATTTACAAATGGTTTCTCCCATATTGTGGGTTATCTTTTCACTTTTTTGATGGTGTCCTTTGAAGAACCAAAGTTTTAAATTTTGATGAGGTCAAGTTTAACTGTTTGTTGTTGTTGCTCATGCTTTGGTGTTGTAAGTTACATCTTGATGCATTTGTGTCTTCATTTATAAAACTGTAATGATTATGCCATCTTGAAAGGTTGTTAGAATTGAATGTAAGTACTTAGAATAATACTTCACATAGTAAGCACTCATTAAGTGTTATCTGTCACTATGGATGTTTTTAGTATTATTATATAAAACAATACAGTGCCTGGAATATTACAGGGACTCAGTAATATTAGCTCTTATTATGTAACAAGAATTTTCTATATCTGATTAAATAAAATATGCATTAAGTGGAAAATAAATGTAAATATTTGGGAAGGAAATATTTTTAGGGGAAAAAGATCCATTTTATTAAAAAAACAAGATTAAAAGGGTATGGTCCTAATGTTTACTCTAGAAGCTTTTATATTAAAAAAAATCTGGGACAATGATGAATAGTTTTAAAATTTCTTTTAATATGGTGCCTTTTATTCTGTCTTTACTTGTGACTTGGGTGATCATCAGGGATAATTTGGATTTTATGATAATAGAGGAAATGGCAAGTCAGTTGTGAAATATTATGGCAATAATGACTTTGTATTAAAGATAAATCCTTTGTCTTCTCAAAAGTAATGTGATGTGTCAATAAATGTAAAGTGAAAAGACATATATATTTGTTTAGCCAACAACCTTTAGGGAAGCTTGCCATGTATAATAAGAAAAGAATTTTAACAGTTTTCATTTAGACAAAAGTTTGGGAAAATACATCAAATTTCTTTAATCAAATCATCAAATCAAAATATAATTGTGTCAATCAGAAAAAAAAAAGTATTCCGAACCAGCAGAAATGTACATCTAAATTATATACACAGGTGAGAAAGATGGAAATGGAAGATCTATAGCTAATGAAGAAATTGGGACTCATTAAACAGAGATGGCAGCCATGAAATTAAAAGACGCTTACTCCTTGGAAGGAAAATTATGATCAATCTAGATAGCACATTCAAAAGCAGAGATGTTACTTTGCCAACAAAGGTCTGTCTAGTCAAGGCTATGGTTTTTCCTGTGGTCACGTATGGATATGAGAGTTGGACTGTGAAGAAAGCTGAGTCCCGAAGAATTGATGCTTTTGAACTGTGGTGTTGGAGAAGACTCTTGAGAGTCCCTTAGACTGCAAGGAGATCCAAGCAGTCCATTCTGAAGGAGATCAGCCCTGGGTGTTCTTTGGAAGGAATGATGCTAAAGCTGAAACTCCAGTACTTTGGCCACCTCATGTGAAGAGTTGACTCATTGGAGAAGACTCTGATGCTGGGAGGGGTTGGGGGCAGGAGGAGAAGGGGACGACAGAGGATGGGATGGCTGGATGTCATCACTGACCTGATGGACGTGAGTTTGAGTGAACTCCAGGAGCTGGTGATGGACAGGGAGGCCTGGCGTGCTGCAATTCATGGGGTCACAAAGAGCTGGACACGACTGAGCAACTGAACTGAACTGAACTGAAACAGAGATCCATTATTAACTCATTGATTGTGTTTATTTTTCTTTTGTCCACCACAGTTGTTACTTGCCTATCACAGATCTCCTTATAACATTAACTGTTATCACTGACAGTGTTTCAGAATATTACAACTATATGAAAATTACATACTTGCTTTCTCAACCTGAGCTGTTCTCATGATCACAGTGAACAGAATGGTCTTGAGACTTCCTGAGCTAAGGAAGCATTGTTTTTCTCTGTTTAGTATAATTTAATACTAAGGCTTTGGTATCAGGTAAAGGTGAATCTTTGTGAAGTGAAATCGGAATCTGTTTAAAAGTTTTGATATCACTGACTAGACAGAGAAATGATTGAGGTTATCCCTACTCCTGTGGGAATCTGGTCTGAAAGCATCCGATCAAGGCACTGTTGGGAAAATGGCTCTCTGCTGTTGGCCATCTCACTAGGGAACTTTAAAGAGGTTATTCGTTCTCTGATTCTCTTCTTCAAACCAGAGGATCAGAGTGGGAGACAAGATTTTCCACCTCAGTTGATAGGACATTTGGTAGCCTTTTATTTGCTTTAGTTTTCCTTAAAGATGACAAAGGACTTTGCTTACATCTTAGCATCCCTTCTTATCATTGTGGAATTAATGTTATCATTTGAGAATTAATACTGCCACTCATTTTATCATTATTGTTATATGTTTTAAAGTTTATTCATTAATTTATAGAAATATTTCCAACTCCTTAATTTTCATGCTTTTTTGAATATAGAAAAGGAGCTATCAGCACAAGGGATAGAGCTCCAAATGAGGGCCCTTTCCGTTTGTCTCCATCTGCAGGGGCACTTTTATAATATTAAGATGTATCTCTTTTCCCACTTTGAGGTGAACCTCGAGAAAGTTTATAGCTCTATGTCTAAAGTCACATCCCTTGGCAATTTTTTGAAGCTACAGGCTAAAATACCCCCCAAAGTTGGACTTCAAAATAACTCAGGAAAACTGCTAGTGGATTATTAATTTTTTGCCTCTTTCATAAAAATTTATTGAAATCTTTATTCATTTATTAGAGGTTCATCGAAAAGTATGTCATCTTCCCCACCGTCTAGGGGCTTTTGCTTTAATTGGTGAGATAAACATGTAAATAAATGCAATGGGTGATGTAAGTTGTTGTTCAATCACACAGTCATGTCTGACCCCATGGACTGCAGCACTCTAGGCTTCCCTGTCCTTCACCATCTCCCAGAGATGCTCAAACTCTTGTCCATTGTGTCAGTGATGCCATCCAACCATCTTTGTCTGTTGTCCCCTTTTTCTCCTGCCTTCAATCTTTCCCAGCATTAGGGTCTTTTCTAATGAGTCAGCTCTTCACATCAGGTAGCCAAAATATTGGAGCTTCAGCTACAGCATCAGTCTTTCTAATGAATATTCGGGATTGATTCCCTTTAAGATTGACTGGTTTGATCTCCTTGCAGTCCAAGACTCTAAAGAGTCTTCTCTAACACCATAGCTCAAAAGCATCAATTCTTTGACATTCAGCCTTCTTTGTAGTCCAACTCTTACATACATACATGACTACTAGAAAAACCATAGCTTTGACTAGATGGACCTTTGTCAGCAAAGTAATGTCTCTGCTTCTTAATACCCTGTGTAGGTTTGTCATAGCTTGTCTTCCAAGTAGCAAGTGTCTTTTAATTTCCTGGCTGCAGTCACCATCTGCAGTGATTTAAGTGCAGCTTACTCACTGATAATGGGTGATAATGGGTGATATAAGTTCTATGATACAAATACGTATAGGTATACATGTGTGCTGTGATGCTTCAGTCATGTGTGACTCTGTGCGACCCCATGGACTGTAGCTCACCAGTCTCCTCCAATCCATGGGATTTTCCAGGCAAGAACACTGGAATGGGTTGCCATTCCCTCTTCTAGGGAATCTTCCCGACCCAGGGATAGAACCTGTGGCTCTTATGTCTCCTGCATTGGTCAGCAATTTCTTTACTACTAGTGCCACCTGGGAAGCCCCATATATAGGTATAGTAAGGTACAAAGACGGTAGTGGAGAGTATTATCTATGTGGGGGATAAAAGATACAAGAAATACTTTCCAAGTAATATTCTTTCCTCCTCTTTATGGAATGCCGTCTTATTATTATCTATATGACAGTTTTCCACCACTGCTCTTAGAGTCAGCAGAGTTTTTCTCTGTTCTACAAAAATTTCCCTGTCTCCTCCTTGCTCCCTCTTCTGTGTTCATGGTTGCCTTGTTTATTCCTCCATTAAAGTAATTATAATATTCTAAGTTTATGTTTACCTTTCCTTTCATCAATCTAAAGAGTAAGCTCACTGAGGGCAAGAATCATGTTTTCAAACCATGTATCACTGAGTTTATCCTCTTATAGTACATAATCAGTGTTCAATAGTTCAAACACTTAAATACCAAAATTGTTTCAGTTAAAAAACACTTATGCTAAATTTGGTAGATTAAAGATAGTGGCAAAGTATTTGACATTTCTCTCTTTAAATGTTGGCTGGTTTATGATTGTTTTGACTAACAGAATATCATGACCTAGTCCTTAAAAGAGCTTCCACAATGGTCTCTCAGACCCTGAACTGTCATGTAAGGAATCTAACTACATGGCTGGAAAGACATAGAAAGGGAGAAGGGCCTATCTATGCCAATCCTGCCAAGGTACCAGGGTGGTGAAACCATTCTGTGCCCTCCAGATCAGTCCAGTTGCTTGCTGAATATTACAGAGTAATTCCAATCAACAAGTGAAGCAGAATTGTCAAGTCAGGCCCTGTCTGTATTCCTGACTCCCAAAATCATGCAGTAAAGCAAAATGATTATAATTTTTAATTACCAAGTTTGGGTTACTTGTTAATTATTAATAGATAACTAAAAGGCCAAGTCTTTTTTACCATACCATTTTTTACATTTTATATGGAAAATTTAAAAGATACAGAAAAGTAGACAATTATACAGTAAACACCCATATTTGTTGTTGTTATCATTTAGTCTCTAAGGCATGTCCAACTATTTGTAACCCCATAGACTGTAGCCTGCCAGGCTCCTCTGTCTATGGGATTTCCCAGGAAAGAATACTGGAGTGGGCTGCCATTTCCTTCTCCATGGAATCTTTGGAACCTAGGAATCAAACCTGCATCTCCTGCATTAGCAGGCAGACTTTATCACTGAACCACTAGGGAAGCCTGACCACCCACATGCTGCTAAGTCACTTCAGTCATGTCTGACTCTGTGCGACCCCATAGACGGAAGCCCACCAGGCTCCGCCATCCCTGGGATTCTCCAGGAAAGAATACTGGAGTGGGTTTCCATTTCCTTCTCCAGTGCATGAAAGTGAAAAGTGAAAGTGAAGTAGCTCAGTCGTGTCTGACTCTTAGTGACCCCATGGACTGCAGGCTACCAAGCTCCTCCATCCATGGGATTTTCCAGGCAAGAGTACTGGAGTGGGGTGCCATTGCCTTCTCCAGTGACAATATACAGCCTTGACGAACTCCTTTTCCTATTTGGAACCAGTCTGTTGTTCCATGCCCAGTTCTAGCTGTTGCTTCCTGACCTGCATACAGATTTCTTAAGAGGCAGATCAGGTGGTCTGGTATTCCCATCTCTTTCAGAATTTTCCACAGTTTATTGTGATCCACACAGTCAAAGGCTTTGGCATAGTCAATAAAGCAGAAATAGATGTTTTTCTGGAACTCTCGCTTTTTCCATGATCCAGCAGATGTTGGCAATTTGATCTCTGGTTCCTCTGCCTTTTCTATAACTGTATGACCCGGCAATCCCACTCCTACACATGTACGCAGTCGGGGCACTCAAAATAAATTGTCATCAATGTACTTCATACCTAAATATTTTAGTTTGGGTATTGTTAACTAGAGTTTAATATATGATTATATAGTTTTTTCTTTGGAGAGAAAATTGATATACAATGAAACACAGAGACCTTAAGTGAAATTTGCTGGGTTTCAACGTTTTACACTTGTGTAACCCAAACCTTCATGAAGATAGAGGGTGTTAATATTACTGAAGAAAATTCCTTTATGTCCCTTCTAAGTCAGTCTCTAGCTAGCACCTCAAGAAGACATTTGGTTAATTTTTTTCTTCTGTCAATTTACTATGTTCTGGAATTTAATATAAAAGTTACTCTAGATGTTTTTGCTCTTTATTTAAGGCTTATTTCATCCAGATGAATGATTTTGAGATTCATCCATGTTGTATTTATTTATTTCTACTCTATTATTAAGTAGAATTCCATTGTTTGAATGCATCCCACTTTGTCTATTCTTTCTTTTTGAGTCACATATCCAAATAGATTCTAGATTTTAGTTATTATGTATAAAACTGTTTTGAACATTCCCTTAAAGGACTTTTTGTGAACATAAACTTTCATTTCTCTTTGGTAAATACTAAGAAGTAGAATTGCTGGGTGATGGTCTAAGTGTATATCTAATTTTATAAGAAACTGACTGATGCTTTTTTTCAAAGTGGTTATATCACACACACCCCTAATAACAGTGTATGAGAGCTCTGCCAGCATTTAATGTTGTCAGTCTTTTAATTGTAACTAAAGAATGTGTAATGGTATTTGTTGTTCAGTCACTAAGTTGTGTCCAACTCTGTGACACCATGAACTGCAGCATGCCAAGCTTCCCTGTCTGTTGGGGTCCTTTAATGGACCGGGACCTGGCGGTCCGGAGGCAATGATAAGAAAATGAAAGAGAGAAAGAGGCTGATACTCCCTGGTTTACGCAGAAAACCAATGAAGTCCTTGACACAGGACTTGCATCTCTCACGAAGGCACCGGGTGCCCTCTCGAGGAGGGGTGACGGCATAGGGTGTCTTCTAGAGAGAGTCTTAGAAGCTCAGGCAGGAGAGTGAGCAAGATGGGTCTCTGTGCTCCAAGGAATCAGCAAAAGAGAGAGAGAGAAAGAAAGACACAGGGACCCAAGCTCTGATGGAGCAAAGGTGCTTTAATGATTTTTTTGTGAGTATATATAAGCTGTAGTACAAGAAGTTTAGTTTTTCAATGATAAAGATCAGGAAACTAAACGTACAGTAACCGTTACCAAGGGAACAAGGGATGATGATGGTACCAAGGTCAGGAGACAATCCATATCTCAAGAAAGGGGATTGAGACTAAGCAGTTTTGTCATAAAGAGAATGTTTACTAAAGGAGATCCAAGCCTGTCTCACACAATGACCCCAGTTCCTGGGAGCAGCGTGCTGTTTTGCTTAAAAACAAAGTACTTGTGAGAAACAGCACGTAGGAATCCTCCTGTTAAACATTCCCTGACACCTGTCCTTTGCTGTCTCTCCAAGTTTGCTCAAACTCATATCCATTAGTTAGTGATGCCATCCAACCATCTCATTCTCTGTCACTTTCTTCTTCTCCTGCCCTCAATCTTCCCTAGCATCAAGGTCTTTTCAAATGAGTTGGCTCTTCACTTCGGGTGTACAAAGTATTGAAGCCTCAACTTCAGCATCAGTCCTTCCAATGAATATTAAGGGTTGATTTCCTTTAGAGTTGGCTGATTTGATCTCCTTGCTGTCCAAGGGACTCTCAAGAGTCTTCTCCAACACCACAGTTTGAAAGCATCAGCCTTTTCTTTATGGTCTAACTCTCACATTCATACATGACTACTGGAAAAACCATAGCTTTGACTATATGGACCTTTTTTGGCAAAGTGATGTCTCTGACTTTTTATATGCTGTCTAGGTTTATCGTAGCTTTTCTTCCAAGGAGCAAGGGTCTTTTAATTTCCTGGCTGCAGTCACTCTCTGCAGTGACTTTGGAGTCCAAGAAAATAGTCTGTCACTGTTTCTATTTTTCCCCATCTATTTGCCATGAAGTGATGGGACTGGATGCCATGATCTTAGTTTTTTGAATGTTGAGTTTTAAACCAACTTTTTCACTCTCCTCTTTCACTTTCATCAAGAGGCTCTTTAGTTCTTCTTTGCTTTCTGCTATAAGGGTTGGTCCAGAAAAACATCTATTTCTGCTTTATTGACTATGCCAAAGCCTTTGACTGTGTAGATCACAATAAACTCTGGAAAATTCTGAGAGAGATGGGAATACCAGACCACCTGATCTGCCTCTTGAGAAATCTGTATGCAGGTCAGGAAGCAACAGTTAGAACTGGTCATGGAACAACAGACTGGTTCCAAATAGAAAAAGGAGTATGTCAAGGCTGTATATTGTCACCATGTTTATTTAACTTATATGCAGACTACATCATGAGAAATGCTGGACTGGAGGAAACACAAACTGGAATCAAGATTGCTGAGAGAAATATCAATAACCTCAGATATGCAGATAATACCACCCTTATGGCAGAAAGTGAAGAGGAACTCAAAAGCCTCTTGATGAAAGTGAAAGTGGAGAGTGAAAAGGTTGGCTTAAAGCTCAACATTGAGAAAACGAAGATCATGGCATCTGGTCCCATCACTACATGGGAACTAGATGGAAAAACAGTGGAAACAGTGTGAGACTTTATTTTTCTGGGCTCCAAAATCACTGCAGATGGTGACTGCAGCCATGAAATTAAAAGACGCTTACTCCTTGGAAGGAAGGTTATGACCAACCTAGATAACATATTCAAAAGCAGAGACATTACTTTGCCAACAAAGGTTCGCCTAGTCAAGGCTATGGTCTTTCCTGTGGTCATGTATGGATGTGAGAGCTGGACTGTGAAGAAGGCTGAGCGCCGAAGAATTGATGCTTTTGAACTGTGGTGTTGGAGAAGACTCTTGAGAGTCCCTTGGACTGCAAGGAGATCCAACCGGTCCATTCTGAAGGAGATCAGACCTGGGATTTCTTTGGAGGGAATGATGCTCAAGCTGAAACTCCAGTATTTTGGCCACCTCACGTGAAGAGTTGACTCATTGGAGAAGACTCTGATGCTGGGAGGGATTGAGGGCAGGAGGAGAAGGGGACGACAGAGGATGAGATGGCTGGATGGCATCACTGACTCGATGAATGTGAGTCTGAGTGACCTCTGAGAGCTGGTGATGGATAGAGAGGCCTGGCGTGCTGCGGTTCATGGGGTCGCAAAGAGTTGGACACGACTGAGCGACTGATCTGATCTGATCTGATAAGGGTGGTGTCATCTGCATATCTGAGGTTATTGATATTTCTCCCAGCAGTCTTGTTTCCAACTGGTACTTCATCCAGCCCAGCATTTTGCATGATATACTCTGCATATAAGTTAAATAAGCAAGATGACAATATGCAGCCTTGACATACTCCTTTCCCAATTTGGAAACAGTCAAAATTGGGCTATGTCCAGATCTAACTGTTGCTTTTTGACCTGCATACAGGTTTCTTAGGAGGCAGGTAGGTGGTCTGGTATTCCTATCTCTTTCAGAATTTTTCACAGTTTGTTTTGTTCCACACAATCAAAGGCTTTGGCATAGTCAGTAAAGCAGAAATAAATGTTTTTCTGGAATTCTCTTGCTTTTTCTATGATCCAATGGATGTTGGCAATTTGATCTGTTTTTTAATTATTGGATAAATTTTTACTAAACAAGAAGAGTTTAGATACATAAATAATTATAATTTCAAGTGCAAAAATAAATATGACCAAAGATGATATGTTCACTAAACATGACAAATTTAAATGAGAAATTAATAGAACTCATCTGTCTTAAGAAAGTGAGCTAGGGAATCTAAATTGTTTGACTTTTTTGGCATCTTAAGTGTCAGATCAGTTTTAAAAGCTCAAACATGATATAGTTTGCGTGACATTTTGCTACAGTTCATATTTCAATTCTAAATTTGTGAAATTCAGAGTATGATTCTTAAAATAACCTCAAATGCACTGTAAATTATAAATTTCTAGTACACTGTAAACAGGATGTGTTGTTTACAGCTGTTTAGATCCACTAAATATCTGTAGATTTGCTTCCTCAGCTAGCACAGGAACTTACTGGCTATAACTCCCTGCCTTGTTCAATAACTTCCAGTAATTATCAGGAAGAAAATGCAATAAATTCATGTAATAGACTGACCCTTTGCTATAATATACAATCAGAGGCGATCAATGCTTCTTACAATAAGGCGAAGAATTACAACTGTGTTTTATTTTATAGCTTTGGTACAGCTTTAGAAACCACCAGAGGGAGTAGAGTTGAACTTCAATGGTCAAATTCCATTGCGGTAAAACATAGCCTCAGGTTGACATTTTACAAAAGAGCAACACAACAAAGGGTTGTATACTCCTTAGCTGACTATTTTGTTTGTTCACCCATATAGCTACTGGAAGACCTCGGAGTATTGTTGCTCTTTTAGTCCATATGCCTGGAATAATGAAAATCTTTCTGAGTATAACAAATAATAATCAAGTTTAACCTTTGGCCACGTCATTACAAGAAAGGAAAGATAGACATAGTTGGTAATGAAACCTCAAGTGTTGTAGCAACCTACAATGACTCGTTCATTACAAAGTTATGTTTCTTATGGTTTAAAAAATTTCCTTTTAGTGTGGGAGGGGTTTGAACTAAATAAGATTTTAAAGTCTTAAAAAAATATCCTTTTATTGTGGTTTAAATCAAATGGCGTTATTGAGCCCTGCCTAGTTACGCTTAAAGTATAATTACACGCTACATATCTTGGTAAGTAAATGAAAGACTTTTCTTGGTTATTTGTTATAAATTTTACTTTGCCTGTAGCTAAGTGAAGGCCAGGACTCTAAAGTGTTTCACGTATAATGCACAGTGAATATAAAACAGTCCATTAATTGGGATAATAGGTCCCAGCATGTAATTGCATTTCTTAGGTACTATGGATAGCAACTGAGTGAAGTGGTATTTATTTAAGGTTGTTAGTCACCCGTGGATAACTTTATTTGTCCATTGATGCTTAAATAAATGCATCATCTATCAGTAAGAATATTTGTGAAGAAATTTATAACAAAAATCATTATTGCATCTCAAATTATGAAAGGAAACAGTATATAAAAGTTATTGAAGAATGCCACAATAAAAGTATTACCAGTGCCTCAGGTTACTTGCTTTTATGTTGGTGGACAGTAAAATATTGTAGAAACTCAAGAATAAATGTGAACCAAAAATGATTACTGTACTTTGCTTTATATTGTACTTTCCAACAACATATCTGTAAGACATGCAGTAAATTCCATCACCAGTTTCAGCCCCCTGAACTTGCACAGTTTCTCAAGGGAAAAAAAAAAGAATTCACCAACAATTTGTCAGTGTGCCACAAACGTTTGCAGTCTCTCCAATAGTGTGTGTGTGAGACTTTATTTACAATTGTAAAAATGTTTCCTTTGGTTTGCATTTAATAGATTGTTGGCTATTTCTGAGGTGTTAAACATGCACACACGTACACATGCTATTTTATCTTGTGGATTATCGCATTCAAGAAGAGTCAAGAAGAAGTCCCAGAATTCCATTAGCCTAGGACAAGGTTACCATCTTTCCCAGAAATCATTCACAAGATTGAAGGGGAGGGCCTAGAACTTTGATTGGTTCACCACCCTTCTGGACCTCTCATTTTCCCAACTTCACCTCTGTTATGTGTTCTGAGACTATCTAGATGAATCCTTGATGTCCTCTCTTGTCTCAGTCCTTGAAAGAAGCCCTGAATTCCTAGAATCCAGATCATCCCATTCCTGACTGTATTCCCACTGAGGCTCTGTGGCCTATGAGGCAACCCCTCTACTTTCTCCACAATATCACTTCCTATTTCTTTGCTTTATTATTCTCTATATCATTGACTCAACAGTAAAGAATCCATCTGCAATGTAAGAGACACAGGAGATATGGGTTCAATCCCTGGGTTGGGAAGATCCCCTGGAGGAGGAAATGGCAACCCACTTCAGTATTCTTGCCTGGAAAATAACATGAACAGAGGAGCCTGGCAAGCTGCAGCCCATAGGATCCCACAGAGTTGGACATGACTGAGCGTGCATGCATATACGTTTACTGATATCATCTGTTCTACTCCTGAATGTGAGAATTGTTTGGTTTATTGACTTGGGAAGTCTTTGCTGCTTCTGATGTTTCTGTTAGACTACAATAATTAGCATTGTTTATATTTTCCTCAGTGTGAGTTCATGTATAATCCTTCAGGTAGGTTTAAATATGTATAACGTACTACAGGTAAAAACTACGTTGCCCAGAACTTTTAAAATTTGAATTGATAAACTATAGTGGCTTATTGATTCAGATTAAATTTTAAGTTGTTCCCTTTTTCTCAATTGTAATAAGCCTTTAGAGAATTGCTGTGAGATGATAAAGATATTTGGTGAAGAACTGAGAATTGAGAAAAAAAAAATCTGTTAAGAGTTGTATCAATTTCATTGGCAAGTCTACTCTTACATACACATGAGCCAATATTCTAAGTCTTGGCATTTTCATTTCAGCTACAAAGAAATATGAGCCCAAATATAGATGCATTTTGTTTTGGAAAGGAGGCATTTACTCATTTTTCAGAATTTTATAGGAGTAAACATTTTTTGAATAACAAAGAATGCAAAAGTGTTCTATTATAACACTGGATAGCAGGACAAATAGAATATTTAGAAAAGAAGACAGAAATTACTAATTTTGAAATCAGAGCTCATTGATAACATATCATAATATCATTATTAACTAACACTGATGAGTCTTTAATATGTTTAATATTTCTATTCCTTTTCCCTAATAGGTCAGGAAGGAGAGGCAGTATGTTTATGATATGTTATCTTTCTAACTTATTAATCAGCAATGTCATATTTCTGGATTATATAGATGTGTATAAATATATATATATGATATATGCTGTCTTTTAGAATCTTATTTTGAATGGTCATTAAAATAAGAATAACTAGTTTTTCAGGGATTAAATCTGGATTATGTGCCCTTATTGCCATTTTTTGACTAATAGAGGACCACATTGATATATAGGTTTACTAGTGGAAGGATAATGAATAAAAACAATAAGAGTAAGATGTGCTACAGACTTCTAAAATGGTGTACCTAAAGAGATTTTCAACGAGAAGACTATATTCTGTCCTCAGATCATCCTTGGGGAAAAAACAGGCAACCAAATATTGTTGTTCAATAATATATTGATATCTCCTATCTTCGCACAGTTCCTTCTCTGCACCATCAAATGTCTTTATTTTCCTTTGAAAAATAAATTGGCTTAAAATCTACTTTCTTAAGAACCACTAATGAAAGGCTTTGTAATGACATTACCTTTTATAACATATATCTCTACTGATATCTAGGCATCAATTTAAATTTTGTATTACATACCTCTCTTCCAAATGCTATGAAGATAGAATACCACCAGTTATATTAATATGTACCTAATTTAGACTAGAATTTCTACTTATTGTTGACTCAGTGATGTATCATTCAGACCCTGCAAGGAAGGATAAGTTGCCTTGGGTATCAGCAACTCTAGATAGTGACTCAACTGCAAAAAATTGTCCTGTTTGAGATCACATCCTTCCAGGGGCAGCCCATAGGCAATGATTGCTTGAGATGAGGTATAAAGGCCAAATCATTTTGACCCACTGTGCTATAAGTCTGAGGGACATATACACTACAGAAATCTTGGTGAAATTGACCAAAAATGTATAAGTCTACATCACAGTTTGATTTCACCCTGTGCCTTACTTTATTTTTTCCTTTTCCTTCGAAATGTTACAAGTTGGTTCCAGATACCCCCTACCTGAATTATTACTTTTTATACCTCTGAATTTTCTTTTGAATTTGACTAGACCTCTGATTTCCTCTGTGTATAGAATCTGTGGCAAAAGAGATTTTACACAGTTTCTTCTTATCCCTTTATTACCAATACAGTTGACACTTGAGCAACATGGGTTTGAACTTTGTGGGTCCACTTATATGTGGACTTTTTCACTAAATACATGCTGTAGTACCACATAATCTGTAGTTGTTCAAATCTGTGGATGTGAAACCACAGATACAGAGAATTTCTGTATAATCTGTGCATTATACACAGATTTTCAACTATGTGGAAGGCTGGTATCCCAACCTCTGTGTTATTCTAAGGGTCTCTTATATTACAAAAGATGACTTGATTTCAACATTATTAATTTATTTTTTTAAATTTTATTTATTAATTTTTTACTTTACAATATTTTACTGGTTTTGCCATACATTACATGAATCCACCATGGGTGTACATATGTTCCCCATCTTGAACCCCCTTCCCACCTTCCTCCCCATCCCATCCCTCTGGTTCATCTCAGTGCACAAGCCACAAGCACCCTGTATCATGCATCGAACCTGGAGTGATGATTCATTTCACATATGATAATTTACATGTTTCAATGCCATTCTCCCAAATCATCCCACCCTCTCCCTCTTCCACAGAGTCCAAAAGACTGTACTATACATTTATGTCTCTTTTGTTGTCTCACATACAGGATTATCATTACCATCTTTCTAAATTCCATATATATGCATTAGTATACTATATTGGTGTTTTTCTTTCTGGCTTACTTCATTCTGTATAATAGGCTCCAGTTTCATCCACCTCATTAGAACTGATTCAAATGTATTCTTTTTAATGGCTGAGTAATACTCCATTGTGTATATGTACCACTGCTTTCTTATCCATTCATCTGCTGATGGACATCTAGGTTGCTTCCATGTCCTGGCTATTATAAACAGTGCTGCAATGAACATTGGGGTACACGTGTCTCTTTCAATTCTGGTTTCTTCAGTGTGTATGCCCAGCAGTGGGATTGCATAAGGCAGTTCTATTTCCAGTTTTTTAAGGAATCTCCACACTGTTCTCCATAGTGGCTGTACTAGTTTGCATTTCCACCAACAGTGTAAGAGGGTTCCCTTTTCTCCACACCCTGTCCAGCATTTATTGCTTGTAGACTTTTTGATAGAAGCCATTCTGACTGGTGTGAAATGGTACCTCATAGTGGTTTTGATTTGCATTTCTCTGATAATGAGTGATGTTGAGCATCTTTTCATGTGTTTGTTACCCATCTCTATGTCTTCTTTGGAGAAATGTCTGTTTGGTTCTTTGGACCACATTTTGATTGGGTCATTTATTTTTCTGGAATTGAGCTGCAGGAGTTGCTTGTATATTTTGGAGATTAGTTGTTTGTCAGTTGCTTCATTTGCTATAATTTTCTTCCATTCTGAAGGCTGCCTTTTCACCTTGCTTATAGTTTCCTTTGTTGTGCAGAAGCTTTTAATTTTAATTAGGTCCCATTTGTTTATTTTAGCTTTTATTTCCAATATTCTGGGAGGTGGGTCATATGGGATCCTGCTGTGATCTATGTCAGAGAGTGTTTTGCCTATGTTCTCCTCTAAGAGTTTTATAGTTTCTGGTTTTATGTTTAGCTCTTTAATCCATTTTGAGTTTATTTTTGTGTATGGTGTTAGAAAGTGTTCTAGTTTCATTCTTTTACAAGTGGTTGACAAGTTTTTCCAGCACCACTTGTTAAAGAGATTGTCTTTTCTCCATTGTATAGTCTTGCCTCCTTTGTCAAAGATAAAGCTTCCCTTGTGACTCAGACGGGAAAGCGTCTGTCTACAATCTGGGAGACCCGGCTTTGATCCCTGCATTGGGAAGATGCCCTGGAGAAGGAAATGACAATCCATGCCAGTACTATTGTCTGGAAAATCCCATGGACAGAGAAGCCTGGTAGGCTGCAGTCCATGGGGTCACAAAGAGTCAGACATGACTGAGCAACTTCACTTTGTTGAAGATAAGGTGTCCATAGGTGCATGGATTTATCTCTGGGCTTTCTATTTTGTTCCATTGGTCTATATTTCTGTCTTTGTGCCAGTACCATACTGTCTTGATGACTGTGGCTTTGTAGTAGAGCCTGAAGTCAGGCAGGTTGATACCTCCAGTTCCATTCTCCTTTCTCAAGATTGCTTTGGCTATTCGAGGTTTTTTGTTTTTCCATACAAATTGTGAAATTATTTGTTCTAGTTCTCTAAAAAATACCATGAGTAGCTTGATAGGGATTGCATTGAATGTATAGATTGCTTTGGGTAGTATACTCATTTTCACTATATTGATTCTTCTGATCCGTGAACATGGTATATTTCTTCATCTCTTTGTGTCCTCTTTGATTTCTTTCACCAGTGTTTTATAGTTCTCTATATATAGGTCTTTTGTTTCTTTAGGTAGATATATTCCTAAATATTTTATTCTTTTCATTGCAATGGTGAATGGGCTTGTTCCCTTAATTTCTCTTTCTGTTTTCTCATTGTTACTGTATAGGAATGCAAGGGATTTCTATATGTTGATTTTATATCCTGCAACTTTACTATATTCATTGATTAGCTCTAGTAATTTTCTGGTGGAGTCTTTAGGGTTTTCTATGTAGAGAATCATGTCATCTGCAAACAGTGAGCGTTTTCCTTCTTCTTTTCCATCTGGATTCCTTTTATTTCTTTTTCTGCTCTGATTGCTGTGGCAAAAACCTCCAAAACAATGTTGAATAGTAGTGGTGAGAGTGGGCACCCTTGTCTTGTTCCTGACGTTAGGGGAAATGCTTTCAATGTTTAACCATTGAGGATAATGTTTGCTATGGGTTTGTCACATATAGCTTTTATTATATGGAGGTATTTTTATTTTATGCCTGCTTTCTGGAGGGTTTTTTTAAATCATAAATGGATGGTGAATTTTATCAAAGACTTTCTCTGCATCGAATGAGATAATCATATGGTTTTTATGTTTCAATTTGTTCATGTGGTGTATTACATTGATTGATTTGTGGATATTGAAGAATACTTGCATCCCGGCATAAAGCCCACTTGGTCATGATGTATGATCTTTTTAATATGTTGCTGGATTCTGTTTCCTAGAATTTTGTTAAGGATTTTTGCATCTATGTTCATCAGTGACATTGGCCTATAGTTTTCTTTTTTTGTGGCATCTTTGTCTGGTTTTGGGATTAGGGTGATGGTGGCCTCATAGAATGAGTTTGGAAGTTTACCTTCCTCTACAATTTTCTGGAAAAGTTTGAGTAGGATAGGTATTAACTCTTCTCTAAATTTTTGGTAGAATTCAGCTGTGAACCCATATGGTCCTGGGCTTTTGTTTGCTGGAAGATTTCTGATTACACTTTCAATATTCATGTTTGTGATGGATCTGTTAAGATTTTCTATTTCTTCCTGGTTCAGTTTTGGAAAGTTGTTCTTTTCTAAGAATTTGTCCATTTCTTCCAACTTGTCCATTTTATTGGCATATAGTTGCTGATAATAGTCTCTTATGATCCTTTGTATATCTGTGTTGTCTGTTGTGATCTCTCCATTTTCATTTCTAATTTGTTGATTTGACTTTTCTCCCTTTTTTTCTTGATGAGTCTGGCTAATGGTTTGTCAATTTTTTTTTATCTGTTGGCTTTGTTGATTTTTGCTATGATCTCTTTTGTTTCTTTTGCATTTATTTCTTCCATAACTTTTAAGATTTCTTTCCTTCTACTAACCCTGGGGTTCTTAATTTTTTTCCTTTTCTAGTTGGCTTAGGTGTAGAGTTAGGTTATTTATTTGACTTTTTTTCTTGTTTCTTGAGGTAAGCCTGTATTGCTATGAACCTTCCCCTTAGCACTGCTATCACAATGGTGTGATCACTCACCCAGAGCCAGACATCCTGGAATGTGAAGTCAAGTGGGCCTTAGAAGGCATCGCTATGAACAAAGCTAGTGGAGGTGATGGAATTCCAGTTCAGCTATTTCAAATCCTGGAAGATAATGCTGTGAAAGTGCTGCACTCAATATGCCAGAAAATTTGGAAAACTCAGCACTGGCCCAGGACTGGAAAAGGTCAGCTTTCATCCCAATCCCAAAGAAAGGCAATGCCAAAGAATGCTCAAACTACCGCACAATTGCACTCATCTCACACGCTAGTAAAGTAATGCTCAAAATTCTCCAAGCCAGGCTTCAGCAATATGTGAACCGTGAACTTCCTGATGTTCAAGCTGGTTTTAGAACAGGCAGAGGAACCAGAGATCAAATTGCCAACATCCTCTGGATCATGGAAAAAGCAAGGGAGTTCCAGAAAAACATCTATTTCTGCTTTATTGACTATGCCAAAGCCTTTCACTGTGTGGATCACAATAAACTGTGGAAAATTCTGAAAGAGATGGGAGTACCAGACCACCTGACCTGCCTCCTGAGAAATCTGTATGCAGGTCAGGAAGCAATAGTTAGAACTGGACATGGAACAACAGACTGGTTCCAAATAAGAAAAGGAGTACGTCAAGGCTGCATATTGTCACCATGCTTATTTAACTTATATGCAGAATACATCATGAGAAATGCTGGACTGGAAGAAGCACAAGCGAAATTAAGATTGCTGGGAGAAATATCAATAACCTCAGATATGCAGATGACACCACCCTTATGGCAGAAAGTGAAGAGGAACTCAAAAGCCTCTTGATGAAAGGGAAAGAGGAGAGTGATAAAGTTGGCTTAAAGCTCAACATTCAGAAAATGAAGATCATGGCATCTGGTCCCATCACTTCATGGGAAATAAATGGAGAAACAGTGGAAACAGTGTCAGACTTTATTTTGAGGAGCTCAAAGGCACTACAGATGGTGAGTGCAGCCATGAAATTAAAAAGACGCTTACTCCTTGGAAGGAAAGTTATGACCAACCTAGGTAGCATATTCAAAAGCAGAGAGGTTACTTTGCCAACAAAAGTCCGTCTAGTCAAGGCTATGGTTTTTCCAGTGGGTCATGTATGAGTGTGAGAGTTGGACTGTGAAGAAAGCTGAGTGCAGAAGAATTGATGCTTTTGAACTGTGGTGTTGGAGAAGACTCTTGAGAGTCCCTTGGACTGCAGGGGATCCAACTGGTCCATTCTGAAGGAGATCAGCCCTGGGATTTCTTTGGAAGGAATGATGCTAAAGCTGAAGCTCCAGTACTTTGGCCACCTCATTGGAAGAGTTGACTCATTGGAAAAGACTCTGATGCTGGGAGGGATTGGGGGCAGGAGGAGAAGGGGACGACGGAGGATGAGATGGCTGGATGGCATCACCAACTCGATGGACGTGAGTCAGAGTGAACTCCGGGAATTGGTGATGGACAGGGAGGCCTGGTGTGCTGCGATTCATGGGGTCTCAAAGAGTCGGACGTGACTGAGCGACTGAACTGAACTGAACTGATAGGTTTTGACTTGTTCCATTTTCATTTTCAGTCGTTTCTATGCATATTTTTATTTCCTTTTTTATTTCTTCTGTGATTTGTTGGTTATTCAGGAGCATGTTGTTCAGCCTCCATATGTTGGAATTTTTAATACTTCTTCTCGTATAGTTGACATCTAATCTTACTGCATGTGATCAGAAAAGATGCTTGGAATGATTTCAATATTTTTGAATTTACCAAAGCTAGATTTACAGCCCAGGATGTGATCTATCCTGGAGAAGGTTCCGGGTGTGCTTGAGAAAAAGGTGAAATTCATTGTTTTAGGGTGAAATGTCCTATAGATATCAATTATGTCTAATCGGTCCATTGTATCATTTAAAGTTTGTGTTTCATTGTTCATTTTCTGTTTAGTTGATCTATCCATAAAGTGGGTTATTAAAGTCTCTCACTCTTAGTGTGTTATTATTCGTTTCCCCTTTCATACATGTTAGCATTTGTCTTACATATTGCGGTGCTCTTATTTTTGGGTGCATATATATTTATAATTGTTATATCTTCTTCTTGGATTGATCCTTTGATCATTATGTAGTGTCTTTCTTTGTCTCTTTTCACTGCCTTTATTTTAAAGTCTATTTTATCTGATATGAGTATTGCTACTCCTGCTTTCTTTTGTTCTCTATTTGTGTGGAATATCTTTTCCCAGCTTTTCACTTTGAGTCTCTATGTATCCCTTGTTTCGAGCTGGGTCTCTTGTCGACAACATATATAGGGATCTTGTTTTTATATCCTTTCAGCCAGTCTTTGTCTTTTGGTTGGGGAATTCAGCCCATTTACATTTAAGGTAATTACTGATAAGTATGATCCTGTTGCCTTTTACTTTATTGTTTTGGGTTTGAGTTTATACACCCTTTCTGTGTTTCCTGTCTAGAGAAGATCCTTTAGCATTTGTTGGAGAGCTGGTTTGGTGGTGCTGAATTCTCTCAGCTTTTGCTTGTCTGTAAAGCTTTTGATTTCTCCTTCATATTTGAATGAGATCCTTGCTGGGTACAGTAATCTGGGCTGTAGGTTATTTTCTTTCATCACTTTAAGTATGTCCTGCCATTCCCTTCTGGCCTGAAGACTTTTCTATTGAAAGATCAGCTGTTATCCTTATGGAAATCCCCTTGTGTGTTATTTGTTTTTTTTCACTTGCTGCTTTTAATATTTGTTCTTTGTGCTTGATCTTTGTTAATTTGATTAATATGTATCTTGGGGGTGTTTGGGACTCTCTGGGTTTCGTGGACTTGGGTGGCTATTTCCTTCCCCATTTTAGGGAAGTTTTCAACTATTATCTCCTCAAGTATTTTCTCATGGTCTTTCTTTTTGTCTTCTTCTTCTGGGACTCCTATGATTTGAATGTTAGAATGTTTCACACTGTCCCAGAGGTCTCTGAGGTTGTCCTCATTTCTTTTAATTTTTTTAAATTTTTTTCCTCTCTGTTTCATTTATTTCTACCATTCTATCTTCTACCTTACTTTTCCTATCTTCTGCCTCACTATTCTACTGTTGGTTCTCTCCAGAGTGTTTTTGATCTCATTTATTGCATTATTCATTATATATTGACTCCTTTTTATTTCTTGTAGGTCACTTAAAAAAAACATTTAAAAATTTAAAAAATGATAATAGTAAAAATATATCTAAGACTTTCTCTGGAGCTGTTGTGGACAGTGTGGAATCAGTTCATTTTCAGATAGTTCTTTGATCCAGCTTATACTTCTCAAGGTCTATATGTCCCTTCCTATGTAGATGGTGCTAACTACAGGGTTTCAGTCTATTGTACCTGTCACTTCCAAAGTGGTTTCCTCTGTTTATTTTAGCTTCTTCTGTTTGTTGGTCTCTTCAGTGTCTAATTTCTGCCCTGACACAAGGGGGCAGTGGTGGTCACTTTTTAAGGCTCACTTAAAAGTTCAGTAGTGCTGTGGGGAGGAGGAACACTGCAAACAAATATCACTGGCATGTGTGGGGAGTGCTCTCAGTGTTTCAGCTGCACTGGCTTTGCCCCTGCTCACGGGTGTGTGCTTTCCCAGTCTACACTGCTCAGGCTCTAGGTTGCTCTGCTGGGAACTGTCTGATGTGGGCCCTGTGTTGCGTGCATTCCCCAGGTCTAAGCCGCTCAGGTTCAGGTTCTGGGGTACTCCACGAAGGTGCAGACTTGGCTGGGGCTGCGTTTTGTGCCCGTCCCAGGTCCGAGCAGCTCAGGTGACCAGGTGCTTGGCGAGTGCAGTCACCTCCAGTTGAAGGCTGTGTCTTATCACCTCCCCCTTTCCAGCTGCTTGGTTTTCTGGGTGTACAACGGGCGTGCCTTCTCAGGTGTGCCTTGTATCTCTTCTTGGGAGTTGATCTCTGTCTGTGACCCTCCCAGGAGATGTCAACTATCCAGAATCCCAAGAAGTCTTGGTTAGCAACGAAGACTTGGTTAGTCTGCTGCAGTTTAGTATAGGATGCCTCTCTGAGGCCGCAATTTCCCCCTTCCAGCTCTGGCTGCCCTCACCTGCCTGTCTCTGGTGGGGGATAGGCTGGTCTGCTGTTGGCTAGCTCTGCTCAGTCCTTTGTTGTGTGAGCAGGCCTGGCAGTGTCTTATGTTAGGGCTTTTTGCGGGATAGCTATCCCACAGTCTGGGTTGCTGTCTCAAGTTAGTTCCTTCAGATTGCCCTTGGGGCATTCAGGCCTGGTCCTTACCCTAAGCAATGCAGCCCATGCCTCCCTGTCCAGGCCCCGCTTGCTAGTGGTGGATGTGAGCATCTGGACTGCTGCTCCGCTGGGAGTTGCTGTTAGGCAGGTAATCTGTGGGTTTTGATTATTTATTTATTTTCCCCCCTGGTTATTTTTCCCTCTGAGATGCCAAGGCTTGCCACAGACCTGCTGGATAGAGTGTTTCCTGGTGTTTGGAAACTTCTTTCTTTTCTAAGACTCCCTTCCCAGGACGGATCTCCATCCCTACCTCTTTTGGGTCTCTTTTTATCTTTTATACTTTGTCCTACTTCCTTTCCAAGACAATGGGCTGCCTCTCTGGGTGCCTGATGTTCTCTGCCAGCATTCCGAAGTGGTTTTGTGGAATTTGCTCAGAGTTCAAATGTTCTTTCGATGAATTTGTGTGGGAGAAAGTGGTGTCCCCATCCTATTCCTCCGCCATCTTTGCTTTCAACATCATGAACTGTGTGAGTCACATCTTTTGAAACTTTTTATTTATTTTCACTGTGGTGGGAGTGCTCCATAATTGGTAAAATAGCATACAAACAAAATTAAATCATATCACCTTTGATTATTCCTCCTACCTTCTTTTCTGACTATATTCTATCACCCATTTGCACTTTCATAAAATGATCAGAGTGAAAATGGAGGAGAAAGGAGTTCCATGGGCTGGTGTGTGTGTGTGTCCCCTCAGTTTCTCAGTTGTATCTGATTCTTTGTGACCGCATGGACTGTAGCCCTCTAGGCTCCTCTGTCCATGGGATTTTTCTGGCAAGAATACTGGAGTGGGTTGCCATTTCCTCCTCCAGGGGATCTTCCTGACACAGGGTTCGAAGCCATGCCTCCTGTATCTCCTGCATTGGCAGGCAGCTTCTTTACCACTGAGCCACCTGGGAAGCCCTCCAAGGGCTGATACAGCCAAACAAACACTGAAAATTGAGTGAAAATGTTCACAATCAACGTTTTTGGAACTCTGGAAACTCGGCAAATGTTTATAGCACCCAAACAATAGCAGAATTGAGAAAAAGGTGACATAAATGTGGAAGTCAAGTTTTGTGGTTGTTTTAAGTAGCCTTACCTCATTCCCCTTGCCAGAGTGGCAGTAATTTTAGAGATAGCACTTACATTCTTGATGTGGGTACCTGTTTTGAGAGGGAGCAGAGCAGAACTTATTTCTGAGAACTTGTGTATCTGCTTTGACTTATCTGCTGCTGCTGCTGCTAAGTCACTTCAGTCGTGTCCGACTCTGTGTGACCCCATAGACGGCAGCCCACTAGGCTCCCCTGTCCCTGGAATTCTCCAGTCAAGAACACTGGAGTGGGTTGCCATTTCCTTCTCCAATGCATGAAAGTGAAAAGTGAAAGTGACTTATCTGAGGATTCTTCAAAGGCCTGACAAGGTGTTTTTTTTTTTTTTTTTCTTTTTAACCTGACTCAGAACCCTCTCAGGGTGGAAAAGGACTGAACAGAGGGTGTTTGTCAAAGAAATTGTAAGGCAAATAAACAAACTAATGCTTAGTGTTAGTTTCTCAGTCATAACTGACTCTATGTGACCCCATGACCTATAGCCCATTAGGCTCCTCTGCCCACTGAATTCTCCAGGCAAGGATACTGGAGTGGGTAGCCTTTCCCTTCTCCAGGAGATCTTCTTAATCTAGCGATCAAATCCGGGTCTCCTGCATGACAGGCAGATTCTTTACCATCTGAGCCACTGCTGCTTACCAGGGGTAAAATATTACAGTTGGAAAAAATAAGACATGCTGAAGGTTCAAATGGAAAATCTGGGGAAACAGTTATTTTGGTGAATAAGAGCGTTGAAAAATTCCCACAGATAACAGGGAATCTGGAAAGTCCTGTGCATTGTCACAAATGACAGGGAACTTGGAAAATCATGGGCATGTGTTCAGAGACGAATTGTGAAGGCCATTAACTTTCACCTGTGGCTGATCTTTAGGCTCAGCTCAACTAGGAGGTAAAAGCTAAGATAGAGTTGTTGAAAAGGTGGGTAAGTGTTGAGGGAATATCCAGTGTAGATACAGTTTGAAAAGACCAGGAGAGTATTTTCTTTACTTTTTTTCTTTTTTTTGTTCTAGGCATTTAAGGAAATCTCTTTCAAACCAATAGTTGACCACAAGATAAAGAAATAGAGACTCAGAAACCACATGCAACAAAAAAAATAGTCTTTATACTTTGGTAAAGTCACTAAATAAATAAGTATCCATAATGCACAGTAAATAACAACAAAAAAACCCTGAGGAGAAGGAAGACTGATTTTCAGAGTTAGCACATTATAATATTCAAAACATCCACTTTAATAAAAACAAATTATGAGCATGCAGAGAAACAAGAAAGTTGGTCCATAGCCAGAAAAAAAGAAAAAAAAGAAAAGAAAAGAAATCATCTCCAAGGAAGCACAGAAATTAGACCCATTCAAGAAAAGCTTTAAATCAACTTCCTTGAATATGCTCAAAGAGTTAAAAGAAAACCATAGGTGAAGAGCTGAAGGAAACAAGGAGAACAATGTCATATCAAATAGAGAATATTTTTTAAAAGATAAAAAGTGCCAAAAGAAATCAAAGAGAAATTTTGAAGCTGAAAAGTATAAAAATTGAAATGAAAATTTCACTAGAGGAGCTCACAGCAGAGTAAGCAAGGCAGAAGGAAAAACCAGTAGACTGACGTATGTTAATTTAGAGTATCTACTCTTGAGAAGGAGAAATTTAAAAAGAATGTAGACAAATGAACACAGCCTAAGAAACCTCTGGGATACCATTAAGCATTGCAGGTGAATTCTTTACCATTGAGCCACCGGGGAAGCCCATTTGAAGAGATAATGGCTGTTAACTTCCCAAATTTGATAAAATACATGAATCTACATATCTAAGAAGCTCAAAAAATTCTAAGTAGAATAAACACAAAGGGGTCCACATCAGGGCATGTTATAATAAAATTGTCAAAAGACAAAGATAAAGAGAGAATCTTGAAAGTAGCAAGAGAATAGCAAAATGGATCAAAGACTTAGATATAAGTGCTTGAACTATAAAAGTATATAAAATATAGGAGTAGATTTTCATCATCTTGGATTTGGCAAAGAACTTAGATATGACTCAGAAAACACAAGCTGCAAAAGAAAAAACAAACATAAATTGGATTTCATCAAATTTCAAAACTTGTGTTTTAAAATGACATCATCAAACAAAGTAAAAATATGTCCCACAAAACGGGAGAAAATATTTTCAGATTATATATCTGATAAGAGTCTAGTATCTAGAATATATAAAGAACTCATGCAACTCAACAACAAAAAGACAACCCCAATTTAAAAATGACCAAAAGACTTGTATAGACGTTTCTCCAAGGAAGACATGCAAATGGCCTACAAGTACATGTCAAGATACTCATCATCATTAATCATTCAGTTCAGTTCAGTCACTCAGTCATGTCCGACTCTTTGCGACCCCATGAATCGCAGCATGCCAGGCCTCCCTGTCCATCACCAACTCCCGGAATTCACTCAGACTCACGTCCATCGAGTTGGTGATGCCATCCAGCCATCTCATCCTCTGTCATCCCCTTCTCCTCCTGCCTCCAATCCCTCCCAGCATCAGGGTCTTTTCCAATGAGTCAACTCTTCGCATGAGGTGGCCAAAGTACTGGAGCTTCAGCTTTAGCATCAATCCTTCCAAAGAACACCCAGGGCTGATCGCCTTCAGAATGGACTGGTTGGATCTCCTTGCAGTCCAAGGGGCTCTCAAGAGTTTTCTCCACACCACAGTTCAAAAGCATCAATTCTTTGGCACTCAGCTTTCTTCACAGTCCAACTCTCACATCCATACATGACTACTGGAAAAACCATAGCCTTGACTAGACGGACCTTTGTTGGCAAAGTAATGTCTCTGCTTTTGAATTTGCTATCTAGGTTGATCATAACTTTTCTTCCAAGGAATAAGCGTTTTTAATTTCATGGCTGCAGTCGCCATCTGCAGTGATTTTGGAGCCCCAAAAAATAAAGTCTGAAATTGAAATCACATGATACTACTCCACACCCACTAGGATGGCGATAATAAAAGGAAAATAACAAGTGTTGGTGAGGATATGGCGAAACTGGAACACATTGCTGGTGAGAATGTAAAATGGTGAAGTCACTGTGAAAACTAGTGCCAAACATTGAGTTTCCATGACCCAGCAATCCCCTTATAGGTATACAACCAAGAAAATTGAAAACTTATCCCCATACAAAAGCTCACACAAGAATGTTCAATATAATATTATTTGTAATAGTCAAAAAGCAGAATGTCCATCAACTAATGAATGGATAAACAAATAGTGTGGTTTATCTACATAATATAATATTATTTGGCCATAAGAATGGATGAAGTACTGACACATACTGCAATGCAGATGAGTCTCAAAAACATTATACTGAACAAAAGAAGTCAGACACAAAAGGCTACATGTTAATTACATTTACATGATATTTACAGAATCAGTTCAGTTCAGTCACTCAGTGATGTCTGACTCTTTGCGACCCCATGGACTACAGCATACCAGGCTTCTCTGTCCATCACCAACTCCCAGAGCTTGCTCAAACTTATGTCCATCAAGTTGGTGATGCCATCCAACCATCTCATCCTATGTTGTCCCCTTCTCTTCTGGCCTGTTGTGCCCAGCATCAGGGTTTTTTCTAATGAGTCAGTTTTTCACATCAGGTGGCCAAAGTATTGGGGAAATAGGAATGGGTACTTAAACAGTACGGGGGTCTCCTTTCAAGTGATGAAAATATTCTGGATGTAGATAATGATGATAATCATACATCATTATGAATGTACTAAATATCACAGAATTATACATTTTAAAAGAGATAAAATGGTAAATTTCATGTTAAGTAAATTCTTTTGGCAATAAAAATGCCAAAAATGTTTTAAGAGATATCATAGCATTCCCTAACATAAAACTTTCCACATAGTAGGTGCAGGAAAATTTGTATAATATAGTGAGTTGCACAGTTCACAGTAAGGTTATATCTAACTCACTTATAACTCTCCTCTTGAATTCCCTAAAGAAAATAAAGAGGCTTGATGATTGAATACTGCTATGAATAATGGTGTTATTGTATGACATTTTATAGTGTACAGGCCAGGGGAAAATCATTAGCATTGTTTAAATAGTGTTATTATTTATAGATACTAATATTATGATACTGTATTGTATAATATTTACCCTTTTCAAAGAAAAATCAGGTTCACAAAAATCACATATGTTACCCAAGATTAACAAATTATAGGTGTTACCATTGGGACTCAAATTGTAGTGTTCTGTCTCCAAATTGTTGACTCTTAAAGCAAAGTTAAGATAAAGATGTCAGGTGGTAAAAAGTACAGGAAGTTCTGTTTCTTGAAAATACTCCTGAGCATGTACTGCCTCACAGGAACTGCATTCCTTATATTAATAGTTTCTTTATCTGTATTACATGAGGAAGGCCTCAGATATGCTGAAGAAAGTAGAAATTTTAAAAGAATACTATCTTGTTACTTTGCATTTTTACACAAAGCTAAAAAGAAAGAAACCCTCATGTAATAGTTACTGATCTATCTTAACATAGCCCCTTGATATATTTTGTTATTTTTCACAGTATACTCCCTAAGTGATTCCCACACAAATAATGTAAGGCATTTTGACTACATATTAGTCCAAGTATTTGCTGAGATATCAGCCCAATTTAATCAACAGACAAGTAGACCTTTTGAAGCTATGGAGAAGACAGATACAACATCCAAATGCAGGTACTCAGGGCAGTGCACTATGTGGATAAAAGCTAAAAGTAAATGAGTGTTGCAGTGATAAATAAAACATGAAAATATCAAAAATCTCTCTCATTGCATACAACACACAGATAAGCTGTGGACGTTCTATATATATATATATATATATATATATATATACACACACACACATACACACACATTCTTCTATAAAAGTCTTTTAAATAAAAAAATGATCTTATAATAGGGGTTAATCAAATATTCTTGGTGATTGAATAGATCACAAATTATATAAGAACAAATATCATTTAAGTGTTCAGCTATTTTTCCAAATACCTGAAGGTCCACCAAGTGGAATATTTTTGTAAATTTACTAAGCCCAAATTTGAATTGTATTAGCCTTTAATTATTTGCATAAGAAAGTAAATCACTTAACTAATGAGTGGTCTTTGTCATACATACACACAAATATTGGAATGAGGTATTATTTTCAACTTGCTTTTCTCTTTTCATAAATCATCTTGGCATGATGTTCTTCCCCTCCCGCCACCCCTGCCACAGGCTTCAAGATAGAACTTTAAAGATCATCGTAAGTTATGGAAAAGAACACTGTTTACATAGGAAACATCATATAAACAAATAATTAACAAAGAAGACCATTTTTTTTTACATATACAAGTATCTGTTATTTTTAAAATTCTTTTCCCATTTATGTTACTACATAATATTGAGTAGAGTTTCCTGTGTTATATAGTTCTGCTTTATTGACTATACCAAAGCCTTTGACTGTGTAGATCACAATAAACTGTGGAAAATTCTGAAAGAGATGGGAATACCAGACCACCTGACCTGTCTCTTGAGAAATCTGTATGCAGGTCAGGAAGCAAAAGTTAGAACTGAACATGGGAAAACAGACTGGTTCCAAGCAGGAAAAGGAGTATGTCAAGGGTGTATATTGTCACCCTGCTTATTTAACTTATATGCAGAGTACATCATGAGAAACTCTGGGATGGAGGAGGCACAAGCTGGAATCAAGATTGCCAGGAGAAGTATCAATAATCTCAGATATGCAGATGACACCACCCTTATGGCAGAAAGTGAAGAACAAAGAGCCTCTTGATGAAAGTGAAAGTGGAGAGTGAAAAAGTTGGCTTAAAGCTCAACATTCAGAAAACGAAGATCATGGCATCTGGTCCCATCACTACATGGGAAATAGATGGGGAAACAGTGGAAACAGTGTCAGACTTTATTTTGGGGGCTCCAAAATCACTGCAGATGGTGACTGCAGCCATGAAATTAAAAGACGCTTACTCCTTGGAAGGAAAGTTATGACCAACCTAGATAGCATATTCAAAAGCAGAGACATAACTTTGCCCAGAAAGGTCCGTCTTGTCAAGGCTATGGTTCTTCTGGTAGTCATGTATGGATGTGAGAGTTGGATTATAAAGAAAGCTGAGCACTGAAGAATTGATGCTTTTGAACTGTGGTGTTGGAGAAGACTCTTAAAAGTCCCTTGGACTGCAAGGAGATCCAACCATTCCATTCTAAAGGAGATCAGCCTTGGAATTTCTTTGGAAGGACTGATGCTGAAGCTGAAACCCCAACACTTTGGCCACCTGAGTGAAGAGCTGACTCATTTGCAAAGACCCTGATGAAGATTGAAGATTGACGGCAGGAGGATAAGGGGTCCAAACAGGATGAGATGGTTGGGTGGCATCGCCGACTCAGTCAGTGGACATGAGTTTGAGTAATCTCCGGTAGTTGGTTATGGACAGGGAGGCTTGGCATGCTTCAGTCTGTGGGGTCACAAAGAGTCCGACACGACTGAGCAACTGAACTGAACTGATAGTAGATCCTTGGTGGTTATCCATTTTAAATATAGCAGTGTGTACATGTCAATCCAAAACTCCCTAACTGTCCCTTCCCCACCTTTCCTCCCATAACCATATCTAATCTATTCTATTTTAAGCAAATGATTGTAATTTGCTTCTAGAATCATACACCAGTTACAATAAATAACTTTGTAATTGCCCAGGAGTCTATGATCTACAGGTTTGGAACCAAATTTATAGGCTATACCCTATATCAGCAGGGCTTCCTAAATAGCTCAGTTGGTAAAGAATCCACCTGCAATGCAGGAGACCCTGGTTCGATTCCTGGGTCAGGAAGATCTACTGGAGAAGGGATAGGCTAGCCACTCTAGTATTCTTGGGCCTCCCTTCTGGCTCAGCTGGTAAAGAATCTTCCTGCAATGTGGGAGACCTGGGTTCAATCCCTGGGTTGGGAAGACCCCATGGAGAAGGGAAAGGCTACCCACTCCAGTATTCTGGCCTGGAGAATTCCATGGACTGTATAGTCAATGGGGTAGCAAAGAATCAGATGGACACAACTGAGCAATTTTCACTTTCACTGTATCAGCAAGCAGAACTGTCCATCCAACCTAGAAGAAAAAGCATGTAAATATATACATGTTACTAAGGAAAGAATACAAGGATGAATTATCAAGGTGTCTTT
Organism: Tragelaphus eurycerus; assembly: GCA_935064755.1. Lineage (NCBI taxonomy): Eukaryota > Metazoa > Chordata > Mammalia > Artiodactyla > Bovidae > Tragelaphus > Tragelaphus eurycerus. The sequence continues at coordinate 4,584,394 of CAKXYN010000131.1, forward strand.
TCTCCAGTGTTGTGTTTAGGTTTGAGTATTTTTTGATTAGATGTGGATCATGCTTGGAAAAAAAAAACACTCTATGAATGCTGGAGCAATTTGAGCAATTTGTACAGTCATGTTTTTGCACATTTAGTAGAAAAAAATCAGTAAGTATTTATTGTATACTTACTGTGTGTTTAGAACTCTGCTAGGTGCTGTATGAAGAGTAAACAATAACCAAACCAAAGAAAATGTCCTTTTTTTTTTTTTTTTACTTCCTAACTCTGAATTCCTAAATAAATGAAAGTAGCACCTCTCATTTGGTGATAAGTTATATTAGTGCCTTGGGTACATTTGCTTTTTTGCAAACTGCAATGACTGGACTACTCCTAGGGTAGAGTGAAAAGCAAAGTAGATCTATCTGAGGTACAGACAACTGAGGGAGCCGCAGGGCAGGAATGGATTTCCTTGTAAATCAAAAGATTACCCAGCTGCTATATAATGGGCACTAAGAAACTGTTGTAGTTAAATCAGAAATGCTTCCAGGGAGGGAACCATAATAATTCTCATATTTGCTTCTTGTTCCAGTGCTGGTTTCTTAAGAAGGATGGACTCTTGTCTTCCAGACTTAGAGGTATTTACCTTCTCTGGAAGTATGATGTTGCCATCTGAAGTTGCAGCTAATGCTTGCTGCAACTTCCTGAAAATAGATGTAGAGACTGATCAGTTGTCCTTAACGTTGCTCCAATTTTAGGCTATCAGGTTTCAAACTGAAGGGGAAGATCAGTCGTGGATTTTGTTTTTAAAAGAGGTGGGTCCTTTACCACTAGCCCCACCTGGGAAGATGCTGGAGACACGGGTTCTATCCCTGTGTCAGGAAGATCCCCTGGATGAGGGCATGGCAACCCACTCCAGTACTATTGTCTGGGAAATCCCATGGACAGATAAGCCTGGTGGGTTTCTCCGTAGGGTTTCAACCCTACAGTCCATAGGGTTGCAGAGAGTAGGACACACTGAAGCAACTTCACAAACACACAATAGAATCCTAGCTTTCCAATAGCTAGCCCACACAAATATTTATTAAAAGATTATGCTATGCTATGCTAAGTCATTTCAGTCATGTCCGACTCTGTGCGACCCCATAGATGGCAGCCCACCAGGCTTCCTTGTCCCTGGGATTTTCCAGGCAAGAACACTGGAGTGGGTTGCTGTTTACTTCTCCAATGCATGAAAGTGAAAGAGAAAGTGAAGTCGCTAAGTCGTGTCCGACTCTTAGCGACCCTATGGACTGCAGCCTACCAGGCTCCTCTGTCCATGGTATTTTCCAGGCAAGAGTACTGGAGTGGGGTGCATCTTTTCTTATTCAGAGTGGTTAATTATCTCAGGTAAAACAATTACAGTGTAGAGAAAAATTATAAAACAATCTTGAATTTATAAATTGAGGAAAAGGATTAGTAACCTAGATGATTCTTTATATTATTTAGCTCTGACATTCATTACATGGACCCATTGCTTATTAGGGTCTGTGAATATATGTAACAATAAGGGAACTTATCTGTAAAAAGGCTTTTTTTTTTCATTTGCTCTCACTCTTACAAATGCACATTTTTCTCTGTTTAAATAGAAACTACAGTTTCTATTTAAACATGTGTTTGTGCATTTTCCACCTGCTATCTTGCTCTTTTAAGTCATTTACCTCCTGTCTCACAGGTTCCTTACGAACATTTTAGGAAGTGGTATTTAAACACTCCCCCAACTACTTTGCTATCCTTTTACTTCATTACCTGTAATTCTCACAAATCACCATTTTAGACTGGGATGAGGAAGATCATGTAGCCTACGTTACTCAAATCTGACTAATTTGTAAATCATTTTACCAATGATAACTATTTACCCTGACACAGCTTGCAATTCTTCCAAATAAAATTTATCTCCTGCCCTCTCCTATTTTCCATGCCTGGCAGAGGACAGGTTTTCCTGAAAGCACAACTGCTTGGTGTTTTTCTGTGCTTATTGGTGGCCCAAAGAAAGGGTGAGTTTTTAAACACTTACTTTCTCTGTTAATGAGGGAGGAATTCCTGCCCTAGGATTATGAGAATGCTAAACACATGACACCAAGTACCAGGCAGATGAGACTGACAGTAGTTATTAGGCACATAGACTCATGGTCCAGGGAAGGAGGACACAGTATATACCATGCATGGTGACCTGGGGGTTGCACTGGAGAAGAGTAAATAAGCACAGGCTGTGGGAGGCAGTTTTTATAGCATTAAGAGTGTGATGTCCCCCTTGCTTCCCACAGAAGAATGTGTTTGGCTTGTTTGCATAGTTCTGTGAGCTGGCAGGGAACTGCAGTTCTATTACTCAGGGATAATCAGAAACTATGCCTGGTTTACTTGATGAGGAGGGTTATTTGATTAGGGGACCTTACCTGGGGGAACATACTAGGGGGGGGGAACTTGCAGTTACACCATTTTGGGTCCTCCCAATTTTGTCATATATCAAGGCAGCATATAATATTGGATCTTTATTTTAAGGCTTACAAACAACTGACACCTTGATAACTTGACATCAGTTTAAATCTAGGCGATGACTAGAACTTCAAAGAAGTAGGTGAAGTGCCTTCTTAGGAAATAAAGTAAGCTCTTGACCAAAAGGGAGAGGGCCACATGGTGAGGTGGTAGTAAAAACCATGAAATTTAGAGGTATTCCCCTTTACGGCCAATAAATTCAATTGAGAGACCTGTGTGGCATTAAAGTAGGGAGTACACATTCCCTAGGGGCATGAATGTAGACTAATCAATGCCTGTGGCAATAGTGACAACCACAAAGGTGTCCATTTGACTCTTTCAAACTTAATTAGAAATTCTTTGAGGAGCCCTTTATTCTTCAATTACTGCTGCTGCCTAGGGCTTACGGGGGAGGTGGAAGTTTTCACTGAATGTCTTCTTCAAGAGCCTAACATTGTTCTAAAAAGTGAATTGAACAACTTCCAGATGTTCAAACTGGATTTAGAAAAGGCAGAGGAACTAATGATCAACTTCCCAACATCTGCTGGGTCATAGAAAAATCAAGAGAATTCAAGAAAAACATCTACTTCTGCCTTATTGACTACACTAAAGCTTTTGACTGTGTGGATCACAACAAACTGTGGAAAATTCTTAAAGAGTTGGAAATATCATACTGCCTTACCTGCCCTCCTGAGAAATCCGTATGCAGGTCAAGAAGCAACAGAACTGACATGGAACAACAGACTGGTTCAGAATTGGGAAAGGAGTACATCAAGGCTGTATATTGTCACCCTGATTATTTAACTTATATGCAGAGTACATCATGAGAAATGCCAGGCTGGATGAGGCACAAGCTGGAATCAAGATTGCTGGGAAAAATATCAATAGCCTCAGATATGCAGATGACACCACACTTATGGGAGAAAGTGAAGAGGAACTAAAGAGCCTCTTGAAGGTGAAAGAGGAGAGTGAAAAAGCTGGTTTTAAAACTCAACATTTGGAAAACTAAGACTATGGCATCTGGTCCCATCAACGTCATGGCAAATAGATATGGAAACATTGGAAACAGTGACAGACTTTATTTTCTTGGGCTCCAAAATCACTGTGGATGGTGACTGCAGCCATGAATTTAAAAGACACTTGCTCCTTGCAAGAAAAGTTATGACAGCATATTAAAAAGCAGAGACATTACTTTGCTGACAAAGGTCTGTCTAGTCAAAGCTATGGTTTTTCCAATAGTCATGTTATGGATGTGAGAATTGGACCATAAAGGAGGTTGAGTGCCAAAGAATTGATGCTTTTGAACTGTGGTGTTGGAGAAGACTCTTGAGAATCCCTTGGACAGCAAGGGGATCAAACTAGTCAATCCTAAGGGAAATCAGTCTTGAATATCCATTGAGAGGACTGTTGCTGAAGCTGGAGCTCCAATACTTTGGCCACCGAATGCAAAGAGCCAATTCATTAGAAAGACCCTGATGCTGGGACAGATGGAAGGCAGGAGGAGAAGGGATCCACAAAGGATGAGATGGTTGGATGGCATCACCGACTCAATGGACATGAGTTTGAACAGGCTCCGGTAGATAGTGAAGGACAGAAAGGCCTGGCCTGCTGCAGTCCATGGGGTTGCAAAGAGTTGGACATGACTTACTGACTGAACAATAGCAACAACAACAAAATGTGAATTGAGTGTCTTGGTCACTATTAGAGATGTCTGGAGCTCTGAAGTTGATAAGATGTCCTGGTAAGACCTTGTATTATGGTCTTAATATCATAAACATATGTGTTGGGTGCATGTTAAGTCACTTCAGTCATGTTTGACTCCGTGACCCTGTGGACTGTACCCCTCAGGCTCCTCAGTCCATAGGATTCTCCAGGCAAGAATATTGGATTAGGTTGCAATGCCCTCTTCCAGAGGATCTTTGCAACCCAGGGATTGAACCCTTGTCTCTTCCATCTTCTGCATTGGCAGGCAGGTTCTTTACCACTAGTGCTACCTGGCAAGCCCAAAAGACATGTTACCTTGTTTTGTATTTGAGTTCTTTGAGGCAAGAGATTACCAGAGGGGACATCTCTTAGGCAGTGGTCCAAGGGTCCAAGGGTTTGAAGGAATGTCTAGGTAGGGCCATTTTCTAGCTCGAGCATCCTGTGTTTAGGTGATTGTATGAAGTGTGGCTAATTGTGCTAACATACAGGTTTTGTCCCTTATCATTTTCCCTGGTTAAGGGATGAAAAGGCAGTAACTACCTCATGTGCTACATCACCTATATGGTGGCGATGCTATTCATAAAATGTAAAATTTCTGTTACTACTCACTCAGTTGATCCCAAAGGGCCTACTGGATAGCCAACAGGTATGGAAGAGGCATGACTCCTCTAGTACCATGGATTCTGGCAAGGGACTGAGAGCAAAAGTGTCCACCCTTTCCTGTAGGTGGGATATGCTAGAAGGTCCAGGTTTGGCTTCATCTTGTAGCCTGGAGGCCTTAGTAGCCACGCTAAGCTTTTATGCTGCTGCTTTTATATCTCAAGGCATAGTGGTCAGCTAAGTACAGAGGCTTGTTGTCCCAGAGCCTAAACTTCCAAAAGACCCAAATAGGTGGCCAGCTATTGCTGCTCTAATGCTGTAAAGCACGTGACCAAAGAGGGCAGTTTCTTGCATCAGAATTCTGTGGGCAACTTTTATTTACCATGGGTGGTCCAGAGACTCTAGGAGACATGAGAGGAGGTTGCTTAAAGCCTCTTAAATTAGGTCTCAGGGCCACTAATGGGAGTCTGTGTTTAATGGCAGATTCTAGAGCCTTTTTTGAGGGGCTGCCATTCATGGCAGGCTTATTTGCAAGGAACAGTATAAGTGAGGTTAAATAAAATTTTTCAATGAAGATCAACAGAGCCAAAAAAGGCCTAAAAGAAGTTGAACTTGTTTTAAACATTGAGGATATAAAGAGGATCAATAATTGTCTTTTGACAGTGTCACATCTGAAGCAACTCTTAGGTTATCAAATAATTTTTAGAAATTTAACCAAAATGACATTTATATAGGACAATGGCCCATGTCACTTTTATGAGCCCTTTTGTAAATGTGTATGTCCTGAATAAGTGTGGCAAATGAAATTTTGCCTCAGAGGATGTCTGTTAACCATGTAATATCATAACTATATTCATGGTGGAAAGTTGATACAGCTAAAATATAGCCTATGAAGGTTGTATATGGTTGTAAAGCTGCTGAGGTATTCTATTGGTGGCCAAGTATCATTTCCCTATGGATGTGAAAGCAAAATATGACTGAAAGGATGCTGAAATAGGCACTCAGCATAACATATTGTCCAAATCTATAATAACAAAATGCATACCAATTGCTGATTGGATGGACTTTGCAATTTAGATAATATTGGGTATTGAATTTGGAGGCCTTAATGGATGGGTTATTGTTTTACAGTCACTAAATTGTGTGTGACCCCCATGGATTGCAGCACATTTGGCTTCCCTGTCCTTCACAATCTCCCGGAGTTTGCTCACACTTATGTCCATTGAGTTGGTGATGCCATCCAACCATCTCATCCTCTGTTATCCCCTTCTCCTCCTTCCCTCAATCTTTCATCACATCAGGATATGTTCCATTAGTCAGCTCTTTGCATCTGGTGGGCAAAGTGTTGGAGCTTCAGCTTTAGCCATCAGCCCTTTCAGTGAATATTCAGGGATGATTTCTTTAGCATTGAATGATTTGATCGCCTTCTTGTCCAAGGGACTCTTCAGAATCTCTTCCAGCACAGGAAAGCATGAATTTTTGGATACTCAGCCTTCTTTTGGGTCTAGCTCTCACATCCATACATGACTACTGGAAAAACCATAGACCTTTGTTGGCCAAGTGATATCTCTGCCTTTTAATACATTGTCTATGTTTGTCATAGCTTTCCTTTCAAGGCGCAAGTGTCTTTTAGTTTCATGGCTGTAGTCACCATCCACAGTGATTTTAGAGCCCAAGAAAATAAAATCTGTCATTGTTTCCACTTTTCCCCATCTATCTGCCATGAAGTTGTGAAACTGTATGCCATGATCTAGTTTTTTGAATGCTGAATTTTAAGCCAGTTTTTTCAGTCTCCTCTTTCACCCACATCAAATGGCTTTTCTTGTCCTCTTCACTTTCTGCCATAAGGGTGGTATCATCTGCATGTCTGTTTTTGGTATTTATCTTCACAGTCTTAATTCCAGCTTTTGATTCATCTAGCCCAGCATTTTGCATGATGTACTCTGCATGTAAAATAAGTAAGCAAGGTGACAATATGCAGCCTTGACATACTCCTTTCCCAATTTGGAACCATTCTGTTGTTCCATGGCTTGTTCTAACTGTTGCTTCTTGAACTGCATACAGGTTTCTCAGGAGACAGGTAACGTGGTCTAGTATTCCAATCTCTTTAGGAATTTTGCAGTTTGTTGTGATCCATGCAGTCAAAAGTTTTAGTGTAGTCAATGAAGCAGAAGTAGATGTTTTTCTGGAATACTCTTGCTTTCTCTGTGATCTAATGAACGTTGGCAATTTAATCTCTGGTTCCTCTGCTTTTTCTAAATCAAGCTTGTACATCTGTAAGTTCTTGGTTCACATACTGCTGAAGTCTAGATTGAAGAATTCTAGCATGTGAAATGAGTGCAATTGTACAGTAGTTTGAAATCTTTGGCATTGCCTTTCTTTGGGATTGGAATGAAAACTTACCTTTTCCTCTTCTGTGCCTGATTAGACCAACTTAGATAGCATATTCAAAAACAGAGACATTACTTTGCCAATAAAGGTCTGTCTAGTCAAGGCTATGGTTTTTCCTGTGGTCATGTATGGATGTGAGAGTTGGACTGTGAAGAAGGCTGAGTGCTGAAAAATTGATGCTTTTGAACTGTGGTGTTGGAGAAGACTCTTGAGAGTCCCTTGGACTGCAAGGAGATCCAACCAGTCCATTCTGAAGGAGATCAGCCCTGGGAGTTCTTTGGAAGGAATGATGCTAAAGCTGAAACTCCATTACTTTGGCCACCTCATGCGAAGAGTTGACTCATTGGAAAAGACTTTGATGCTGGGAGGGATTGGGGGCAGGAGGAGAAGGGGACGACAGAGGATGAGATGGCTGGATGACATCACTGACTCGATGGACGTGAGTCTGAGTGAACTCCGGGAGTTGGTGATGGACAGGGAGGCCTGGCGTGCTGTGATTCATGTGGTCACAAAGAGTCAGACACGACTGAGTGACTGAACTGAACTGAACTGAACTGAATGATTAGAAATTTAAATTTTCCTTAAATGCATAGAAACAATATGTTTCTCAGACTTCACCAAAGGGCTGTCTGTATGTTTGTTGAGGTGTGCCTTCAGCACTCAAACAGTTAAAAATTCTGCCTTAGATCCACGATTGCAGGTGGTGGGATGCAGGGCAGAACTCCTGCACCAAGCCTTCCCCAACTCGGTGCCTGCTCCTTGCTGCAGGCATGTGTTCAGCAGGTGTGGGTGCTGGCAGGGCTAGGATCTGGCTGTGTGTGGAAAAAGATAGTAACCTAGAAACAGGCTACCATCAACAACTATAACTGTAGAGATAGTGTCCTTTAACTCCCAGCTTTAAAAGATGAAGACAACAGCATCTATATATGCCAAGCTGGAAAAGTCAGTTTGTGAGTCATTGACATGACTGTGGTCTCGGAAGACAGGACATGGGGAGATCACAGGACAGAAAATACAGGGAAGAAGGGAAGTCCTAGGACTAAGCACTGAAGTGCCCCAACATCTAAAGAGGGATCAGCCATGAGCCTTTGGAGTAGGAGCACTGATTCCAAGACCCTAGACTACCGGAGAAATAACTTTAGAGAGTATCAAATAGTGAGAACTCACACAAAGGAGACCACTTGAATCACCTGACATCACCCCACCACCTGTAGCACACTGTGGAAGATGCCTCATCTAAACAGAAAAACAAAACAAAAATACAAACCCAATCACCAACAGACAGGATTAGCACCTCACTCAGCCTTGCCCATCAGAGGAAAAACAAACAAACAAAACAGTACAAATCTCACCCTATAAGAAGCTTACAAAAACCACTGTACAAACCTTAGTAGGGCAGAAACTAAAAGGAAAAAAATTCAACCTTGAAGCCTGGGAAAAGGATACCTCAAACACAATAAGTTTTAAAAAAATGAAAAGGCAGAGAAATACTACATAAATCAAAGAACAAATTTGAAACACAGAAATCCAATTAAATGAAGAGAAAATAGGCAAACTAGGCAAACTACCTGAAAAAGATTCAGAATAATGATACTAAAGATGATCAAAAACCTTGAAAACAAAATGGAGGAAATACAAGAATCAATTAACAAAGACCTAGAAGAATTAAAGAATAAAAAGACAAACAGCAAAGTTACTGAAAGTTAAAATACTCTAGAAGGAATCAATAGCAGAATAGCTAAAGCAGAAGAATGAATGATAAAGATAAAGAAGATAAAATGGAAGATAAAATGGTAGAAATAATTTCTGAAGAGCAGAATAAAGTAAAAAGAATGGAAAGAACTGAGGATAGTCTCAGAGACCTCTGGGACAATATCAAACTCACCAACATTCCAATTATAGTGGTCCCAGAAGAAAAAGAGAAAAAGAAAGGGTTTGAGAAAATTTTTGAAGAGATTACAGTTGAAAATTTCCCCTGCATAGAAAAGGAAATAGTCAAACAAGTCCACGAGGCACAATGAGTCCCATACAGGATAAACCCAAGGGGAAACACATCAATACACATACTAATCAAACTAACAAAGACTAAACACAAAGAATATTAAAACAGCAAGGGAAAAGCAACAAGTACAATACAAGGGAAACCCCATATGCTTAACAGCTGATCTTTCAGCAGAAACTCTGCAGGGCTGAAGGGAATGGCAGGATGTATTTAAAGTACTGAAAGGGAAAAATCTACAACCAAGCTTACTGTATCTGGCAAGGATCTCATTCAAAATTGATGGAGAATAAAAAGCTTTTCAGAAAAGAAAAGGTTAAGCGAATTCAATGCCACCAAACCAACTTTATAACAAGTGTTAAAGGGAATTATATAGTCAAGAAATATGAGAAGAAAAAAGATCTACAAAAGCAAACCCAAACAATTAAGAAAGTGGCAATAGGAACATATATATCAATAATTACTTTAGATGTAAATAGACTAAATGCTCCAACCAAAAGACACAAACTGGCTGAATGGATACACAAACAAGACCCATATATATGTTGTCTACAAGAAACCCACTTCAGACCTCAAGACACATATAGACTGAAAGTGAAAAGATGGAAAAATATATTCCATGGAAATGGGAAGCAAAAGAAAGCTGGAGTAGTAATCCTCATATCAGACAAAATAGATCGAAAATAAAGAAGATTACAAGAGATAAGGAAGAACACTACATAATGATCAAGAGATCAATCCAAGAGGAAGACATAACAACTGTAAATACCTATGCACCCAACATAGGAGCACCTCAATACATAAGACAAACACTAACAGACATAAAAGGCAAAATTGACAGTGATACAATAATAGTAGGAGACTTTAACACCCCACTCACACAAATGGATAGATCATCAAAACAGAAAATTCATAAGGACACACAAGTCTTATATGACACATTAGATGAGATGGATCTCATTGATATCTTCAGGGCATTCCATTCAAATGCAGAACAATACACCTTCTTCTCAAGTGCACATGGAACATTCTACAGGATAGACCACATCTTGGGTCACAAATAAAACCTCAGTAAATTTAAGAAAATTGAAATCGTATCAAGCATCTTCTCTGACCACAATGCTATGAGACGAGATATCAGTTACAAGAAAAAAAGTGTAAGAAACACAAACACATGGAGATTAAGCAACACATTTCTCAATAACCAACAGGTTACTTGAAGAGATCAAAAGGGAAATAAAAAAATTTCTAGAAACAAATGACAATGAAAACAAGACAACTCAATACCTATGTTATGCAGCAAAAGCATTTCTAAGAGGGAAGTTTATAGCGATACCAGCCTGCCTCAGGAAACAAGAAAAACATTGAACAGACAACCTAAATTTACACCTAAAAGAACAAAAAATCCCCAAAGTTAGTAGAAGGAAATAAATCATAAAGATCCAGTAGAAATAAATGAAAAATAAATGAAAGAAACAATAGCAAAGATTAATAAAACTAAAAGATTGTTCTTTCAGAAGATAAACAAAATTGTCAAATCTTTAGCCAGACTCATCAAGGAAAAAAGAGGAAAGAATCAAATCAACAAAATTAGTAATGAAAAAGTAAAGGTTACAACAGACAATGCAAAAATACAAAGGATTATAAGAGCCTATAATAAAAAACTATGTGGCCATAAAATGGATAACCTGGAAGAAGGATGGGTTCTTTGAAAATTTCAACCTTCTGAGACTGAACCAGGAAGAAATACAGATTATGAACAACATAGTTACAAGCACTGAATTTAAAGCTGTGATCAAAAATCTCTCAAAAAACAAAAACAAAAACAAATCCCAGGACTAGATGGCTTCACAGGAGAATTCTATCAAACATTTAGAGAAGAGCTAATGCCTATCTTTCTAAAACTCTTTCAAAAAATTGCAGAGGAAGGAAGACTTCCAAACTCATTCTATGATGCCTTCATCACCTTGATACCCAAACCAGACAAAGACAACACAAAAAAAGAAGACTACAAGCAGATACCACTGATGAACATAGATGCAGAAATCCTCAACAAAATGTTAGCAAACAGAATTCAGCAACACATCAAAAAGCTCGTACACCACAATCAAGTTGGATTTATTTCAAGAATGCAAGAATTCTTCGATATATGCAAATGAAACAATGTGATACATCATATTAACAAATTGAAAGGTAAAATCCATATGATAATCTAAGTAGATGCAGAAAAAGCCTTTGATAAAATTCAGCACCCATTTATGATTAAAACGCTTCCACAGAATGGATGTACAAGGAATCTACCTCAACATAGTAAAGGCCATATATGATAAGCCTACAGTAAACATTTTTGTCAATGGTGAAAAACCGAAAGAATTCCCCCTAGTATCAGGAACAAGACAAGAGTTTCCACTTTCACCACTATTATTCAACATTGTTCTGGAAGTCCTAGCTACAGCAGTCAGAGAAGAAAAAGAAATAAAAGGAATCCAGATAAGAAAAGAATAAGTAAATCTCTCACTGTTTGCAGATGACATGATACTCTACATAGAAAACCAAAACGATAGTATCAGAAAATTACTAGAACAAATCAGTGAATTTAGTAAAGTTGCAGGATACAAAATCAATACACAGAAATCACTTGCATTTCTATATACTAACAATGAAAAATCAGAAAGAGAAATTAAGGAATCATTCCCGTTCACCATTGCAACAAAAAGAATTAAATATTTAGGAATAACGAGACAAAAGAACTATACAGAGAAAATTATAAGACACTACTGAAAGAAAACAAAGGTGACATAAACAGATGGAGAGATATTTCATGTTCCTGGATAGGAAGAATCAATATTGTGAAAATGACTATACTACGAAATGCAATCTGCAGATTCATTGTGATCCCTATCAAAACACCAATGGGATTTTTCACCAAACTAGAACAAAAAGTTTCACCATTCATATGGAACCACAAAAGACCCCAAATAGCCAAATGAGTCTTGAGAAAGAAGAATGGAGCTGGAGGAATCAACCTTCCTGAATTCAGATTTTACTACAAAGCTGCAGTCATCAAGACAGTATGGTATTGGCACAAAAACAGAAACATAGACCAAGGAAACAAGATAGAAAGTCCAGAAATAAACCCATGCACCTATGGGTAACTTATTTTTGACAAAGGAGGAAAGAATATACAATGGGGCAAAGACAGCCTCTTCAATAATTGATACTGGGAAAACTGGACAGCTAAGTGTAAAAGAATCAAATTAGAATACTTCCTAACACTATACACAAAGATAAACTCAAAATGGAATAAGACCTAAATTTAAGACAAGAAACTATTAAACTCTTAGAGGAAAACATAGGAAGAACACTCAATGACATAAAGCAAGATCCTCTATGACCCACCTCCTAGAGTAAAGGAAATAAAAATAATAGTAAACAAAAGGGACCTGATTAAACTTAAAAGCTTTTGCACAGCAAAGGAATCTATAAGCAAGGTGAGAAGACAGCCCTCATAATGGGAGAAAATAATAGCAAATGAAACAACTGACAAAGGACTAATTTCCAAAATATACAAGCAGCTCGTAGAACTCAATGACAGAAAACAACCTAATCAAAAAGTGGGGAAAAGACCTAAACAGACATTTCTCCAAAGAATACATACAGATGGCTAACAAACACATGAAAAGATGCTCAAAGTCACACATTATTAGAGAAATTCTAATAAAAACTACAATGAGATATCACCTCTTACCAGTCAAAATGGTCATCATCAAAATGTCTACAAAGAATAAATGCTGGAGAGGGTGTGGAGAAAAGGGAAGGCTTTTGCACTGTTGGTGGGAGTGTAAATTGATACAGCCACTATGGAAGATGGTATGGAGATTCCTTAACAAATGAGGAATAAAACAAACATATGACCCAGAAATTCCACTCCTAAACATATACCCTGAGGAAAGCAAAATTGAAAAAGATGCATATATCCTATTGTTCATTGCAGCACTATTTACAATAGCTAGAATATGGAAGCAACCTAGCTGTGCATCAACAGATGAATGGATAAAGAAGTGTGGCACATATGCACAATGGAATATTCAGTTCAGTTCAGTCTCTCAGTTGTGTCCGACTCTTTGCAACCCCATGAATCACAGCACATCAGGCCTCCCTGTCCATCACTAACTCCCGGAGTTCACTCAGACTCATGTCCATAAGTCAGTGATGCCATCCAGCCATCTCATCCTCTGTCGTCCCCTTCTCCTCCTGCCCCTAATCCCTCCCAGCATTCGAGTCTTTTCCAGTGAGTCAACTCTTCACATCAGGTGGCCAAAGTACTGGAGTTTCAGCTTCAGCATCATTACCTCCAAAGAAATCCCAGGGCTGATCTCCTTCAGAATGGACTGGTTGGATCTCCTTGCAGTCCAAGGGACTCTCAAGAGTCTTCTCCAACACCACAGTTCAAAAGCATCAATTCTTCGGCGCTCAGCCTTTTTCACAGTCCAACTCTCATATCCGTACATGACCACTGGAAAAACCATAGCCTCGACTAGACAGATCTTGGTTGGCAAATTAATATCTCTGCTTTCAAATATGCTATCTAGGTTGGTCATAAATCCTTCCAAGGAGTAAGCTTTTTTAAGTAAGTTTTTTAATTTAATGGCTGCAATCACCATCTACAGTGATTTTGGAGCTCAGAAAAAAAAAGTCTGACACTGTTTCCCCATCTATTTTCCATGAAGTGATGGGACCACATTTGAGTTAGTTCTAAAGATGTGGATGAACCTAGAACCTATTATACAGAGAAGTGAGTCAGAAAGAGAAAGATAAATATCATATTCTAAATTTGGCTGCAATCTCAAAAATGACAAAATGATCTCTGTTCATTTCCAAGGCAAATCATTCAATATCACAGTAATCCAAGTCTATGCCCCAATCAGTAACACTGAAGAAGCTGAAGTTGAATGGTTCTGTAAAGACCTACAAGACCTTTTAGAAATAACACCCAAAAAAAGATGTCCTTTTCATTATAGGGGACTGGAATGCAAAAGTAGGAAGTCAAGAAACACCTGGAGTAACAGGCAAATTTAGTCTTGGAATATGGAATGAAGCAGGGCAAAGACTAATAGAGTTTTGCCAAGAAAATGAACTGGTCATAGCAAACACCCTCTTCCAACAACACAAGAGAAGACTCTACACATAGATATCAACAGATGGTCAACACCAAAATCATATTGATTATGTTCTTTGCAGCCAAAGATGGAGAAGCTCTTTATAGTCAGCAAAAACAAGACCAGGAGCTGACTGTGGCTCAGATCATGAACTCCTTATTACCAAATTCAGACTTAAATTGAAGAAAGTAGGGAAAACCACTAGACTATTCAGGTATGACCTAAATCAAATCCCTTATGATTATACAGTGGAAGTGAGAAATAGATTTAAGGGCCTAGATCTGATAGGCAGAGTGCCTGATGAACTATGGAAAGAGGTTCGTGACATTGTACAAGAGACAAGGATCAAGACCATCCCCATGGAAAAGAAATGCAAGAAAGCAAAATGGCTGTCTGGGGAGGCCTTACAAATAGCTGTGAAAATAAGAGAAGCAAAAAACAGCAGGATCCTCTATGACCCACCTCCCAGAATATCAGAAATAAAAGCAAAAATAAACAAATGGGACCTAATTAAACTTAAAAAGCTTCTTCACAACAAAGGAAACTATAAGCAAGGAGAAAAGACAGCCTTCAGAATGGGAGAAAATAACAGCAAATGAAGCAACAGACAAATAACTAATCTCAAAAATATACAAGCAACTCCTACAGCTCAATTCCAGAAAAAATAAACGACCCAATCAAAAAATGGGCCAAAGAACTGAATAGACATTTCTCCAAAGAAGACATACAGATGGCTAACAAACACATGAAAAGCTGCTCAACATCACTCATTATCAGAGAAATGCAAATCAAAACCACTATGAGGTACCATTTCACGCCAGTCAGAATGGCTGCAATCCAAAAGTCCACAAGCAATAAATGCTGGAGAGGGTGTGGAGAAAAGGGAACCCTCTTACACTATTGGTGGGAATGCAAACTAGTACAGCCACTATGGAGAACAGTGTGGAGATTCCTTAAAAAACTGGGAATAGAACTGCCTTATAATCCAGCACCCACTGCTGGGCATACACACTGAGGAAACCAGAATTGAAAGAGACACGTGTACCCCAATGTCCATTGCAGCACTGTTTATAATAGCCAGGACATGGAAGCAACCTAGATGTCCATCAGCAGATGAATGGATAAGA
The DNA here is from genome assembly GCA_935064755.1 of Tragelaphus eurycerus. Classification (NCBI taxonomy): domain Eukaryota; kingdom Metazoa; phylum Chordata; class Mammalia; order Artiodactyla; family Bovidae; genus Tragelaphus; species Tragelaphus eurycerus. The sequence goes on from CAKXYN010000131.1 coordinate 4,599,857, forward strand.
AAACAGTGGTACATATACACAATGGAGTATTACTCAGCCATTAAAAAAATACATTTGAACCAGTTCTAATGAGGTGGATGAAACTGAAGCCTATTATACAGAATGAAGTAAGCCAGAAAGAAAAACACCAATAAAGTATACTAACGCATAACAGAATGGGAAAGGCTAGGGATCTATTCAAGAAAATCAGAGATACCAAAGGAACATTTCATGCAAAAATGGGCTTGATAAAGGACAGAAATTGTACGGACCTAACAGAAGCAGAAGATATTAAGAAGAGGTGGCAAGAATACACAGAAGAACTGTACAAAAAAGAGTTTCACGACCCAGATAATCATGATGATGTGATCACTGACCTAGAGCCAGACATCCTGGAATGTGAAGTCAAGTGGGCCTTAGAAAGCATCACTACGAACAAAGCTAGTGGAGGTGATGGAATTCCAGTTGAGCTATTCCAAATCCTGAAAGATGATGCTGTGAAAGTGCAGCACTCAATATGCCAGCAAATTTGGAAAACTCAGCAGTGGCCACAAGATTGGAAAAGGTCAGTTTTCATCCCAATCCCAAAGAAAGGCAATGCCAAAGAGTGCTGAAACTACCACACAATTGCAGTTGTATCACACGCGTGTAAAGTAATGCTCAAAATTCTCCAAGCCAGCCTTCAGCAATATGTGAACTTCCTGATGTTCAAGCTGGTTTTAGAAAAGGCAGAGGAACCAGAGATCAAATTGCCAATAGATGGAGAAACAGTGGAAACAGTGTCAGACTTTATTTTTCTGGGCTCCAAAATCACTGCAGATGGTGACTGCAGCCATGAAATTAAAAGACGCTTACTCCTTGGAAGGAAAGTTATGACCAACCTAGATAGCATATTCAAAAGCAGAGACATCACTTTGCCAACAAAGGTTCGTCTAGTCAAGGCTATGGTTTTTCCTGTGGTCATGTATGGATGTGAGAGCTGGACTGTGAAGAAGGCTGAGTGCCGAAGAATTGATGTTTTTGAACTGTGGTGTTGGAGAAGACACTTGAGAGTCCCTTGGACTGCAAGGAAATCCAACCAGTCCATTCTGAAGGAGATCAGCCCTGGGATTTCTTTGGAAGGAATGATGCTAAAGCTGCAACTCCAGTATTTTGGCCACCTCATGCGAAGAGTTGACTCATTGGAGAAGACTCTGATGCTGGGAGGGATTGAGGGCAGGAGGAGAAGGGGACGACAGAGGATGAGATGGCTGGATGTCATCACTGACTCGATGGATCTGAGTCTGAGTGACCTCCGGGAGTTGGTGATGGACAGGGAGGCCTGGCATGCTGCGGTTCATGGGGTCGCAAAGAGTCAGACACGACTGAGCGACTGATCTGATCTCTGAATGCATATATATGGAATTTAGAAAGATGATAACAATACCCCTGTATATGAGACAGCAAAAGAGACACTGATGTATTGAACAGTCTTTTGGACTCTGAGAGAGGGAGAGGGTGGGATGATTTGGGAGGATGGCATTGAAATATGTATAACATCATATATGAAACGAGTCACAAGTCCAGGTTTGATGCATGATACTGGATGCTTGGGGCTGGTGCACTGGGACGACCCAGAAGGATGGTATAGGGAGGGAGGAGGGAGGAGGGTTCGGAATGGGGAACACATGTATACCTGTGGCAGATTCACTTTGATATATGGCAAAACCAAGACAGTATTGTAAAATTAAATAAAATAAAATAAATAAAAGCACAGAATATCACAAAAAATAAAAACAAAATAAAAACAAAACCAAAAAACAACAACAAAAAAAAAAAGAAAAGAAAAGGAGAAAAGGAAAGATATAAGCATCTGAATGCAGAGATCCAAAGAATAGCAAGGAGAGATAAGAAAGCCTTCCTCAGTGATCAATGGAAAGAAATAGAGGAAAACAATAGAATAGGAAAGATCAGAGATCTCTTCAAGAAAATTAGAGATAGCAAGGGAACATTTCATGTAAAGATGGGCTCGATAAAAGACAGAAATGGTATGGACCTAACAGAGGCAGAAGATATTAAGAGGAGGTGGCAAGAATACACAGAAGAACTGTACAAAAAAGATCATCATGACCCAGATAATCATGATGGTGTGATCACTGACCTAGAGCTAGACATCCTGGAATATGAAGTCAAGTGGGCCTTAGAAAGCATCACAACGAACAAAGCTAGTGGAGGTGATGGAATTCCAGTGGAGCTATTCCAAATCCTGAAAGATGATGCTGTGAAAGTGCTGCACTCAATAAGCCAACAAAGTTGGAAAACTCAGCAGTGGCCAAGGACTGGAAAAGGTCAGTTTTCATTCCAATCCCAAAGAAAGGCAATGCCAAAGAATGCTCAAACTACCACACAATTGCACTCATCTCACATGCTAGTAAAGTAATGCTCAAAATTCTCCAAGCCAGGCTTCAGCAATACATGAACCGTGAACTTCCTGATGTTCAAGCTGATTTTAGAAAAGACAGAGGAACCAGAGATCAAATTGCCAACATCCACTGGATCATGGAAAAAGCAAGAGAGTTCCAGAAAAACATCTATTTCTGCTTTATTGACTATGCCAAAGCCTTTGACTGTGTGGATCACAATAAACTGTGGAAAATTCTGAATGAGATGGGAATACCAGACCACCTGACCTGACTCCTGAGAAATCTGTATGAAGGTCAGGAAGCAAAAGTTAGAACTGGACATGAAAAAACAGACTGGTTCCAAATAGGAAAAGGAGTACGTCAATGCTGTATATTGTCACCCTGCTTATTTAACTTCTATGCAGAGTACATCATGAGAAATGCTGGGCTGGAAGAAGCACAAGCTGCAATCAAGATTGCCGGGAGAAATATCAATAACCTCAGATATGCAGATGACACCACCCTTATGGCAGAAAGTGAAGAGGAATTAAAAAGCCTCTTGATGAAAATGAAAGAGGAGAATGAAAAAGTTGGCTTAAAGCTCAACATTCAGAAAACGAAGATCATGGCATCCGGTCCCATTACTTCATGGGAAATAGATGGGGAAACAGTGTCAGACTTTATTTTTCTGGGCTCTATAATCACTGCAGATGGTGACTGCAGCCATGAAATTAAAAGATGCTTACCCCTGGAAGGAAAGTTATGACCAACTTAGATAGCATATTCAAAAGCAGAGACATTATTTTGGCAACAAAGTTCTGTCTAGTCAAGGCTATGGTTTTTCCAGTAGTCATGTATGGATGTGAGAGCTGGACGGTGAAGAAGGCTGAGCACCAAAGAATTGATGCTTTTGAACTGTGGTGTTGGAAAAGACTCTTGAGAGTCCCTTGGACTGCAAGGAGATCCAACCAGTCCATTCTGAAGGAGATCAGCCCTGGGATTTCTTTGGAAGGAATGATGCTGAAGCTGAAGCTGCAATACTTTGTCCACTTCATATGACGAGTTGACTCATTGGAAAATACTCTGGTGCTGGAAGGGATTGGGGGCAGGAGGAGAAGGGGACGACAGAGGATGAGATGGCTGGATGGCATCACTGACTTGATGGACATGAGTCTGAGTGAACTCCGCGAGTTAGTGATGGACAGGGAGTCCTGATGTGCTGTGATTCTTGGGGTCTCAAAGAATCAGACACGACTGAGCTACCTAACTGAACTGAATGCATATATATGGAACCTAGAAAAGTGGTACTGAAGGACTTATTTACAGAGCAGCAAATGAGAAACAGACATAGAAAATAGACTTATGGCATGGGGAGAGGGGAGGAGAGGATGAGATGTATGGATAGAAAAACATGGAAACTTACATTACCTTATGTAAAATTGATAGCCAATGGGAATTTGCTGTATGGCTCACGAAACTCAAACGGGCTCTGTATCAACCTAAGGGTGGGATTGGGAGGGAGAAGGGAGTGAGGTTCAAAAAGGAGGGGATATATGTTTACCTATGGCTGGTTCATGTTGAGGTTTGACAGAATACAACAAAATTCTGTAAAGCAATTATCCTTCAATGGAAAAAAGAAATTACTTAAAAAAAGAGATGTTTAAGAAAAAAAAAAAACAAAACAAAACTCTTCCTTTGTCTCTATTTCCTGCTTCTGCAGAGAGCTTCAAGGTCAGCCAGTTTTGAGAAATAAGTGCTTTCTCAGATCTTTCCTGATTATATACACAGCCCCCACACACACGGATTTCTAAATTCCCAGGAATATGCCATAGCTTCAAGGCTCCTTAGTTGAAAGTTTTTACTTTTAAACTTTTTGGTTAATCTGTTGTTTGCCTCAATTGGTATACAATGATGGAGCAGACATAATCACCCCACAGCTGTCTTTGACCAAGGCTCCTGGGCAAAAAGCTTTCACACTTGATAAGTTCCTAAAATAATGACATTTTTGTAAGTGAGATCTTTCCATGGATAGCCAACAGTTCTAATAATGATAATTCTCTGAGCATGAAACTTAGTAGGATCTCAGACTCCTTATAGCCTCCTCTGGTTCTTGCAAGACTTTTGGTTTTCACCATGATTGTGTGCTATTGATTTTCAAGTGTATTGCTTATCTGGTAGAGGGGCAGATGAGAACAGGGGGATTTTAAAACACAAAGCTTACTGTTATTAGGAGATTCAGCTTTTTAAAAATAAATACTTCCTAGATTTCTACAAGACTTAATTTAATTTGGTTAATTTCCATGTTTATGGAAAAACTAATTTGACAACTTTTGGCCACTGTTCTCATTGCTTTTATGGTGGAGCACTTTTTTAGAAGTTCGTACTGTCATTTTTACTAATGCCCCATTACCACATGATCTTGACCTATTAGAGCTGTTAATGTATCCAAATGAGCTAACCAGCAATACACTGTGTGAAGGTGTTTTATGATGTTTTAAATTTGCCTAATACTATTATGAAGTGGATATTAAGTATAGACTTGTAATTGGGCTGTTTCTTCATTATAGAATAAATAATCTTTTTATTTGAGCTTTGTAAGTGAAAATCAACCTCCGAGGATCTTTTATAAATTAAAATTAAAGTAACACAATTTTCATTATCATAACATCTTAACTGGGTTTCCAAAGCTAGATGTACATATGTACAGAATTTACATTTTTAAGGTTTATAATGAAGTCCCAAGAACTAATTGGCAGATATTCTGCTCATCATCATACCTCAAGATGATTTATTAAGAGTTAGTAGTATCCATATATAGTATATATAAATGATATCCACATATATTATCTAGATACCATATATAGTATCTTTATGTAGCACTTATTAATCTATTAATATAGTATCCACATATAGTATCTATGAGAACTGATTTGATAAAATATGTTCTACATATAATCTAAAAAAGAGGGAGAAATGATTTCTTTGACATTACAATATAAGATGTCCTTGCCATCCCTTCCAGACCTGTAATTTTCCTTTATACCTTCAACAATTTTGCAAACCATGAGAAGAAAGTTAAATAAAATTTTATATTGGGATGGTACTGTTGGAACTGAGGTTGAATGTAAGAGAAATACTCTTTACACTAATAATTTAATTAGTGATGAAGCTAATGATTCTCTCCCATTCACAGTAAAAAAATTAAAGTCAGAAATCTAAAATTTATTTAGAAAATCAGATTACACTTCATCTTACTTGATGAGCACAGTAAAGCAAAAACATGCATCTTCAATAAAACTGGTATTGAAGCTATATATAAGGCTAGATCATTACTGTTTACCAAAAGTAATATCATTAAAAATGAATACAACCTTAATAGAAAAGTGGCCACATTTCTTACCTTGCTGAAGTGTTAAAGAAAGAAAAAGCTTACCATCAATATTTTTTTCCTTTTGTAACACCACACATTGCAGTGTTACAAATAGGAGTGAAGTGTCCTGTATTGATTGCTTTTTAAAAAAAATTTTGTAAGACGGATGTTCAGTGAATGATATACAGTTGCCCATTCTTTCTATTGTGCTCCTGGAATCAAATTGAGTGTGTGAGATATGAAAGTAAAACTTGGTACACACGCTAGTAAAGTAATGCTCAAAATTCTCCAAGCCAGGCTTCAGCAATATGTGAACTGTGAACTTCCTGATGTTCAAGCTGGTTTTAGAAAAGGCAGAGGAACCAGAGGTCAAATTGCCAACATCCACTGGATCATGGAAAAAGCAAGAGAGTTCCAGAAAAACATCTATTTCTGCTTTATTGACTATGCCAAAGCCTTTGACTGTGTGGATCACAATAAACTGTGGAAAATTCTGAATGAGATGGGAATACCAGACCACCTGATCTGCCTCTTGAGAAATCTGTATGCAGGTCAGGAAGCAACAGTTAGAACTGGTCATGGAACAACAGACTGGTTCCAAATAGGAAAAGGAGTACGTCAAGGCTGTATATTGTCACCATGTTTATTTAACTTATATGCAGAGTACATCATGAGAAATGCTGGATTGGAAGAAACACAAGTTGGGATCAAGATTGCCGGGAGAAATATCAATAACCTCGGATATGCAGATGACACCACCCTTATGGCAGAAAGTGAAGAGGAACTAAAAAGCCTCTTGATGAAAGTGAAAGTGGAGAGTGAAAAGGTTGGCTTAAAGCTCAACATTTAGAAAATGAAGATCATGGCATCTGGTCCCATCAGATCAGATCAGATCAGATCAGTCGCTCAGTTGTGTCCGACCCTTTGGGACCCCATGAACTGCAGCACGCCAGGCCTCCCTGTCCATCACCAACTCTCAGAGGTCACTCAGACTCACATCCATCGAAAGAGTGATGCCATCCAGCCATCTCATCCTCTGTCGTCCCCTTCTCCTCCTGCCCCCAATCTCTCCCAGCATCAGAGACTTCTCCAATGAGTCAACTCTTCGCATGAGGTGACCAAAATACTGGAGTTTCAGCTTTAGCATCATTCCTTCCAAAGAAATCCCAGGGCTGATCTCCTTCAGAATGGACCGGTTGGATCCCCTTGCAGTCCAAGGGACTCTCAAGAGTCTTCTCCAACACCACAGTTCAAAAGCATCAATTCTTTGGCGCTCAGCCTTCTTCACAGTCCAGCTCTCACATCCATACATGACCACAGGAAAGACCATAGCCTTGACTAGGCGAACCTTTGTTGGCAAAGTGATGTCTCTGCTTTTGAATATGCTATCTAGGTTGGTCATAACTTTCCTTCCAAGGAGTAAGTGTCTTTTAATTTCATGGCTGCAGTCACCATCTGCAGTCATTTTGGAGCCCAGAAAAATAAAGTCTGACACTGTTTCCACTGTTTCTCCATCTATTTCCCATGTAGTGATGGGACCAGATGCCATGATCTTCGTTTTCTGAATGTTGAGCTTTAAGCCAACCTTTTCACTCTCCACTTTCACTTTCATCAAGAGGCTTTTTAGTTCCTCCTCACTTTCTGCCATAAGGGTGGTGTCATCTGCATATCTGAGGTTATTGATATTTCTCCTGGCAATCTTGATTCTAGCTTGTGTTTCCTCCAGTCCAGCATTTCTCATGATGTACTCTGCATATAAGTTAAACAAACATGGTGACAATATACATGTTTAAATGCCATTCTCCCAAATAATCCCACCCTCACTCTCTCCCACAGAGTCCAAAAGACTGTTCTATACATCTGTGTCTCTTTTGCTTTCTCACATATAGGGTTGTCATTACCATCTTTCAAAATTCCATATATATGCCTTAGTATACTGTATTGGTCGGGGAAGGCAATGGCACCCCACCGCAGTACTTTTGCCTGGAGAATCCCATGGACGGAGGAGCCTGGTTTGCTCCAGTCCATGGGGTCGCTAAGAGTCAGACACGACTGAGCGACTTCACTTTGACTTTTCACTTTCATGCATTGGAGAAGGAAATGGCAACCCACTCCAGTGTTCTTGCCTGGAGAATCCCAGGGACAGGGGAGCCTGGTGAGCTTCCGTCTATGGGGTCACACAGAGTCGGACACAACTGAAGTGACTTAGCAGCAGCAGCAGCATACTGTATTGGTATTTTTCTTTCTGGCTTACTTCATTCTGTACAATAGGCTCCAGTTTCATCCACCTCATTAGAACTGATTCAAATGTATTCTTTTTAATGGCTGAGTAATATTCCATTGTGTATATGTACAACAGCTTTCTTTATCCATTCATCTGCTGATGGACATCTAGGTTGCTTCCATGCCCTGGCTATTATAAACAGTGCTGCGATGAACATTGGGGTACATGTGTCTCTTTCAATTCTGGTTTCCTCAGTGTTTATGCCCAGCAGTGGGATTGCTGGGTCATATAGCAGTTCTATTTCCAGTTTTTAAAGGAATCTCCACACTGTTCTCCATAGTTGGCTGTACTAGTTTGCATTCCCACCAACAGTGTAAGAGGGTTCCCTTTGGTCCACACCCTCTCCAGCATTTATTGCTTATAGACTTTTGGATAGCAGCCATTCTGACTGGCATGAAATGGTAACTCATTGTGATTTTGGTTTGCATTTCTCTGATAATGAGTGATGTTGAGCAGCTTTTCATGTGTTTGTAGGCCATCTGTATGTCTTTGGAGAAATGTCTGTTTAGTTCTTTGGCCCATTTTTTGATTGGGTCATATATTTTTCTGGAATTGAGCTGCAGGTGTTGCTTGTATATTTTTGAGATTAATTCTTTGTCCGTTGCTTCATTTGCTAATATTTTCTCCCATTCTGAAGGCTGTCTTTTCACCTTGCTTATAGTTTCCTTTGTTGTGCAGAAGCTTTTTAAGTACAATTAGGTCCCATTTGTTTATTTTTGCTTTTATTTCCAATACTCTGGGAGATGAGTCATAGAGAATCCTGCTTTGATTTATGTTAGAGAGTGTTTTGCCTATGTTTTCCCCTAGGAGTTTTATAGTTTCTGGTCTTACGTTTAGATCTTTAATCCATTTTGAGTTTATTTTTGTGTATGGTGTTAGAAAGTGTTCTAGTTTCATTCTTTTGCAAGTGGTTGACCAGTTTTCCCAGCACCACTTGTTAAGGAGACTGTCTTTTCTGCATTGTATATTCTGGCCTCCTTTGTCAAAGATAAGGTGTCCATAGGTGCATGGATTTATCTCTGAGCTTTCTATTTTTTTCCATTGATCTATATTTCTGTCTTTGTGCCAATACCATACTGTCTTGATGAATGTAGCTTTATAGTATAACCTGAAGTTAGGCAGGTTGATTCCTCCAGTTCTATTCTTCTTTCTCAAGCTTGCCTTGGCAATTTGAGATGTTTTGTATTTCCATACAAATTGTGAAATTATTTGTTCTAGTTCTGTGAAAAATAAGGTTGGTAGCTTGATAGGGATTGCACTGAATCTATACATTGCTTTGAGTAGTATACTCTTTTCACTATATTGATTCTTTCAATCCACAAACATGGTATATTCTCCATCAATTAGTATCCTCTTTGATTTCTTTCATCAGTGTTTTATAGTTTTCTATATATAGGTCTTTTGTTTTTTAAGTAGATATATTTCTAAGTATTTTATTCTTTTCATTGCAATGGTGAATGGGCTTGTTTTCTTAATTTCTCTTTCTGTTTTCTCATTGTTAGTGTATAGGAATGCAAGGGATTTCTGTGTGTTGATTTTATACCCTGCAACTTTACTATATTCATTGATTAGCTCTAGTGATTTTCTGGTGGAGTCTTTAGGGTTTTCTATGTAGAGGATCATGTCATCTGCAAACAGTGAGAGTTTTCCTTCTTCTTTTCCAATCTGGATTCCTTTTACTTCTTTTACTGCTTTGATTGCTGTGGCCAAAACTTCCAAAACTATGTTGAATAGTAGTGGTGAGAATGGGCACCCTTATCTTGTTCCTGACTTTAGGAGAAATGCTTTCAAGTTTTCACCATTGAGGATAATGTTTGCTGTGGATTTGCCATATATAGATTTTATTATGTGGAGGTATGTTCCTTCTTAAATTGAATGTTCCTCCTTAAAATGAAGAAAGTAGGGAAAACCACTAGACCATTCAGGTATGACCTAAATCAAATCCCTTATGATTATACAGTGGAAGTGAGAAATAGATTTAAGGGCCTAGATCTGATAGATAGAGTGCCTGATGAGCTATGGAATGAGGTTCGTGACATTGTACAGGAGACAGGGATCAAGACCATCCCCATGGAAAAGAAATGCAAAAAAGCAAAATGGCTGTCTGGGGAGGCCTTGCAAATAGCTGCGAAAAGAAGAGAAGCGAAAAGCAAAGGAGAAAAGGAAAGATATAAACATCTGAATGCAGAGTTCCAAAGAATAGCAAGAAGAGATAAGAAAGCCTTCTTCAGTGATCAATGCAAAGAAATAGAGGAAAACAACAGAATGGGAAAGACTAAGGATCTATTCAAGAAAATCAGAGATACCAAAGGAACATTTCATGCAAAGATGGGCTCGATAAAGGACAGAAATGGTATGGACCTAACGGAAGCAGAAGATATTAAGAAGAGGTGGCAAGAATACACAGAAGAACTGTACAAAAAAGAGCTTCACGACCCAGATAATCATGATGGTGTGATCACTGACCTAGAGCCAGACATCCTGGAATGTGAAGTCAAGTGGGCCTTAGAAAGCATCACTAGGAACAAAGCTAGTGGAGGTGATGGAATTCCAGTTGAGCTATTCCAAATCCTGAAAGATGATGCTGTGAAAGTGCTGCATGCAATATGCCAGCAAATTTGGAAAACTCGGCAGTGGCCACAAGATTGGAAAAGGTCAGTTTTCATCCCAATCCCAAAGAAAGGCAATGCCAAAGAGTGCTCAAACTACCGCACAATTGCACTCATCTCACATGCTAGTAAAGTAATGCTCAAAATTCTCCAAGCCAGGCTTCAGCAATATGTGAACCGTGAACTTCCTGATGTTCAAGCTGGTTTTAGAAAAGGCAGAGGAACCAGAGATCAAATTGCCAACATCCACTGGGTCATGGAAAAAGCAAGAGAGTTCCAGAAAAACATCTATTTCTGCTTTATTGACTATGCCAAAGCCTTTGACTGTGGATCACAATACACTGTGGAAAATTCTGAAAGAGATGGGAATACCAGACCACCTGATCTGCCTCTTGAGAAATCTGTATGCAGGTCAGGAAGCAACAGTTAGAACTGGTCATGGACCAACAGACTGGTTCCAAATAGGAAAAGGAGTACGTCAAGGCTGTATATTGTCACCATGTTTATTTAACTTATATGCAGAGTACATCATGAGAAATGCTGGACTGGAGGAAACACAAGCTGGAATCAAGATTGCTGGGAGAAATATCAATAACCTCAGATATGCAGATGACACCACCCTTATGGCAGAAAGTGAGGAGGAACTAAAAAGCCTCTTGATGAAAGTGAAAGTGGAGAGTGAAAAGGTTGGCTTAAAGCTCAACATTCAGAAAACGAAGATCATGGTATCTGGTCCCATCACTACATGGGAAATAGAGGGAAAAACACTGGAAACAGTGTCAGACTTTCTTTTTCTGGGCTCCAAAATCACTGCAGATGGTGACTGCAGCCATTAAATTAAAAGACGCTTACTCCTTGGAAGGAAAGTTATGACCAACCTAGATAGCATATTCAAAAGCAGAGACATCACTTTGCCAACAAAAGTTTGCCTAGTCAAGGCTATGGTCTTTCCTGTGGTCATGTATGGATGTGAGAGCTGGACTGTGAAGGCTGAGTGCCGAAGAATTGATGCTTTTGAACTGTGGTGTTGGAGAAGACTCTTGAGAGTCCCTTGGACTGCAAGGAAATCCAACCAGTCCATTCTGAAGGAGATCAGCCCTGGGATTTCTTTGGAAGGAATGATGCTAAAGCTGAAACTCCAGTATTTTGGCCACCTCATGCGAAGTGTTGACTCATTGGAGAAGACTCTGATGCTGGGAGGGATTGAGGGCAGGAGGAGAAGGGGATGACAGAGGATGAGATGGCTGGATGGCATCACTGACTCGATGGACGTGTGTTTGAGTGAACTCCGGAGTTGGTGATGGATAGGGAGGCCTGGCGTGCTGCGGTTCATGGGGTGGCAAAGAGTCGGACATGACTGAGCTACTTATCTGATCTGATCTGATGTTCCTTCTAGTCCTGCTTTCTGGAGAGCTTTTATCATAAATGGATATTGAATTTTGTCAAAGGCTTTCTTTGCATGTATTGAGATAATCATATGGTTTTTATGTTTCAATTTGTTCATGTGGTGTATGTATTACATTGATTGATTTGTGGATGTTGAATAATCCTTGGATCCCTGGTCATGATATATGATCTTTTTAATGTGTTGTTGGATTCTGTTTGCTAAAATTTTGTTAATGATTTTTGCATCTATGTTCCTCAGTGATATTGGCCTGTAGTTTTCTTTTTTTGTGTGTGGCATCTTTGTCAGGTTTTGCTATTAGGGTGATGGTGGCCTTATAGAATGAGTTTGGAAGTTTACCTTCCTCTGCAATTTTCTGGAAGAGTTTGAGTAGAATAGGTGTTAGCTCTTCTGTAAATTTTTGGTAGAATTCAGCTGTGAAGCCGTCTGGACCTGGGCTTTTGTTTGCTGGAAGATTTCTGATTACAGTTTCAATATCTGTGGTTGTGATGGGTCTGTTTAGATTTTCTATTTCTTCCTGGTTCAGTTTTGGAAAGTTGTACTTTTCTAAGAATTTGTCCATTTCTTCCAAGTTGTCCATTTTATTGGCATATGGTTGCTGATAGTAGTCTCTTATGATCCTTTGTATTTCTGTGTTGTCTGTTGTGATCTCTCCATTTTCATTTCTAATTTTGTTGATTTGATTCTTCTCCTTTTTTTTTTGATGAGTCTGGCTAATGGTTTGTCAATTTTATTTATCTTCTCAAAGAACCAACTTTTAGCTTTGTTGAATTTTGCTATGGTCTCTTTTGTTTCTTTTGCATTGAGTTCTGCCCTAATTTTTAATATTTCTTTCCTTCTACTAACCCTGAGGGTCTTCATTTCTTCCTTTTCTGGTTGTTTTAGGTGTAGAGCTAGGTTGTTTAAAGTCTGTATTTTTATGAACCTTCCCCTTAGCACTGCTTTTACAGTGTCCCATTGGTTTTGGGTTATTTTGTTTTCATTTTAATTCGTTTCTATGCATATTTTGATTTCTTTTTTGATTTCTTCTGTGATTTATTGGTTATTCAGTAGCTTGTTGTTCAGCCTCCATATGTTGGATTTTTAAACAGTTTTTCGCCTATAATTAGCATCTAATCTTACTGCATTGTGGTCAGAAAAGAGGCTTGGAATGATTCCATATTTTTTCAATTTACCAAGGCCTGATTTATGGCCCAGGATGTGATCTATCCTGGAAAAGATTCCATGTGCACTTGAGAGAAAGGTGAAATTCATTGTTTTGGGGTGAAATATCCTATAGATATTAATTAGGTCTAAGTGGTCTATTGTATCATTTAAAGTTTGTGTTTCCTTGTTAATTTTCTGTTTAGTTGATCTATCCATAGGTGTGGTGGGGTATTAAAGTCTCTCACTAATATTGTATTACTTTAATTTCCCCTTTCATGCTATGCTATGCTATGCTAATTCACTTCAGTTGTGTCCAACTGTGTGCGACCCCATAGACGGCAGCCCACCAGGCTCCCCCGTCCCTGGGATTCTCCAGGCAAGAACACTGGAGTGGGTTGCCATTTCCTTCTCCAATGCATGAAAGTGAAAAGTGAAAGGGAAGTCGCTCAGTCGTGTCCGACTCTTAGCGACTCCATGGATTGCAGCCCAACAGGCTCCTCCATCCATGGGATTTTCCAAGCAAGAGTACTGGAGTGGGGTGCCATTGCCTTCTCCATACTTATTAGCATTTGCCTTACATAATGTGGTATTCCTATGTTGGGTGCATATATGTTTATAATTGTTATATTCTTGGATTGATCCATTGATTATTATGTAGTGTCGTCCTTTGCCTCTTTTCACAGCCTTTATTTCAAAGTCTATTTTATCTGATATGAGTATTGTTACTCCTGCTTTCTTTTGGTCTCTATTTGTGTGAAATATCTTTTTCCAGCCCTTCACTTTCAGTTTGTATGTGTCCCTTGTTTTGAGGTGGGTCTCTTGTAGACAGCATATATAGGGTCATGTTTTTGTATTCATTTAGCCAGTCTTTGTCTTTTGGTTGGGGCATCCAGCCCATTTACATTTAAAGTAATTATTGATAAGTATGATCCCATTGCCATTTACTTCATTGTTTGGGGTTCAAGTTTAAACACCCTTTCTGTGTTTCCTTTCTACAAAGATCCTTTAGCGTTTGTTGGAGAGCTGGTTTGGTGGTGCTGAATTCTCTCAGCTTTTGCTTGTCTGTAAAGCTTTTGATTTCTCATTTATATTTGAATGAGATCCTTGCTGGGTACTGTAATCTGGGCTATAGGTTTTCTCATTCATCACTTTAAATGTGGACTGCCATTCCCTTCTGGCCTGAAGACTTTCTATTGAAAGATCAGCTGTTATCCTTATGGGAATCCCCTTGTGTGTTATTTGTTGTTTTTCCCTTGCTGCTTTTAATATTTGTTCTTTGTGTTTGATCTTTGTTAATTTGATTAATATGTGTCCTATATGCAGAGTACATCATAGAAACGCTGGACTTGAAGAAACAGAAGTTGGAATCAAGATTGCTGGGAGAAATATCAATAATCTCATATTTGGAGAAGACCCCCCCCTTAGGGGAAAAAGAGGGAAGGAAAAAAAAGCCTTTTGATAGAAATGAAAGTGGAGAGGAAAAGGTTGGCTTAAAGCTCAACATTCAGAAAACGAAGATCATGGCATCTGGTCCCATCACTGCATGGGAAATAGAAGGGGAAACAGTGGAAACAGTGTCAGACTTTCTTTTTCTGGCTCCAAAATCACTGCAGATGGTGACTGCAGCCATGAAATAAAAACGCGTTCTCCCCTGTAAGGAAAAGTTATGACCCCACTTAATATTAAAAAAAAAAGACAACATTTTTTTTCCAACAAACATACTCCTCTTCTAGGTTCTTTTTTTTCTTCTGTTTTTATGTGTGTGTGGGCGGGAGCGAAAGAGGGGGGAGGGGGGAGTAGTGTTGTTTTTATTTTACTGTGGTGTTGGAGAAGACTCTTGAGAGTCCCTTGGACTGCAAGGAGATCCAACCAGTCCATTCTGAAGGAGATCAGCCCTGGGATTTCTTTGGAAGGAATGATGCTAAAGCTGCAACTCCAGTATTTTGGCCACCTCATGCGAAGTGTTGACTCATTGGAGAAGACTCTGATGCTGGGAGGGATTGAGGGCAGGAGGAGAAGGGGACGACAGAGGATGAGATGGCTGGATGGCATCACTGAATCGATGGATATGAGTCTGAGTGACCTCCGGGAGTTGGTGATGGACAGGGAGGCCTGGCGTGCTGTGATTCATGGGGTCACAAAGAGTTGTACATGACTGAGCGACTGATCTGATCTGATCTGTGGTGTTTTGGCTTGGGTTTATCCTGTTTGGGACTCTCTGGGTTTCTTGGACTTGGGTGACTATTTCTTTCCCCATTTTAGGGATGTTTTCAACTATTATCTCCTCAAGTATTTTCTCATGGTCTTTCTTTTTGTCTTCTTCTTATGAGACTCCTATGATTCGAATGTTAGGGCATTTCACATTGTCCCAGAAGTCTCTGAGGTTGTCCTCATTTCTTTTAATTTTTTTAATTTTTTCCTCTCTGTTTCATTTATTTCTGTCATTGTATCTTCTACCTTACTTATCCTATCTTCTGCCTCCATTATTCTACTGTTGGTTCCCTCCAGAGTGCTTTTAATCTCATTTTTTGCATTATTAATTATATATTGATCCTTTTTTATTTTTTCTAGGTCCTAGTTAAACATTTCTCTCATCTTCTCAATCCTTGTCCCCAGGCTATTTATCTGTAATTCCATTTTGTTTTCAAGATTTTGGATTATTTTCACTATCATTATTTGGAATTCTTTTTCAAGTAGATTGCCTATCTCTTCCTCTTTTGTTTGGTTTGGTGGGCATTTATCCTGTTCTTTTACCTGCAGGGTGTTTCTCTGCCTTTTCGTCTTGTTTATAATGCTGGGTTTGGGGTGGCCTTCCTGTATTCTGGCAGTTTGTGGTTCTTTATTGTGGAGGTTCCTCCCTGTTGGTGGGGTTGTACAGGTGGCTTGTCAACGTTTCCTGGTTAGGGCAGCTTGTGTCAGTGTTTTGGTGGATGGAGCTGGATTTCTTCTTTCTGGAGTCCAGTGACGTGTCCAGTAGTGAGTTTTGAGATATCAGTGGGTTTGGTGTGAATTTGGGCAGCCTGTATATTGAAGCTCAGAGCTATGTTCCTGTGTTGCTGGCGAATTTGCATGGTATGTCTTGCTCTAGAACTTGTTGGCCCTTGGGTGGTTCTTGATTTCAGTGTAGGTTAGGAAGCTTTGAATGAGCTCTTATCTATTAATGTTCCCTGGAGTCAAGACTTCTCTGGTGTTCACAGGTTTGGACTTAAGCCTCCTGCCTCTGGATTTCAGTCTTATTCTTACAGTAGCCTCAAGACTTCTCCATCTGTACAACACCAATGATAAAACACCTAGGTTAATGATGAAAAGTTTCTCCACAGTGAGGGACACCCAGAGAGGTACATAGAGTTACATGGGAAGAGAAAAAAGAGGAAGGAGACAGAGGTGACCAGAAGGAGAAGAGGGTGAATCAAAAGGGAGAGAGGAAGCTAGCCTGTAATCACTTCCCTATGTGCTCTCCACAGTCTGGACCCCTCAGAGATGTTCACGGAGTTACACAGAGGAGAGAAGAGGGAGGAAGGAGACAGAGGTGGCCAGGAGGATAAAAAGGTGGAATCAAAAGGAGAGAGACAGATTCAGCCAGTAATCTGTTCCCTAAGTGTTCTTCACAGGCTGGAACACACAAATAGATTCATGGAGTTGGGTAGAGAAGAGAAGGGGAATGGAGGAGATAGAGCCGACCTGGTAGAGAAAAAGCAGAGTCAAAAGGTGGAGAGAGCAATCAACCTAGTAATCTCACTCCTAAGTAAAAATGGGTACTGAAGATTGGGTCTTAAAGGTACAAAATTGATAACAAATAAAAAAAAACAAACAAAAACAAAGATTAAAAATCTAGAGTAGAGGTTAGATTCTCAAAAATACAATATTAAAACAAAAGAAAACAAATTCACAAAATTATATATATGAAATTTGCTTTAAAAATAGGGTCTTTTTTTTTGCAAGGTAATATGTTATAAAAATGAAAATTAAAGGAGTAATAGGGGACTTAAAATAAAAAAATGATAATAGTAAAAATATATCTAGGACTTTCTCTGGAGCTGTTGCATACAGTGTGGGGTCAGTTCATTTTCAGATAGTTCCTTGATCCGGCTTGTACTTCTCAAGATCTATAGGTTCTTCCTATGTAGTCGGTGCTAACTATAGGGTTTTAGTCTATTGCACCTGTCACTTCCAAAGTGGTTCCCTCTGTTTATTTTAGCTTCTTCTGTTTGCTGGTCTCTTCAGTGTCTAATTTCTGCCCTGACACAAGGGGGCGGTGGTGGTCACTTTTTAAGGCTCACTTAAAAAGTTCAGTAGTGCTGTGGGGAGGGAGGAACACTGCAAACAAATATCACTGGCATGTGTGGGGAGTGCTCTCAGTGTTTCAGCTGCACTGGCTTTGCCCCTGCTCACGGTGTGTGTGCTTTCCCAGTCTACACTGCTCAGGCTCTAGGTTGCTCTGCCGGGAACTGTCTGATGTGGGCCCTGTGTTGTGTGCATTCCCCAGGTCTAAGCCGCTCAGGTTCAGGTTCTGGGGTACTCCACGAAGGTGCAGACTTGGCTGGGGCTGCGTTTTGTGCCCGTCCCAGGTCCGAGCAGCTCAGGTGACCAGGTGCTTGGCGAGTGCAGTCACCTCCAGTTGAAGGCTGTGTCTTATCACCTCCCCCTTTCCAGCTGCTTGGTTTTCTGGGTGCACAACGGGCGTGCCTTCTCAGGTGTGCCTTGTATCTCTTCTGGGGAGTTGATCTCTGTCTGTGACCCTCCCAGGAGATGTCGACTATCCAGAATCCCAAGAAGTCTTGGTTAGCAACGAAGACTTGGTTAGTCTGCTGCAGTTTAGTATAGGATGCCTCTCTGAGGCAGCAATTTCCCCTTCCAGCTCTGGCTGCCCTCACCTGCCTGTCTCTGGTGGGGGATAGGCTGGTCTGCTGTTGGCTAGCTCTGCTCAGTCCTTTGTTGTGTGAGCAGGCCTGGCAGTGTCTTATGTTAGGGCTTTTTTGCGGGATAGCTATCCCACAGTCTGGGTTGCTGTCTCAAGTTAGTTCCTTCAGATTGCCCTTGGGGCATTCAGGCCTGGTCCTTACCCTAAGCAATGCAGCCCATGCCTCCCTGTCCAGCCCCCAGTTGCTAGTGGTGGATGCGAGTGTTGGGGCTGCTTCTCCACTGGGGGAGTTACCGTTGGGCACATAATCTGTGGGTTTTATTTATTTATTTTACCTCCTGGTTTTGTTGCCCTTTGAGATTCCAAGACTCGCCACAGACCTGCTGGTGAGAGTGTTTCCTGGTGGTTGGAAACTTATCTCTTTTTTAAGACTCCCTTCCAGGAACAGATCTCCATCCCTACCTCTTTTGTGTCTCTTTTTATCTTTTATATTTTGGCTTACCTCCTTTCGAAGACAATGGGCTGCCTTTCTGGGTGCCTGATCTCCTCTGCCAGCATTCAGAAGTTGTTTTGTGGAATTTGCTCAGCATTCAAATGTTCTTTTGATGAATTTGTGGGGGAGAAAGTGATCTCCCCATCCTATTCCTCCTCCATCTTGGCACTGCCACTCTGAACTTGCTTTAGAAGGAAGAAAATCCATACAATTGCAAAACAGAATCAATTCTCCATTTTCAAACTATACCTATTCTTTTGCAGTTTTGGCAGTGATCACCTAGAGTATAGGTTTGTGCTTTCTCACTGTCAGGTTTAGCATCATTAAAGAGCAGACAGCCCCAAAGAGTAAAATCTGAAAACTTTCTATTCTTATTGAGAAAATATGTATGCTGTAACATATTATGAATATATTATTAATAATCTTAAGAAAGGGAATTAAGATTATTTTATAGAGAAATAATCTATCCAGAAATTTTCAACCACTCAACACTTATTAGAATGGCATAAATTGAGAACACTGACAACACAAAGTGCTAGGGAGATTGTGGAGTAGCAGTAACTCTCATCCAATTCTGATGGGAATGCAAAGAGGTACAGCATCACTGGAAAACAGTTTGACTGTTCCTTACAAAACCGAACATACTCTTACCATTTAATCTAGCAATTATATTACTCAATATTCATTCAGATGAGTTGCAAACTTCTGTCCACACAAAAATCTGCACATGAACATTTATTCAGCTTTATTCATAATGCCTCAAACTTGGAAGCAACCAGTATGTCCTTCATTAGGTGGAATGGATAAATAAAACAGTACACTCAGACAGTGCAGTATTATTTAGTGCCTTAAATCAAGTGATCTTTGAGGTATGAAAAACATGAATTAACCTTAAATACATATTACTAAGTGAAAGAAATTACTCTGAAAATATTATACACTATATGATACTCTAGAAAAACAAAATCGTGGAGACAATAAAAGGATGAGTGGTTTCCAGGTGTCTTGGGAAGAAGGGAAGGTGAGTAATTGAAACATAAAAGATTATTAGGGTGGTGCAACTACTCTGTGTGAAATTATGATGATGCATACATTCCATCATATATTTTTCAAATCCCATGGAATGTACAACAAATGTGGACCCTAATATAAACTATGGACTCTTAATGATAATGCTGTGTCAGTGTCAGTTCAATGCTTATAACAAATGTAACACTCTGGTGTGAAATGTAGATAATGGAGGAGGCTATCCGTGTGTAGGATTAGGGGATATATGGGAAATCTCTTACCTTCCACTCGATTTTTCTGTGAATGTACAACTACCGTAATAATAAAATATTTTAAAAGAAACTATAATTATAACAGTTTTATCCTTTTTGTTTTAGGTCTGGAATATTTGCAGTTAAATAATTTTCCCTTTTAAGATGTTTATATAATGCTTTCTTGATAAGAGTAATTCTATCTTTATTTTGGTGCTAGAGATGTATATGCACAGACATATAGCATCACTAATAATTAATGGCAAAATTCCCCATCATGAACATTTTTTTTGGTAAATCAAAATTGGCTTTTGGCCCTCTACTGTACTACCTACCACATTACTGGCATTACTTGTCTTGCCTCCTCTAAAGGATGCCTCAATTACTGAAAGTGTTGCATTACCAGATGCTGTTTTACATTTGGACTTACTGAGGCCTTTATATATTTGACTAGAATATAAATACTTGACCCTAGACTCAGAGGAGTTATGCTGTAACTTGTATATTGAATCCTCTTACTCCTTCTCCTTATTTTTTTTTAGAATTCTTGCCATTAGTTATAAAAGCCACTAAAATGACTCTGTTAGCTGTAATTTTATTAGCTAACACCCATTAGCTATTATTCATTAGCACCCACCTCAGGGAAACTGTATTTTCCCTAAAATTGTCACCTTTAAAGTGATGGACATTCTTTCTTTAATTATGTACAAATGTCAGATATTTCAAAATGTGAATACCAGAGTCTTTTACTGCATATGCCTAAGCTTTCTGGTTCATACTGGCCATATTCTTTGGATTCAAGTACAGAAAGATCTGTTTTACTTGCTGGTCAGAAAAAACTATGTAATGATGAAAATATTATTGTATTTATTGATGGTTTTATAGCTGTTTCAGAATAGCATTCATCATTGTCTTTTGCAGGAAGTTTTCTACTAGCTTCCATGTTAATGTTAACATTTTAGGGAATTGTATCAAAGAAACATTTTGAGAATGTTAAAAAATGAAAAAAAAATTTATGATCTCATGAAAGTCTATGCACATATTAATTAAGGAATATCTTTTTAAAGAAGAAAATATTAAATATAATACAGGAGGACAGGGGAATTCTGCAAAACTGAAATAAATATTATAATAATTTATTTTCTAAACAGACTTAAAAAAATAGATCCTTATCACATAAAGCTGGGAGGAAAGGCACCATGAGTTGAAAGAGAACACATTTTTTAAAGAAGTGCATAATATTCTGATTTTGTCTAATTTTACAGCAACTTTATGGGAAGAAACTGTCAGCCATTTAATTGAAACAGAATGATAAAGGAACTCAAGTAATTCATTTTTGTTCATTTTTATTGTGACATAGCTTTAGATAAAGCATCAGATCAGATCAGATCAGTCGCTCAGTCGTGTCCGACTCTTTGCGACCCCATGAACCGCAGCACGCCAGGCCTCCCTGTCCATCACCAGCTCCCGGAGGTCCCTCAGACTCGCATCCATCGAGTCAGTGATGCCATCCAGCCATCTCATCCTCTGTCGTCCCCTTCTCCTCCTGCCCTCAATCCCTCCCAGCATCAGAGTCTTCTCCAATGAGTCAACTCTTCGCATGAGGTGGCCAAAATACTGGAGTTTCAGCTTTAGCATCATTCCTTCCAAAGAAATTCCAGGATTGATCTCCTCCAGAATGGACTGGTTGGATCTTCTTGCAGTCCAAGGGACTCTCAAGAGTCTTCTCCAACACCACAGTTCAAAAGCATCAATTCTTCGGCGCTCAGCCTTCTTCACAGTCCAGCTCTCACATCCATACATGACCACAGGAAAGACCATAGCCTTGACTAGGCGAACCTTTGTTGGTAAAGTGATGTCTCTGCTCTTGAATATGCTATCTAGGTTGGTCATAACTTTCCTTCCAAGGAGCAAGCGTCTTTTAATTTCATGGCTGCAGTCACCATCTGCAGTGATTTTGGAGCCCAGAAAAACAAAGTCTGACACTGTTTCCACTGTTTCCCCATCTATTTCCCATGCACTGATGGGACCAGATAAAGCATAACAGACTAAAAACCATCTGTCAGATGAATGTAGACACCATTGTTATACAATTACAGGCATACTTATAAAAAAAAACAATAAAAGTTGCTACCAAAGTAAAATTTATACCAGCACTTGGAACACCCAAAATACTACGATAAATAAAAGCTTATATGTGAAAAAAATACTTTTGCTCATCAAAGAACATTATCAAGAAATTGAAAAAAATCTACAGAATGACACAAAATATTTACAAATTATATATATATATGTCTAATTTATAGGTCTAAATTATATATATATATACAAATAGGTCTAATATGCACAACATATAAAAACATATATATATAATATATATATAGGTCTAAATTTTATATATATATATATAATATGCACAACATATAAAAATATGTTTTTTATGCACAACATATAAAAATATATACATGCACAACATATATATATAATATATGTGTATATATTATATATAATATGTACAACATATAAAAATACATGTTTTTAATCTGCACAACATATATATATATGCACAACATATATATATATATATATATATAATATATATGCACAACATCAGATCAAATCAGATCAGATCAGTCACTCCGTTGTGTCCGACTCTTTGCGACCCCATGAACTGCAGCACGCCAGGCCTCCCTATCCATCACCAGCTCTCGGAGGTCACTCAGACTCACATCCATCGAGTCAGTGATGCCATCCAGCCATCTCATCCTCTGTCGTCCCCTTCTCCTCCTGCCCCAATCCCTCCCAGCATCAGAGTCTTCTCCAATGAGTCAACTCTTCGCATGAGGTGGCCAAAATACTGGAGTTTCAGCTTTAGCATCATTCCTTCCAAAGAAATCCTAGGGCTGATCTCCTTCAGAATGGAGTGGTTGGATCTCCTTGCAGTCCAAGGGACTCTCAAGAGTCTTCTCCAACACCACAGTTCAAAAGCATCAATTCTTCGGCGCTCAGCCTTCTTCACAGTCCAGCTCTCACATCCATACATGACCACAGGAAAGACCATAGCCTTGACTAGGTGAACCTTTGTTGGCAAAGTGATGTTTCTGCTTTTGAATATGCTATCTAGGTTGGTCATAACTTTCCTTCCAAGGAGTAAGCGTCTTTTAATTTCATGGCTGCAGTCACCATCTGCAGTGATTTTGGAGCCCAGAAAAAGAAAGTCTGACACTGTTTCCACTGTTTTTCCCTCTATTTCCCATGTAATGATGGGACCAGATGCCATGATCTTCGTTTTCTGAATGAACAACATATATATATAATATATATGCATATATTATATATATAATATATATAATATGCACAACATATAAAATGTTTTTTATATGCACAACATATAAAAATATATATAATATGCACAACATATAAAAAAACATTATATATATATATTATATATATATATAGGTCTAATTTATAGGTCTGCTGCTGCCAAGTCGCCCCAGTCATGGCCAACTCTGTGCGATCCCATAGACGGCAGCCCACCAGGCTCCCCCATCCCTGGGATTCTCCAGGCAAGAACACTGGAGTGGGTTGCCATTTCCTTCTCCAGTGCATAAAAGTCAAAAGTGAAAGTGAAATTATATATATATATATATATGTCTAATATGCACAACATATTAACAAAAAAACACTACTCAACAACAAAAAGACAACCGAATTAAAAAATGGATAAGGGATTTATTTAGACATTCATCCAAAGAAGATATACAATTGGCCAAGAAGCACATATAAAGAAGTAAATCATTATTATCCATTAGGGAAATGCAGATTAAACCACTAAATACCACATTGTACCCAATAGGAGGGCTATGATTAAAAAAATAAATAAAGGAAATAACATGTGTTGTTGAGGATGTAGAGAATGTAGAACCCTTAGGCAATATTTTTGGGAATGCAGTATGTTCAGTCACTATGAAATACAGTTTGTCAGTTCCTCAGTAAGTTAAGTGTAGAGTAACTTTATAAGTCAACAGTCTCACTCTTAGGTATGTATTTAAGAGAATTGAAAGCACAAGTTCATACTCTTGTACATAAGATGTACAGGAGTGTTCCTACCAGTATGACCCATAATAGCTAAAATAAAAAAATAAAGCAATTCAAATGTCTATCAATTAATAAATGGATAAAGCAAATGTGGTACATCCATACAGTGGAACATTATTTCATCATAAAAAGGGATGAAATACAGTATGTGTTATAAAATGGATCAACTTTGAAAACATTATGCTAAGTGAAGGAAAGTAAGATTGCTCAGTCTTGTGTGACTCTTTGCAACCCTATGGACTATAGCCTACCAGTTTCCTCCATCCATGGGATTTTCCAGGCAAGAGTACTGGAGTGGGTTGCCATTTCCTTCACCAAGGTATCTTCACCACCCAGGGGTTGAATGTGAGTCTCCAGCATTGCAGAAAGATGCTTTACCATCTGAGGCACCAGGGAAGCAAGTTAAGGAAGGCAAATACAACTAGTGGCATATTGTTTGATTCCATTTGTATGGAACATCCAAAACAGGTAGATACAAAAAGCAGATTAGTTTTAGTGGTTGCTGAGAATAGGGAGGAATGGGGAAATGACTGCTCAGTGGGTATGGAGTTTCTTTTGGGAATGATGAAAACATTTTGTAAAAAGAGATGGCAGTTGCAAAATGTTGAGAATGTACTAAATACCACTGAATTGTACACTTTTAAATGGTCAATTTTATGTTATGTGAATTTTGCCTCAATAAAAACAATGAAAAATACAAGTTTATAGAAAGGTCATGAATTAGGTAGAAACATATTGATACTTAGGTTTTATATTTTAGATAAAATTCAGTAACCCTCACTGATCAGATACAAGTGAAAGAATGTTATTGCAATAGAGTTGCTTGATTAAACTAAGTAAGTTTAGAAAACTTGAGTCCTTGACCTGTCACTGTTAAGCTGTGTGATCTAAGAAAAGTGATTTATCTTTTTTCTGCCTTTATAGTTGTACCTGTTAGCCTGAAAGAACTGTAAGGAACACACCTCTTCCCTTATATGAGTGATTTTATGTATATAGGAAAGGAGCTATTGTGGTTTCTACTTGAAAGGATGAGAAATGTGAAGAGCTTCAGAAGATACTCCAGAAAATCAATCCACAATATAGAAGATATAGAAAGCAGCCATTTGAAGTATAGTGAAGGAAAAGAGGCAAAAGAGCACAAATGAATCTGTGTTTCTTTGTATGAGTACTTAATGCGATTGTTTTTAGCCCAAATAGGATTAGAGAGTTTAGAGGCTGGAAGGAGCCTGAAGTTTGGAGAAGGATGGTGGAGGGTTGATGCAAAGAAATACTGTAACTCTTCAGATAACCTAAGAAAATATTCTGAGTCCTTGTCGAGGACTCCCTCAGAGATTACTTTTTCTGAAACTTCATTCTTTCAAATTCTTTTGAGAATCAAATGTTAGGATACTGTTTTTTTCTGTATCATTTCATTTGCTGTTTTATTAATTTTTCTCAGTATTGTTCACTTTGACCTGGCTTAACAAAGAACACTAGGATGAAATCACCCCATAAGAGAATTTATCTATTTAATACATGAACACAACTATAAAGTATACACCTATTTTCACCCAACTGCTTTCCTCTCTTTTTGGAATAGTGTTTAAATTTTCTATGAATGTTGTATATGTGCCCAGAAGTTATTTATAGCATTGGGTACATTTATGAATCAGATAATAACTATCTGCTAATTTGAATAGCCACAATCTCATTTCCTATTCTAAACTTGTGGAATGCTGTACTGTGCTTTCAAACAACTTCCAATCCCAGAGGTGACTATATTTCAGTGGAGGGTGATATGATTAAAGTATATACTCAGAAATGTGATCTTATAATAGTTTTTAACACAGAATTTCCAATAAAGCTAACAGGAGATGTGCTCACAGACTATAGATTTTGGCTCATTGTATAGTTTTTGAAGTGATTTGGGATCCTTTGAGGTGAAAAGTGGTATATAAATATAATATTCTACATTTTTTTTATTATGGTATCCTTCAAACAAATTGCAACATGGAACATTTTACAAAGATGGGAAATAAAACTTTAATTAAATAATAAGTGTAGAAAAGAAAGAGGAGACAGAATAAAGAAAGGAAATAGAAAGGACAGGCTTGAGCTACACTGTAAAAGAAGTGGATATATATTAGGATGTAACTATAAATCTTTACTAACAGTATTAATGATACATTGGGCTTCCCTGGTGGCTCAGGTGTTTAAGAATCTGCCTGCAATGCAGGAGAGCTGGATTCGATTCCTGGACTGAGAAGATCCCCTGGAGGAGGGCATGTCAACCCACTCCATATTCTTGCCTGGAGAATCCCCATGGACAGAGTAACCTGGTGGGCTACAGTCCATGGGAATCACAAAGAGTCAGACACGACTGAAGTGATTAATGATACATTAGTTTTATTCAGTTAGGAATTGATTCTGAGATAATTTATAATGGGAAATATTCATATTTAGGTATATTCTTTGAAAGATAAAGCATGCAAATTAACCTAAGTAGTGATCCAGGTTACCCAAACTAGTTAAAAAAAATGTTTTTCCTTATCTGTTCAACCTAGAGAGAAAAATTCAGTCTAGTTTTGCCAAGAAACTTTCTTGCTGTTTGCTGCTGCTGCTAAGTCGTTTCAGTTGTGTCCGACTCTGTGTGACCCCATAGACAGCAGCCCACCAGGCTCCTCTATCCCTGGGATTCTCCAGGCAAGACCACTGGAGTGGGTTGCCATTTCCTTCTCCAATGCATGAAAGTGAAAAGTGAAAGTGAAGTAGCTCAGTCATGTCCGACTCTTCACGACCCCATGGACTGCAGCCTACCAGGCTCCTCCATCCATGGGATTCTCCAGGCAAGAGTACTGGAGTGGGGTGCCATTGACTTCTCTAGTCCACTTCAAATTGAATTGGGCTTTCAAGGAAAACTAGATATGCAGGAATATTTATAAAGGGAGAGATTAGACAAATTAGAAAACATGATAAATCCTATGCTGGATTGTTTTTGGTTCTGTAGAAAACAAAATTTTAATTGAGCAAAGAAACCCTGTGACCAGAGTAGAATGAACAATGGTACAAAACACATGGGTGGCAGTATGTTTTTTAGAAGTAAAAACCAGATGGAAAATAACTTTAAAACAAAACTGGCATGAAAGGAAAAACATCCTCCAAGAATGTACTTTACAATTTTGAAAATTTTGTTTGTCTAACATATAAGCTGTATCCATCTAATTTTCCACTGGCTAAGGAAGATGACTAGGCTTCAACGGTATGTGAACTGAGAACTTCCAGATGTACAAGCTGGATTTAGAAAAGGCAGAGGAACCAGAGATCAAATTGCCAACATCTGTTGGATTATAGTAAAAACAAGATAATTCCAGAAAAACATTTACTTTTGCTTCATTGACTACACTAAAGCCTTTGACTGTGTGGATCACAACAAACTGTGGAAAGTTCCTCAAGAGATGGGAATACCAGACCAACTTACCTGCCTCCTACAAAACCTGTATCAGGTCAAGAAGCAACAGTTAGAACTGGACATGGAACAATGGACTGGTTCCAAATTTGGAAAGGAATACATCAAAGCTGTATATTGTCACCCTGCTTATTTAAGTTATATTCAGAGTACATCATGCGAAATGCCAGGCACAAGCACAAGCTGGAATCAAGATTGCCCGGAGAAATATCAACAACCTCATTTATGCAGATGACACCACACTTATGGCAGAAAGTGAAGAACTAAAGAGCCTCTTGATGAAGGTGAAAAGAGAGTGAAAAAGCAGGCTTAAAACTCAACATTCAAAAAACGAAGATTATGGCATCCGGTCCTATTGCTTCATGACAAATAGATGGGTAAACAATGGAAATGTGAAAAACTTTATTTTCTTGGGCTCCAAAATCACTGCAGATGGTAACTGCAGCCCTGAGATTAAAAGGTGCTTGCTCCTTGGAAGAAAAGCTATGACCAATGTAGACAGCATATTAAAAAGCAGAGACATTACTTTGCTGACAAAGGTCTGTTTAGCCAAGACTATGGGTTTTCCTATTGTCATGTATGGATGTGAAAATTGTACCATAAAGAAGGCTGAACACTTTCAAAGAATTGATACTTTTGAACTGTGGTGTTGGAGAAAGACTCTTGAGAGTCCCTTGGACAGCAAGATCAAACCAGTCAATCCTAAAGGAAATCAATCCTGAATATTCATTGGAAGGACTGAAGCTGAAGCTGAAGCTCCAATACTTTGGTCACATGATGCTAAGAGCTAACTTGTTGGAAAAGACCCTGATGCTGGGAAAGATTGAAGGCAGGAGGAGAAGGGGACGACAGGGGATGAGATGGTTGGATGGTATCACTGACTCAATGAACATTAGTTTGAGGAAACTGGAGATGGTGAAGTACGGGGAAGCCTGGTGTGCTGCAGTCCAAGGGGTTGCAAAGAGTTGGACATGGCTGAACAACTGAACAACGAGGAAGGTAGCTCAGTGGTAAAGAATTTGCTGCATTGCAGTAGAGTCTGGTTTGATCTCTGAGTTGGGAAGATCCCCTGAAGAAGAAAATGCAACCCTCTCAAGTATTCTTGCCTGGAAGATTCCATGGACAGAGGAGCCTGGTGGGCTAAAGTCCATGAGGTGGTAAAAGAGTTGGACATGCCTTAGTGACTAAACAACAACGAAGGAAACAATACTAACTATAAAGGTCACTGATAAATGAACATAAAATACTCAAGTAACTCACATACATTTTAATTGCATGAGTTATTACATAAAAATTTATAGTTTACATTTATTATTAATCCAATAGTGTTTGAAATAATAATCTTAGAAAAATTATAATGAAATGGTGTTCACTTATCTCACTGCTAAAGATTCCATTATTGGTAAAGCAAGGAAATGTTGAGTACTTCGGAACCCCATAGCAATTTTTATTCAAATAGAAACTCATTCAGACTGGATTTATTTTTGGATATTTAACAGGTTCAAAGAGCTTTTCTTATTTTTCCAGGTTTATAGACCATTTGCATTTTTATTCAAGGCTTCAATCTTGAGATACATTAAGAGAATTCATTTTAGATGTATGGTGAAGATTTAGTCTTATGGCAAATTACCATAATTGTTAGTTCTGTGCATTTTAATATTATCTGTGTATTGTGTTCTGCCAACATGCATGTTACATGTTATTACTTTCATCAGATCAAACATTAGGAGAAAAAGGAACACAAAATAAACATAAAAATGTGACAACCAGTGTATGTCTTTTTTTAAAAAAAATTGAAGTATGATTGATTTACAATATTAAATTAATTTCAGGTGTGCAAAATAGTGATTAGAAATTTTTATAGATTATACTCCACGTATAGCATTATAAAATATTGGCTATATTCTTTCTGCTATAAAATATATCCTTGTAGCTTGTATGTTTTGGATGCAGTATACTGTGTACCTCTTAATTCCCTATTCCTATTTTCCCTTCCCTCTCCTCATTGGTGACAGCTAGTTTGTTCTCTATATCTGTGAGTCTATTTCTATTTTGCTACATTCAATAGTTTATTTTTTAGATTCTACATATAAGTGAAAACATACAGTGTTTGTCTTTCTCTGCTTGACTTATTTCACTAAACATAATACCCTCCAGATTCATCCATGTTGCTGTAAATGTCATTATTTCCTTTGATTTTATAGCTGAGTAGTATTCTATTGTATATGTATATCACATCTTCTTTATCCTTTCATCTGTTGCTGGACCCTTAGGTTGCTCCCATAACTTGATTGTTGTAGGTAATGATTCTATGAACATTGGGGAGCATGTATCTATTTGAATTAGTGTTTTTGTTTTTCAGATAAGTCCCAGCATGAAATTGTTGGATCATGTGGTAGTTCTATTTTTAGTTTTTTGAGGAACTTCTATATCATTGTCCACAGTGGCTACACCAAGTTCCATTCCCACCAACAGTGTAGGGGGATTCCCTTTCCCCACATCTTCACCAGCATTCATTATTCATTTTCGTTTTGATGATAGCCATTCTGACAGGTGTGAAGTGATGGCTCATTTTGGTTTTGATTTTCATTTACCTAAGAATTAGCAATTTTGAGTATCTTTCCATGTGCCTGTTGGACGTCTGCATGTTCTCTTTGGGAAAATGTCCATTCAGTTCTTCTGTTCATTGCCCATTTTTTAACCAGATTTTTTGGATGTTGAGTTGTATTATATGTTTGGAATATTAACCCCTTATCCATCATGTACTTTGCAAATATTTTCTCCCATTCAGTAGGATTTCTTTTCATTTTGCTGTGCAAAAGCTTTTAAGTTTAGTTAGGTCCAATTTATTTATTTTTACTCTTATTTCCTTTGCCTTAGGTGAGAGATAAAAAAAAAAAAAAATTGCCGTGATTTATATTAAAATGTTCTGCTTGTGTTTTCCTCTAGGAGTTTTATGGTTTCTGGTCTTATATTTAGATCTGTAATCCACTTGTAGTTTATTTTTGTGTGGTGGTGGTGGTGGTAGATAATGTTCTAACTTCATTGTTTTACATGTAGCTGTTCAGTATTCCCAGCACCACTTACTGAAAACATTGTCTTTTCTCTGTTGTATATTCTTGTTTCCTTTGTCATAGATTAATTGTTCAGGCATGTGTACATTTTCTTCTGGGCTCTCTATATTGATTCACTGATCTATATATCTGCCTTGTGCAAGTACCCATACTGTTTGATTACTGTAGTGTTGTAGTGTAGTCTAAAGTCAAGGAATGTGATACCTCCAGTTCTGTTCTTTTTGTCAATATTGTTTTGGCTCTTCAGGATCTTTTGTGTTTCCATAGAAATTTTAAAATTATTTCAGTTCTGTGAAAAATGCTATTGGCATTTTGATAGGAATTGTGCTGAGTCTGTAGATTGCTTTGGTTAGTAAGGTCATTTTACAATATTAATTTTTCCAGTTCACAATTTCTCATCAGTGTTTTATAATTTTCCAAGTATATATCTTTTACCTCCTTAGGCAGGTTTATTCCTAGGTATTTTATTTTCTTTAGTGCAATTGTAAATGGGATTGCTTTCTTAATTTCTTGTTTGTTGTTAGTGCATAGAAATGCAGGTTTCTGTATGTTAATTTTGTATCCTACAACTTTCCTAATTAATTGATGAGCTCTAGTCATTTTCTAGTGATGTCTCTAGGACATCCTATGTATAGTATCATGACATCAGCAAACAGTAACAGTTTTACTTCTTTCTTTTCAATTTGAGTTTCTTTTATTTCTTTTGTGTGTGTGTGTGTGTGTGTGTGTGTGTGTGTGTAACCTGATTGCTGTGCCTAGGACTTCTAATACTGTGCTGAATAGAAGTGGAGAGTATGGTCATCTTTATCTTGTTTCTGATCCTAGAGGAAATGCTTTCAGGTTTTCATCATTGAGTATGATGTTAGCTGTGGGCTTTTTATATATGATATCTATTATGTGCAGGTACATTCCCTCTATATCCCCATTCTGTAGAATTTTTATCATAAATGCATGTTGAACTTTGTTAAAAGATTTTTCTGTATCTATTAAAATGACTTTTATAAAAAGACTTTTATTCTTCAAATTGCTAATGTGATTTATCACATTGTTTCATTTGTGAATATTGAATCATCCTTGCATCCCATATCCCACTTGGTCATGGTATATGGTCCTTTAAATGTGTTGTGTAATTTGGTTTGCTAATATTTTGTTCAGCACTTTTACATCTATATTCATCAGTTATATTGCCTGTGGTTTTCTTGTGATATGTTTATCTGGTTTTGGTATCAGTGTGATGCTAGCCTCA
Source organism: Tragelaphus eurycerus (assembly GCA_935064755.1). Taxonomy (NCBI): domain Eukaryota; kingdom Metazoa; phylum Chordata; class Mammalia; order Artiodactyla; family Bovidae; genus Tragelaphus; species Tragelaphus eurycerus. The sequence continues at coordinate 4,631,507 of CAKXYN010000131.1, forward strand.
TAGAATGAATTCAGTATTCCTTTCTTTGCAATTTTTTGGAGTTGTTTGAGAAAGGTAGATATTCTTCTCTAAATGTTTGGTAGAATTCCCCTGTGAAGACATCTGGCCCTGGAATTTTGTTTGTTGGCAGGTTGTTTTTAAATCATGGGTTCAGTTTCATTATTGGTTCTACTCATTGCACATTTCTAGGAATTTGTGCATTTCTTCTAAGCTGTCCATTTTGTTGGCATATAGCTATTTGTATATAGCTATACCCTTTTTATTTCTATGGTATCAGTTGTAACTTCTTTTTCATTTCTGATTTTCTTGATTTGGACCCTCTCTTTTTTCTTGATGTGCTTAGCTTAAGGTTTATCATTAAAAAAAAATCTTTTCAAAGAACCAGCTCTTAGTTTCATCGATCTGTTCTATTTTTTTTTTTTTGGTCTCTATTTATTTCTGCTTTAATCTTTATTATTTATTTCCTTCTACTACCATTGTGTTTTGATTGTTCTTTTTCAAGTTCTTTCAGGTGTACAGTTAGGTTCTTTATTTGAAATCTTTCTTGTTTCCTGAGGTAATCTTGTATAATTCTAAGGAAGATAGCCTTATGAGAATTCCCTTGTATGTAACTAGTTACTTTTCTCTTGCAACTTTTAATGTTCTCTCTTTATCTATACTTTTGCCATTTTAATTACAATGTGTCTTGGTGTGTTTCTTTTCTGGTTGATCTTGCTTGGAACTTTCTTTGTGTAGACTTGGACATCTGTTTCCTTTCTCAGATTAGGGATTTTTTTTTTTTTTTTGTCAATTATACCTTCATATATACTCTCTGCCCCTTCCTCTCTCCCTTTTCTTCTGGGAACCCTATAATCTGAATGTTAGTATGTTTAATGTAGTCTCAGAGGTCTCATAAATGCCCCCATTTCTTTTTTTTTTATCTTTTCTGTTCATCTTCTGTGATTTCCACTATTCTCTTCCATCTTGCTGATCTTTTCCTCTGTATCATTTAGCCTACTTTTAATTCTTCCTAGTGTATTTTTCATTTAATTTCATCTTTGTTTGGTTTTATTTATGTTTTCTAACTCTGTAAACTTCTGTCTTCTCACTCTGTGCATCTATTCTTTTCCTGAGTTCTTTCAGTTTCTTTTATGATCTTTATCTTGAACTCTTTCTTAGCTAGATGGACTATCTGCACTTCACTTAGTTCTTCTTTTGGGATTTTATCCTGTTCTTCTGTTAGGAAAATGTTCATCTGTCATCTCATTTCACCTACCTTGCTGTTTTTATGTCTATGTATCTGGTATGTTGGCTACATTTCCTGAACTTGGAGAAGTGGCCTTTTTTTAGGAGCTATCCTACTAGTTCCAGAATCATGTACTCCTCTCTGGTCACTGGAGGTATATGCTCTAGTTGTGCCTTCTACGTGGGCTTCTTGGGTCCTTCTGTTGTGGTAGGATGAGTACTCTGGGTAGTCTAGCAGTCTTAACTGGCCCCTGGTCTAATTGGTTACCAGGTCCCACCTGGTGCAGAGACCTCTGGCTGCTGCTTGGTGAGGCTGGGTCACAAGGTGCCTGGATATAGAATTCTGGGTGTCCTGGAGCTAGTGCTGTCTCCTTGGTAGCCAAAGTTGGATTCCAGGAGATCCTGCACCTGGTACCTGCACAGTGGTGGATGGAGCTTGGTCCTAGAGCTAGTGTTGGTCCATTGGCAGGCAGAGCCAGGTTCTGGGGTTCTGCTGTTCCAGGTCTGGAGCTATTTTGCTGGTGGATGGGCTTTGTCCACTGGTTGCAGGAATGAGATGTTCCTGGGGCTGTTGTCTGCCTTCTGGTGGATGAGGCTAGTCACAGGGCTTGAACAGGCTCATTGGTGGGCAGAGTTAGTGATTCTGGGGCTGGTGCCTGCCTACTGTTGGGTGGAGATAGGTTCTAAAGTCTCTGGTTTAGATCTAGTGCCTGTGCACTGGTGTGTGGAGTTTGGTGCTGGCCCCTTTGGTGGCCAGGGCCATGTTCAGGGGTTTCTTTGGGCTCAGGATTTCTTAAGGCAAATTATTTGCTGGTTTGTGGATGGGGCTGTGTCTGTACGCAGTTAGTTGCTTGTCTCAGTATTGATGCTGACAGGGTGTTGGGTGAGGCTGGGTGCCAGTGCTAATAAGCTATAGGATGGAATTCTAAAATTATGCTTCCCAGCACCAGTGTCGTCATGGTAGAACAAGCTTGCCAAAATGGCTGTTGCCAGTTTCTATGTCCTCAGGGTGGGCTCCGGATGCTTCCTGCCTCTCTAAGAGGCTTATCAAGGTTAGCAGGTAGGTCTGACCCAGGCCCCAGTCAAAGTACTGCTTCTTCTTTGGCACATGTGAGATCTTTCTGTGCACACTTTGAGAGTAGAATCTATTTCCCACAGGCCTGTGAGTCTCCCAGGTGAAAACCCTGATGGTCTTTTAATCCAAATGGTCTAGGGAGTTTTCTTCCCAGCACAGGACTCTTATGCTGGGGAGTCTGATGTGTGCCTTGGGCCTCTTAGTTCTTGGGGAGAATTTCTGCACTTGTAATTATTCTTCCATTTTTGGGTTGCCCACCCAAACATATAGGTCTTAAGTATACCATAACTCTGCTCCTCCTATCCATTTCATTGTGATTTCTTCTTTATATCTTTAGTAGTAGTACTCTTGCCTGGAAAATCCCATGGACGGAGGAGCCTGGTGGGCTCCAGTCCATGGGGTCGCTAGGAGTTGGACACGACTGGGCGACTTGGCTTTCACTTTTCACTTTCATGCATTGGAGAGGGAAATGGCAGCCCACTCCAGTATTCTTGCCTGGAGAGTCCCAGGGACAGAGGAGCCTGGTGGGCTGCCGTCTAATGGGATCGCACAGAGTCGGACACGACTGAAGCGACTCAGCAGTAGCAGTAGATCTTTTCCGATAGGTCCAGGTCTCTTTTGCTCATAGGTGTTCTTTCAGTTCAGTTCAGTTCAGTCTCTCAGTCATGTCCAACTCTTCACAACCCCATGGACCACAGCATGTCAGCCCTCCCTGTCCATCACCAACTCCTGGAGTTTAATCAAACTCATTTCCATTGAGCCGGTGATGCCATCCAACCATGAGCCGGTGATGCCATCCAACCATCTCATCCTCTATCATCCCCTTCTCCTCCTGCCCTCAATCTTTCCCAGCATCAAGGTCTTTTCAAATGAATCAGCTCCTCACATCAGGTGGCCAAAATATTGAAGTTTCAGCTTCAGCATCCGTCCTTCCAATGAACACTCAGGGCTGATCTCCTTTAGGATGGACTGGTTGAATCTCCTTGCAGTCCAAGAGACTCTCAAGAGTCTTCTCCAACATCACAGTTCAAAAGAATCAGTTCTTCGGTGCTCAGCTTTCTTTATAGTCCAACTCTCACATCCATACATGACTAATGGAAAAACCATAGCCTTGAGGAGACAGACCTTGTTGGCAAAGTAATGTCTCTGCTTTTTAACATGCTGTCTAGGTTGGTCATAACTTTCCTTCCAAGGAGTAAGCGTCTTTTGATTTCATGGCTGCAATCACCACCTGCAGTGATTTTGGAGCCCTACAGTTGTAATTTTGGTATGTTCATGAGATGAGGTGAGCTCAGTGTTTTTCTACTCCACCATCTTTGCCTATCTCTTTAGTAGTGTGTAAGTCTTTTGTTAATGAAAGTTGGTCAGTTGTGCCCGACTCTTTGTGACCCCATGGACTATACAATCCATGGAATTCTCCAGGCCAGAATACTGGAGTGGGTAGCCTTTCCCTTCTCCAGCGGTCTTCTCAACCCAGGGATTGAACCCAGGTCTCCCACATTGTAGGCGGATTCTTTACAAGCTGAGCCACAAGGGAAGCCCAAGAATACTGGAGTGGGTAACCTAGCTCTTCTCAAGGGGATCTTCCCAATCCAGGAATCAAACCAGGATCTCCTACATTGCAGGTGGATTCATTAACAACTGAGCTATCCAGGAAGCCCGTAAGACATTTAACAGGCACTATCAAATGAGTGGAGTAGCTCCTCTCTGGCCTCCTATGCATGTGAAGCTGCTGCTCCTTGGACGTGGGATCGCTCCTCTCAGCCACCACCTGGGGCATGGGGTAGCTCCTCTCGGCTGCTCCTGTGCCGTTGCAGCTCGGTCACTGCCCCTGACCTTGAGCAAGCAGTAGCTCCTCTCAGCCATGCTTCTGCAGGGTCCGTTGCAGCTGCTGTGCTTCTGTGCGGTCCATCCCAGCTGCCACAATTGAACTATGGACGGAGGTTTCTGACATTGTACAGGGGACAGGGATCAAGACCATACCCATGGAAAAGAAATGCAAAAAAGCAAAATGGCTGTCTGAGGAGGCTTACAAATAGCTGTGAAAAGAAGAGAAGCGAAAAGCACAGGAGAAAAGGAAAGATATTCCCATTTGAATGCAGAGTTCCAAAGAATAGCAAGAAGAGATAAGAAAGCCTTCTTCAGCGATCAATGCAAAGAAAGAGGAAAACAACAGAATGGAAATGACTAGGGATCTCTTCAAGAAAATTTGAGATACCAAGGGAACATTTCATGCAAAGATGGGCTCGATAAAGGACAGAAATTGTAGGGACCTAACAGAAGCAGAAGATATTAAGAAGAGGTGGTAAGAATACACAGAAGAACTGTACAAAAAAGATCTTCATGGCCCAGATAATCACAATGGTGTGATCAATCACCTAGAGCCAGACATGCTGGTATGTGAAGTCAAGCGGGCCTTAGAAAGCATCACTACGAACAAAGCTAGTGGAGGTGATGGAATTCCAGTTAAGCTATTTCAAATTCTGGAAGATGATGCTGTGAAAGTGCTGCACTCAATATGCCAGCAAATTTGGAAAACTCAGCAGTGGGCACAGGACTGAAAAAGCTCCGTTTGGATTCCAATCGCAAAGAAAGGCAATGCCAAAGAATGTTCAAACTACAGCACAATTGCACTCATCTCACACGCTAGTAAAGTTATGCTCAAATTTTTCCAAGCCAGGCTTCAGCAACACGTGAACTGTGAACTTCCAGATGTTCAAGCTGGTTTTAGGAAAGGCAGAGGAACCAGAGATCAAATTGCCAACATTTGCTGGATCATGGAAAAAGCAAGAGAGTTCCGGAAAAACATCTATTTCTGCTTTATTGACTATGCCAAAGCCTTTGACTGTGTGGATCACAATAAACTGTGGGAAATTCTGAAACAGATGGGAATACCAGACCACCTGATCTGCCTCTTGAGAAACCTATATGCAGGTCAGGAAGCAACAGTTAAAACTGGACATGGAACAACAGACTGGTTCCAAATAGGAAAAGGAGTACATCAAGGCTGTATATTGTCACCCTGCTTATTTAACTTATATGCAGAGTACATCATGAGAAATGCTGGGCTGGAAGAAACACAAACTGGAATCAAGACTGCCAGTTATCAGTAACCTCAGATATGCAGATGACACCACCCTTATGGCAGAAAGTGAAGAGGAACTCAAAAGCCTCTTGGTGAAAGTGAAAGTGGAGAGTGAACAAGATGGCTTAAAGCTCAACATTCAGAAAACAAAGATCATGGCATCCTGTCCCATCACTTCATGGGAAATAGATGGGAAAACAGTGGAAACAGTGTCAGACTTTATTTTTCTGGGCTCCAAAATCACTGCAGATGGTGATTGCAGCCATAAAATTAAAGACGCTTACTCCTTGGAAGGAAAGTTATGACTAACCTAGATAGCATATTAAAAAGCAACGACATTACTTTGCCAACAAAGGTCCATCTAGTCAAGGCTATGGTTTTTCCTGTGGTCCTGTATGGATGTGAGAGTTGGACTGTGAAGAAAGCTGAGTGCAGAAGAATTGATGCTTTTGAACTGTGGTGTTGGACAAGACTCTTGAGAGTCCCTTGGACTACAAGGAGATCCTACCAGTCCATCCTAAAGGAGATCAGTCCTGGGTGTTCATTGGAAGGATTGATGCTAAAACTGAGACTCCAGTACTTTGGCCACCTCATGTGAAGGGTTGACTCATTGGAAAAGGCCCTGATGCTGGGAGGGATTGGGGGCAGGAGGAGAAGGGGATGACAGAGGATGAGATGGCTGGATGTCATCACTGACTCAATGAACATGAGTTTGAGTAAACTCCCGGAGTTGGTTATGGACAGGGAGGCTTGGCATGCCGTGATTCATAAGGTCACAAAGAGTTGAACATGACTGAGCCACTGAACTGAACTGATCAAATGAGTAGAGCATTGAAAATTTAAGACTGTTAAGAGTTTACTAGAAGTATACATGAGTAGATGGACAACATTTACTCTTCATTATTTTTTTTTTTCTTTAACTCTTTCTTCATTTTGATACAAGTCATCTCATCTGGGTAGTATCATACCCGATATACATCATGATTGTTTTGAAAAAAGAAAAGAGAAAAACATTGCATTAGCTAATTAATTTACTCATGCCACAGTATAGAACACACAGCTTGTTTAACCCCTTTGGTAATTTCTCTACTATTTGATACTTGTTATTAGAGCAAATGACAGAAGCTCTTTTCTGAAATGGAAGTAACCTAAATAAAGCAAAAGTAGAGTGGAGTACTACAGCGCTAGTGTAGTCTTAAGTGACAGCTATGGCTGAAGGCAGCTTTAGTGCTGCCTTCTCAGCTTTCATGTTGCCTAAAATAACAACTTCCTAGAGATTACAACGTATTTGGGTGTGTGCACTTGGATACACATGCACATGTATGTGTGCACACACACATTCACACATACATGCACACACACCACATATTTCTGTCTTGCCCCAAGCCTTTAACCAGAAATTCATACTTTAGAACATTTACTTTGAAACACAAGCATCTGTCTGCTTCTGCTGGAACAGGTCTGTTTGTAATTACAGAATCATGGCCTTTGCTGGATGAAATACTCATGTACACTCTACTGCCAAACTGCACTTATGGCATAGTAAACTGTAAACATTATCATATTAAAAGCAATTTAGCAACATGGTTCATGCCAACTTAAGAAAAATGTCATTTTAAACATTATTTAAGAACACTAGTTTCACAACTTTTACAACACTGGACCACCACAGTGTATTTATTATCTGCAATATATTTGGAGAAACTAAAATGAAAACAAAAAGATGTGACTGAACTCAGTCGTATAGTTCCCAAGTAATGACAATAAATTAATAAAGGGTCTCCATTAATTTCCTTTTTTAATTTATTTTAATTGGAGGCTAATTACTTTACAATATTGTGGTGGTTTTTGCCATACATTCACATGAGCAATCCTTTAACATCAAGGTCATCTGGTCCTTTTGATTTGGCTCCCAAGCTGTAGGCCACTTACTGCCTGGCATATCTATATACTGTAGTGGCTTGCTGTCTCATAAAGTACACAAAAAGAATAATGGACAATTTGGCCTATTGGGGTGGGAATGTATTTACCAAAGGGTGAATGGCAAAATGTGCTATTCTCCAGGTAAATTCCCTTGATCTACTTCTGTTTGTTATTCAAAAAGTCAGATCAAAGTGTGCATGCATGTATTTGTGTTGAGAGCTTCAAAACATAGTTTGAATGACCTAGAGATAGGTGTGAAATTTTGGATTAGCTAAAGCAATCTTTAGTGATATTCTACTACTCTTTTATTAGTGCATTGCTAATCTTTCCCTCCTTTTTTCCTTTCTTCCTTTCATTTTCCTTTTATTTTCTTCCCTGGGAGCTATTGAAGACTATAGAGTACAAAAATATCTATTGGCCAATAAGACTTTATAAAGAAATGATAAATTTAAGGCTGCAACTTGAATTTTGAATATAGATAGTATATTTTCCTTTCAGTTTTTTTTCACCAGAACACCTTTAAAGGGGTTATTTGTGACACAAATATTATAGTTTGAAAGTTTACCTAATTGTATTGCTTCATAAGTGGTAACTGTGACTAAGGAGTATTTGCTGACTCAGTTATTTCATGATCCTCTAGAATGAAAATAAAATAACTAGCTCATTTAGGGGGCAAAGAACTCTTTTATTTGGAAACAAAATTGTCTTAACAAAACCCAAATAAAATCTTATAATTTAGAATCTAGTACCAGATGGTCTTTAATATATGGCAGATTGATATAGAAACTTGTTTCAGTATTGACTCAACAACTCAGGAGCCATTTGCAGAAACTGCAATGTTTAATCAATATGGTGAATTATTCTACTATACAATTCAAATAGTATGTCTTTCAACAAGAATCACATGTAACTCTGTCTTAAATCAGTAAAAGCCAAGATGGATTGACCTCCAGTACTTTTGCACTAATGTGGGGAGACAATGTGATAGAAAAAGTGATGTCATAACTTCATGAATGTAATAGCACAACATTTCTTGTAATAAAAAAAGAAAACCCAGAAATATAGTAGCCCCTATAATTCTTATCTTTATAATTAAACATTTAGTTACATTCTGAATATGTAATATTCATTTGAATGAGTTATGCATTCCTTTTAAAATAACAGCACAATTGCAAAAAACAAAAAAATAAACACATAAAAAATAACAGCACAATTATTAGATGTAAGGATAAAATGGTAAAAAGTAGTAGTATCCAAGTTTCTTATTTCCTGTTCTGCCACTAATTAACTAAGTTACCTTAGTCACTTCACATCTCTGGGTTTCAACTTCTTTATCTCTGAAAATAATAATAAGGATTTAAACATCTCAAGGGTCCCTTTCATTTCTTATTAATCTATGATTTAATTTAAATAATCTTAATATTGATAATAATACTCTAAAAATTTAGCATTTAATACTTTTCATAAACAGTGTCTAATTACTATGAGATGATGACATGTGAAAAGGAGTAGAAAACTGACTTTTTTCTTTTTCCAAGTATTTTATAGTATTGTTCTGAGGAAAATAAATACTTAAGTTATCAGCAGTTGGCATTCACATCTCAATTATAGATAGAATATGAAAATTTCAAAATATTACACAAGACTTTTAAATTTATTCAGGGAAAAAAACAATAAGTAGGATAGGTTAATTTTGGATACATATTTATGTTATCAAAAGGAGTTGTATATTCTATGCTACAAAACAAATTACCAAAAAATTAATGGCTTAAAGATATACATTTACTATCTCACAATTTCTGTTGGTTAAGAATCTGCACACAGCTTATCTGAGTCCTCAGGAAATCTCTAATCAAGGTGTCTTTAAAAGCTGAATTTTCATATAGCAGTTTGACTGAGTAAGTGTCTGCTTCCAAGCTTTCTCAGGTTGTTGACACAATTCATTTCTTTACGTCTGTAGGACTCAGGGCAGATTGTTTCTTCAAAGCCTGCAAGAAGAACAAGACCCTATAGTAAGTCTGCTAGTAAGGGAGAGTTTTGTATAACATAACACAGTGATGGAATTGACATCCTATTACTTTTGAAATATTTTGTTGATTAAAAGAAAGTCATCAGTCTCACCTACACTTGAAGGGAGGGGAATATATGTAACAATTTGATCCATATCTTTGAGATCTGTAGAAACTATGACTCCTCTGCCTAGAAAGATGGTGACTACACACTGACCACAAGTCCCTGGATCGCAGACTGGTTGGAGCCACGAGGTTTCTGATTAAGATTCCCCCACCACCACCCTGTTACCTCATCTACAATCCATAAGAAGAAAGCACATAATCCCAACCTGAAATGTTGCCTTTATTTTTTTTTTAATTTATTTTATTTTTTTTTTTGATCAAGAATCTCTTTTATTGATTATCAGAAACATTACAAACATCTAGTATGAACAAATTGTAACATGATAGTGTTTAGTTTGAACAATTAATACATTTCAGATATAATATACATATTTCAATGCTATTCTCCCCAGTCATCCCACCCTCTCCCGGTCCCAGAGTCCAAAAGTCTGGTCTATATGTTGCCTTTAAAAACCCTTCCCTGAAAGCCACTGAGGAATTTTGGGGGTCTTTTAAGCTAGAGCTGACTGTTCTCCTTGTTTGTTGTTGTTCAGTCAGTAAGTCATGTCTGACTATTTGTGACCCCCATGGACTGCACATGCCAGGTTTCCTTATCCTTCACTGTCTCTCAGAGTTTGGTCAAACTCATGTCCATTGATTCAGTGATGCCATCCGACCATCTTATCCTCTGTCACCCTCTTCTCCTCCTGCTCTCAGTCTTTACCAACATTAGGGTCTTTTCCAGTGAGTCAGCTCTTTGCATCAGGTGGACAAAGTATTGGAGCTTCAGCTTGGACATCAGTCCTTCCAATGATGTTCAGGGTTGTTTTCTTGGGGAGCATGGGTATTCTGGTGGCGGATCCATCTCGATGTATAGTAAAAGTAATACAATATTGTAAAAAAAAAAATAAAATAAAATAAAAGTCAAAAAAATATATATATAAAAAAAAAAAAAAAAGATTGACTGCTTTTATCTCCTTGTTGTTCAAGGGACTCTCAAGATTCTTCTCCAGGACCATGATTCAAAAGCCTCGATTCTTTGGCCCTCAGTCTTCTTTTGGTCCAATTCTCACATGACCTCTGGAAAAACCATAGCTTTGACTATAATGGACCCTTGGATGTGAAAGTTGAAACCCAGAGAGGCAAAGTGATGCCTCTGCTTTTTAATATGCTCTCTAGGTTTGTCATAGCTTTTCTTCCAAGGAACAAGCATCTTTTAATTTTGTGGCTGCACTCACTATTGGCAGTGATTTTGGAGCCCAAGAAGATAAATTCTGTCACTGTTTCCACTTCTCTCCCATCTGTTTGCCATGAAGTGATGGAACCAGATGCCAGGATCTTAGTTTTTTGAATGTTGAGTTTTAAGCCAGCTTTTTCACTATCCTTTGTTGCCCTCATCAAGAGGCTCTTTAGTTCTTCACTTTCTACCATGAGGGTGGTATCATCTGCATATCTGAGGTTGTTGATATTTCTCCTGGGAGTCTTTATTCCAGCTTGTGATAAGCGCTATACTTCCACTACATTCTGTGTCAGCAGACTGGCTTTGTTTCATGATGGGTGAGTGGACCCAAGTTTGATTTGGTAGCACATTATAATTTCTTCTTTTTCCTCTCTCTCTTTTCACCTTCCCTTTCCTCCTCTCTCCTTCTTACCTCAGTCTTCTCTCTCATCTTTTTCTTTTACTAAAACTGATCATGTAACTGAATTGTGCAGATGTTCTATGTACATGTGAAAGAATAGCTGTATTAGTGGCTGCAAAGCTTTGATTACAGGTACATATCCTAGGAACAAACAATTGACTCTCTTATTTGACCAGAACACTAGCTAGTAATGAATTATGTGATAACCTGCCAAATGCTTTTATACTGGCTTTGCAATTATGTGAAAAATCCCCTGATGAAAAACTGTCCGTGAACTTTAACCAAGTCAAAGTTTCAAGTGAAAATTGATTTATCTTGGCAGGTAGTGTAGAGTAATTCACACTTATTTCATGACCCAATTCTAGTATCAGGAATCTAGCAATCGATATTTCAAAATACTTTATATTTCTAAAAGAAAACTGGGAAAAAAGCATAAGTACAAAGTGAAGCATGATTACTAACACAAGACAAGACAAACAAAGAAATCTTTTTCTAGCACCATTCACTATCAGATGTTCCCAATTGTTGATCCAAGTGCTGGTTTGTTTCTCTTACTCTTCAGGACTATAGCTATTTAATCTCATCACTTCTACTGCTGGGTGGACAGGGTAAGGTAAGTAAACTCAAAATCTTTTTCTTCTTTGCCACTCTTGTAAGGAAAAAAAATATCTGTAGTTAAATCCTCTGCACTCTTTGGTCAAATCTTGGAATTTTCCTTCCATTGAATTCCCCTTAGTGTTTATTTCCTTTGCAGACTAGTGGTTCTGTGTGACAGTGATTTAGGGTGGAGTTATTCACATTATTTTTGGATCCACTGTTGATGACTCTGATTGTCTTGTGTGTTTATGTTGCTTTTCTAATTCGGCACTGTTGAAAAACTTACGTGTATACTTGGGGCGGATCCATCTCGATGTATGGCAAAAGCAATACAATATTGTAAAGTTAAGCAAAATAAAATTTAATAAAAATAAATAAAACAACATTAAATAAATAGGGCATTAGCTCCACTTACATGTTGTGACTTTTGTATAGAAGAATTAGTCCTTTACTGAATGAAGTCTACAATTGTTTATTACAAGGTGAAACTATAAAGAGCATTGATAGAAATTGCTATGTGTGATGGAAGTATTAATCAACAAACCAAAAGTGCAGCCCCCTTTTTCTAGGGGGGAGGGGCAGCATATATAAGACATTATACCCTTTACTTACAGTGATTCCAAAGGAGATTAAATAATCATTTTTATGAAACTAATGGAGAATTAGTTCTTCTAATACATGGAGACAAAGCTGCTAAGGAGGGCAGTGCTGTCTAGTTGAGAAGTTTATTTCAAATGAAATAGAAGTAATTTGCTCTTTATTCCCATATTCTTTAAGAAGTTAACAACCCCAGTTAGAAATGTTAATAAATGGAGCTATTAAGAGATTATAAGAAACTCTTGGTTGTAGCTTACCAACTCAATAGTAAATATATGAAAAAAGGAATATTTAGTTGGCACACAATGAATCTATTGAACTGTTAAAAATGAGACAGGCCTGTTTTTCTCTATCTGCTTTCTACAGACCTTTGATGTTTCACAGTGTATATATAATTTCATGTTAATTGAGTGCTTTAAGGGATGTATTTTCCATTGACATTATGCCAGATTACATGGTGATATTTTATTATTCAACAAATGCATTTTGATCACCAACAGTGTACAAGTCGCTGGTAATAACTATTCATGTATTTGAGTATTTTCATTAATGAAATAGTTTAATAATTCCTTAGAAGTGTGGTTTTAAATTGCTTACACAATTTTAAAATGATCTTTTTCTCCCTTTTCTGCCAAATAAACCCTCTGGAATAGTTGTTGTTCAGTCCCTGGAATATACCTCTAATTAAAAAATATATATAAGCCAGAGGAAAAATTGTGTTGCTGTGAACAGAAATCATAATCTATTTTTCAGGAAAATATTAAAAGGAATACTGTTAAAAATATTCACAAGGATAGTACTGGTATATTGCAGTATTAGAATTAGATCAGTTATCTATTTTCTTTCCCATACAGTTTCATTTTCCCCCAGTAGTCATTTCTTGGTCAAGTAGTAATGATTATTCAGGTGTTGAAGGTAGTAAAGGATTTTTACAGGTAGTTAAGCAACTGAATAGAAAGACAGGAGCAGAGAATTATATTTGTAACCCACAGGCCAAAGGCATGAAGTAATTGAATGGGAAAAACTCAGCAAAATAGATTTTTTTAAATTGTTGTTGCAAGGAATAAACTTTTAATTCTGGCTCCTACCATGTGCAGTTTTAAAGAAATTGGCTAAGAGGAAAGTACCTTTGAGAAATATAAAGTCTGAACTCTGAATAAGTTCTGAGAGAGAATGACAAGTCTACAATTATTGTATCAGAAATTAGTTAAGTCTTGTAGTCCAGCAGAGGCATAAAATAGTGACAGATGTGGAAATACCAGAGACCAGTGAAAAAGGATTCCCTGATATTTGTTTTTTAATGTATAGTTTTGATGAAAAGAAGTAGAGGAAAACAGTAGAATGGGAAAGACTAGAGATCTCTCAAGAAAATTGGAGATATCAAGGGAATATTTCATGCAAGGATGGACACAATAAAAGACAGAAACAGTAAGGACCTAACATAGGCAGAAGAGATTTTTAAAAAGTGGCAAGAATACACAAAAGAACTATGCAAAAAAGGTCTTAATGACCCAGAAAACCATGATGGTGTGATCACTCACATAGAGCCAGACATCCAGGAATGTGAAGTCAAGTGGGCCTTAGAAAGCATTACTACAAACAAAGCTACTAGAAGCGATCAAATTGCAGCTGAGCTATTTAAAATCCTAAAAGATGATCCTGTTAAAGTGTGCCACTCAATATGTCAGCAAATTTGGAAAACTCAGCAGTGACCACAGGACTGGAAAAGGTCACTTATCATTCTAATCCCAAAGAAGAGCAATGGCAAAGTATGTTCAAACCTACCATACAATTGCTCTCATCTCCCATGCTAGTAAAGTAATGCTCAAAATCCTTTAAGCTAGGCTTCAGCAGTATGTGAACTGAGAACTTCTAGATGTACAAGTTGGATTTACAAAAGGCAGAGGAACCAAAGATCAAATTGCCAATGTTCTTTATATCATATAGGAAGCAAGGGAATTCCAGAAAAACATCTACTTCTGTTTCATTGACTATGCCAAAGTCTTTGACTGTGTGGATCACAACAAACTTTGGAAGATTCTTAAAGAGATGGGAATATCAGACCTCCTTACCTGTCTCCTGAGAAATCTGTGTGCGGATCAAGAAGCAACAGTTAGAACCTTACATGGAACAACTGACTGGTTCAAAAGTAGGAAAGGAGTATGAAAAGGTTATATATTGTTACTCTGCTTATTTAACTTCTATGCAGAGTACATCATGCAAAATGCCAGGCTGGATGAATCACAAGCTGGAATCAAGATTTCCATGGGAAATATCAACAACTTCAGATATGCAGAAGATGCCATTCTAATGACAGAAAGTGAAGAGGAGAAGAGCCTCTTGATGGGGATGAAAGAGGAGAGTGAAAAAGCTGGCTTAAAACTCAACATTCAAAAAACTAAGCATGGCATCTGGTCCCATCACTTCATGGCAAATAGAAGGGGGAAAAGTAGAAGCAGTGACAGAGTTTATTTTCTTGGGCTCCAAAATCACTGCAGATGGGGATGGCAGCCATGAAATTAAAAGACACTTGCTCCTTGGAAGGAAAGCTATGACAAACCTAGACAGCATATTAAAAAGCAAAGACATCACTTTGCTGACAAAGATCTGTATTGTTGAAGCTGTGGTTTTTCCAGTAGTCATGTACAGATATGAGAGTTGGACCATAAAGAAAGCTGAGCACTGAAGATTTCATGCTTTTGAATCATGGTGCTGGAGAAGACTCTTGAGAGTCCTTTGGACTGCAGGGAGATCAAAGCAGTCAATCACAAAGGAAATCAACCCTGAATATTCATTGGATGGACTGATGCCAAAGGTGAAGCTCCAATATTTTGGCCACCTAAAGTAAAGAGCCAACTCTTTGTAAAAGACCCTGATGCTGTAAAAGACTGAAGGCAAAAGAAGAGGGCAACAGAGGATGAGATGGTTGGATGGCATCACGGACTCAATGGATATGAATTTGAGCAAACTCTGGGAGATACTGAAGGACAGGTAAGCCGGGCATGCTGCAGGCCATGGGGTCGCAAAGAGTCGAACAGGATTTAGTGACTGAACAAATCAACAATGATATGCTTAAACTGACACTCAGCAAAATGTGCGTGGGTATGTGCTAAATCGCTTCAGCCGTGTCCAACTCTTTGTGACCCCATGGACTGTAGATTGCCAAGCTCCTCTATCCATGAGATTCTCCAGGCAAGAATACTGGAGTGGGTTGCCATGCCTTCCTCCAGAGGATCTTCCTGACCCAGGGATGGAACCCAGGTCTCCTTTGTCTCCTGCATTTGCAAGCAGGTTCTTTACCATTAGTACCACCTGCAGCTGCAAGCCTGCAGCAAACTGTATATATCTCTTATTCTGCATTGATTTTGTTCTCCTTATATTTTTGTGATATTTTTGAAATTTTGAATTTAAAGTATCAATTTATATTTTAACAATTCATTTGGTTTGGATGGATTCAAATACCATTTTAGTTAAAATCCTATCAATTGTAAGAATAACTTCTAATTAGAGCTGGTTCCTATTTGGATGAACCACTTTTAAAAAACTCTGTCAATGAATGATTTAGATAAGAGCTACGTGAAAATGTCAGTACTACAGTGTTCTCATTTGAATAATGAGATGATAAATATTGGCTCATTTGTTGTTGTTCAATTGCTCAGTCATGTCCGACTCTTTGCAACCCCATGGACTGCAACACACCGGTCTTCCCTGTCCTTCACTATGTCCCTGAGCTTGCTCAAACTCATGTCCATTGAGTCAGTAATACCACCCAACCATCTTGTCCTCTGTTATTTCCTTCTCCTCCTGCCTTTAATCTTTCCCAGCATCTGGATCTTTTCCAATGAGAAGTTCTAATACTTTGGCCACCTGATGTGAAGAGCTGACTCATTGGCTCATTTAGGTACCTGTGAACAATAACTAATAAATATTATTCTCCACACTTTGCCCTTATAAAACACTAAGTCTGTACAAATGTTTGTTCAACAGGAAGAACAACAATGACAGCACTTTATATCATATCAAATGCCCCTGTTTTAAATGAAGTAAGTGCAAAAAGTATCTGAATTTACCTACTTTCTCTACTGCTAACATTTAACTCAACATGAAAAGTGTTTTGAAAGAACTTTGATAATGAAAGGAACTAATGATCAAGTTCAGTTCTTTTTTTAAAAAATAATTTTAAAACTTTAAATTTTTAAACTTTTTATTTTGTATTGGGATATATCCAATTAACACTCTTTTGATAGTTTCAGATGAATGGTGAGGGGACTCAGCCATACATAAACATGTTTCCATTCTCCCCCAAACTCCCCTACCATCCACGCTGCCACATAATATTGAGCATAGTTCCATGTGCTAGACCATAGGTTCTTGTTGGTGATCCATTTTAAATATAGCAATGTGTACATGTCCTGGCTTCCCAGGTGGTGCTAGTGATAAAGAATCCTCCTGCCGATGCAAGAGACATGAGACACAGGGTCGATTCCTGGGTTAGGAAGATCCCCTGGAGGGGGGCAAGGGAACCCACCTCAGTACTGTTGTCTGGAGAATCCCATGGACAGAGGAGCCTGGTAGGTTGCAGTCCATGGGATCTTGGAGAGTCGGACATGACTGAAGCAATGTAGCAGGCATGCATGCACATGTACATGTACATCCCAAACTCCCTAGCTATGGCAGTTACCCTGGGGTATTACTCCCTACCCTGGCAATCATGTTTTTTTTCTCTAAGTCTGTGAGTCTTTTGCCTCTCTCTTACTTTCAGTTAAACAGATATTAGTATTTCTGTGAATTCTTCAGAAGGGCTGAAGATAGAGAAGAATAAATCTCTTAGACTCTAAATTCCTCTTGCACTTCCACCTCAGTCTCACTTTCACTCTGATCTTAGATAAAACCAGAGCTTTTAATTTTAAAAGATATTGTAACAGCTGAAATTTATTTTGCATTTCTAAGGAGTCTTTTTCATGACTGATATATTAGCGTACATTGTTTAGACTTTACAAAAGGAACCTCTTAACTAGGTAGAATAGTAGGTCAGAGAGGCTGAGTGATTTAAGAGAGGATTAAGAGTAATTCAGTGTCTAAACCAGAGATCCCCTAGGATTTATAGTTCCTTAACCCAAATATCTACCTACAAGCTTCTCTTATGTTGCCTTTCTTGGAAATTTGTATGCCTCTATAAATTCAACTTCTGTGGAGAAGATAGGACCAGAGTCACCTTCTTACAAAAAAATAGATGGGGAATGCCTAGGAATGTAAAATACTAAGCTTTGAAAGAGAGGTCCACATTTTGTCTCTACTCTTCTTGTCAATATGATTTTACAGTTAGAAAATTTGTCTTCAGTTGTTGTCACTGTTTCTTTTTTCCAGTAAATTCTTTATTGGTGTATAGTTGATTTACAATGTTGTGTTAGTTTCAGGTGTACAAAGTGAATCAGTTTTACATATACATATATACACTCTTTTTAAAATTATTTTCCCATATAAGTCATTACAGTATTGAGTAGAGTTCCCTGTGCTATGCAGTACATCCTTATCAGTTATCCCTATCTCAATTTATTACTCCCTCACCGTTACCCCTTGGTAACCATAAGTTTGTCTTCTATTAATACATCTGTAATTCTATTTCTGTTTTGTAAATAAATTCATTTTTAGCCTTTTTTTAGATTGCACATATAAGTGATATCATATGATGTTTGTCTTTCTCTGTCTAACTTACTTCACTCAGTATGACAAACTCCATGTTGTTGCAAATGATATTATTTCCATTCTTTTTTATGGTTGAGTACTATTCTTTTGTATATATGTACCATATCCATTCCTCTGTTGATGGACATTTAGGTTGCTTCCATGTCTTGGCTATTGTAAATAATGCTGCAATGAACACAGCATGTTCATGTATCTTTTTGAATTATGGTTTTCTCTGGATGTATGCCCAGGAGTGAAAAGAAAAGAACAAATTCTGTTTTAACAGAGATGATACAGAAAGGACACTGCAAATACAAACCAAAGTGATGTGGCCTCTGATACATACCTCACATAAAAGCAGGTTGGTGATATGAAAGCTCTATTTTTAGTTTTTAAAGAAACCTCCATACTGATTTAGATTCCTACCAACAGTGTAGGAGGGTTTCCTTTTCTCTATACTCTTTCTAGCATTTATTGTTTGTAGATTTTTTAATGATCGCCATTCTGACTGATGTGTGATGATACCTTATTGTAGTTTTGATTTGCATTTCTCTAATAGTTAGTGAATTCATCAAATCAAATCCCTTATGAGTATACAGTAGAGGGGCTTTAAAATTCTGGTGCTGGAGAAGACTCTTGAGATTCCCATGGACAGCAAGGAGATCAGTCAATCCAAAAGGAAATCAATCCTGAATATTCATTGGAAGGACTGATGCTGAAGCTCCAATATTTTGGTTACCTGATGTGAAGAGCCAACTAATTGGAAAAGACTCTGATGCTGGGAAAGAGTGAAGGCAAAAGCAGAAAAGGGCTTCAGAGGATGAGATGGTTGGATAGCATCACCGACTCACTGAACATGAACCTGAGCTGAGCAAACTCCAGGGGACAGTGGAGGACAGAGGAGTCTGGCATGGGGTCACAAAGAGTTGGACATGACTTAGCAACTGAACAAAAACAATAATTAGTGATGTTAAACATCTTTTCATGTGCTTTTTACCCATGTCTTCTTTGGAGAAATGTTTATTTAGATCTTCTGCCCATTTTTTGATTTTTTTTTTTTTTAATTGGTATTGCGTTGCATGAGCTATTTGTAAATTTTGGAGACTAATCCCTTGTCTGTCGCTTCATTTGCAAATATTTTCTCCCATCCTGAGGATTGTCTTTTCATTTTGTTTATGATTTCTTTTGCTGTGCAAAAGTTTTTAAGTTTAATTAGGTCCCGTTTGTTTATTTTTGTTTTTATTTTCGTCACTCTCGGAGGTGGATTGAAAAAGATCTTGCCTGCGATTTATGCCAAAGGGTGTTCTGCCTATGTTTTCATCTAAGAATTTTATGTATCCAGCCTTACATTTAGGTCTTTATTCTGTTTTGAGTTTATTTTTGTGTATGGGTCACTGCTGTCCTTTCTGTATTCACCGTATTGGTGATGGTGATGATGATTTTCATTCTCTGCCTTTTTCTCCTCTTCTTTCTATGGATTTTATAGTGGTAATATCCGTTGCATCACATACCTGTAGATCCCATAGTGGATTGCTATTATTATATGTGTCTAAAGTAGCTAAAGTATGGGCTTTTCTTCCTTTGCAAAAGTTGAGGAGAATTCTCCAGATTTCCCTCCTTTTTTATATGACTTGGGTCTTTCATTGTCTTTCATAAAGTTTGGTCCTTTTCTCTTGTTTATAAATAATAAGGGAATCCAGTGATCATTTTGACAATGCTTCATTGACTGGCCCTTCTCTGATTGATATGATGTTCCGTTCTGGAAAAAATGCACACGTGAAAAGGGAGAGGAGAACAGAGAACTACTCTGAAGCTATTGTGTTATTATGTGCATGCTAAGTTGCTTCAGTCATGTCCAATTCTTTGTGACCCTATGGACCATAGCCCACCAGGTTCTTCTGTCTTTGGGATTCTCTAGGCAAGAATACTGGAGTGGGTTGCCATGCCCTCCTCCAGACCCAGGGATCAAGCCCGCATCTTTTAAATTTCCTGAATTGGCAGATGATTTCTTTACCACTAGTGCCACCATTCTAAAAATGAAAGCAGCAATAATACTAGTGATGGTAGTAAGACTCTATCAAGTAAGTACTTAAATAGTATCTATTAAACCCATGCTGCAGTCTGTGGCCTGTTTAGCAACTTCACATACTTTCTTTCATTTTTAAAAGCCTTAAAATTCATATTAATTTAAATGATTTGCAATTTTATTCAAAGTAAATGTACTTTTAGTTAAAAAAATCAAACTTTAGAACTCATATCCTAGTATTTTCAACTAATATTCTTAGTATACATCACAGCATATTTTGGTGAGGTAAAATAAGCACACCAGGCACTTTACTGTAGTCTTACTGTCTTTCTTGAGGCTGTCAGAGACCAAACTGCCTCATAAAAAGATCTTTGGTCCTTTAGTCTGCATTTGGATGGAGGTAGTAGTTTCTGTACTTTCCAAGTGGCACTAGTGGCAAAGAGCCTGCCTGCCAATGCAGGAGATGTTAAGAGATGCAGGTTTGATCCCTGGGTCTGGGAGATCCCCTGGAGGAGGGCATGGCAACCAACTCCAGTATTCTTGCCTAGAGAATCCTAGGACAGGGGAGCCTGATTGGCTACAGTTCATGAGGTTGCAAAGAGTTGGACACGACTGAAGTGACTTAACATGCACACACACAAAAGTAGTTTCTATATAGCAGATCTTGTTATGGTGATGATTTAGTGTATTAATCAATGAGGAGGACAGTGTAAATTTTCAATGTTATTTTTATCTAATAAAAATAAGATAGAATGGTTATTCTATTTTGCATGTATAAGAATCAAAGAGTAAAAATGTATAAGACAACAGCACTGGAGATGTTTAAAAGTGAGGTGGGTGAAGGCTGAAGTAGTATTTTATATCATTGCCCAACTGTCACCTTGTCAGTTAAATTTACTTTTTTCCAAGCCTGTTCATGGTTCACTTTTGAAAAAATACAATAGCTAAAGGGAAAGAAAAAGCTCCAGTTTTCTGATTTGTCAGCTTAAAGAATGATGAGGGCAATCAAAATTGATCGGGGAGTGCATTTTAAGTAGCATATGTTCAGGAGAGTGATTATCTACATTTTTTTTTTTAGGTTTGTTTATAGATAGGTAATATTAGGCCTCTGTGATATTTAAAAGTATTTTTTTTTTTTTTGGTTTGGTTCTAAACTCCTAGCAATGATTATGATTCTCAGTTCAGTTGCTCACTTGTGTCTGACTATTGCCACCCCATGGACTGCAGCAAGCCAGGCTTTCCTGTCCATCACCAACACCTGTACCTTGTTCAAACTCATGTTGATTGAGTCGGTGATGCCATCCAACCATCTCATTCTGTGTCATCCCCTTCTCCTCCTGCCTGTAGTCTTTCTTAGTATCAGAGTCTTTTCCATGAGTCAGTTCTTTGCATCAGGTTGCCAAAGTGTTGGAGTTTCAGCTTCAGCATCAGTCTTTCCAGTGAATATTCAGGACTGATTTCTTTTACAATTGTCTGGTTGGATCTCCTTGCAGTCCAAGGGACTCTCAAGAGTATTCTCCAACACCACAGTTCAAGAGCATCAATTCTTTGGCACTCAGCCTTCTTTATGGTCCAATTCTCACATCCATACATGACTACTGGAAAAACCAGAGATTTGACTAGATGAATATCTGTCAGCAAAGTAATGTTTCTGCTTTTTAATATGCTGTCTAGGTTGGTCATAGCTTTTCTTCCAAGGAGCTAGCATCTTTTAATCTGATGGCTGCAGTTACCATCTGTAGTGATTTTGGAGCCCAAGAAAATAAAGTCTGTGACTCTTTTCATTGTTGCCCCATCTATTTGCCAGGAAGTGATGGGACTGGATGCCATGATCTTTGCTTTTTGAATATTGGGTTTTAAGCCAGCTTTTTCATGCTCCTCTTTCACTTTCATCAAGAGGCTCTTTAGTTCTTCTTCACATTCTGCCATAAGGGTGATGTCATCTGCATATCTGAGGTTATTGATATTTTCCCCGGCAATCTTGATTCCAGCTTCTGCTTCATCCAGCCTGGCATTTCACATGATGTACTCTGCATATAAGTTAAATAGGCAGGGTGACAATATACACCCTTGACGTAGTCCTATCCCAATTTGGAAACAGTCTGTTGTTCCATGTCCAGTTCTAATTGTTGCTTCTTGACCTGCAAACAGATTTCTCAGGCAGGTAAGGTGGTCTGGTATTCCCATCTGTTTAAGAAATGTCCACAGTTTGTTGTGATCCACACAGTCAAAGGCTTTGGCGTAGTCAATAAAGCAGAAGTTAATATTTTTTCTGGAATTCTCTTGCTTTTTTCTATGACCCAATGAATGTTGGTAATTTGGTCTCTAGTTCCTCTGCTTGTTCTAAATCCAGCTTGAACATCTGGACATTCTCCATTCACATACTGTTGAAGCCTCATTGGAGAATTTTGAGCATTACTTTGCTAGCGTGTGAGATGAGTGCAACTGTGTGGTAGTTTGAACATTCTTTTCTTTGGGACTGCAATGAAAACTGACCTTTTCCAAACCTGTGGCTACTGCTGAGTTTTCCAAATTTTCTGGCAATTTGAGTGCAGCACTTTCACAGCATCATCTTTTAGGATTTGAAATAGCTCAGCTGGAATTCCATCACCTCCACTAGATTTGTTTGTAGTGATGCTTCCTAATGCCCACTTGACTTCGCACTCCTGATGTCTGGCTCTAGGTGAGTGATCATACACTCATGGTTATCTGGGTCATTAATATCTTTTCTTGCATAGTTCTTCTGTGTATTCTTGCTATCTCTTCTTAATATCTTCTGCTTCTGTTAGGTCCATATCATTTTTGTCCTTTATTGAGCCCATCTTTCCATGAAATGTTCCCCTGGTAGCTCTAATTTTCTTGAAGAGATCTCTAGTCTTTCCCATTTCTTGAGGGTGGTCTTTATCACTGCCTCCTGTACAATGTCATGAACCTCTGTCCTTAGTTCTTAAGGCCCTCTGTCTATAGAATCTAATCCCTTGAATCTATTTGTCACTTCCATTCTATCATTGTAAGGGATTTGATTTAGGTCATGCCTGAATTTTTCTAGTGGTTTTCCCTACTTTCTTCAGTTTAAGTCTGAATTTGGCAATAAGGAGTTCATGATCTGAGCCACAGTCAACTCCTGTTCTTGTTTTTGCTGACTGTATAGAGCTTATCCATCTTCAGCTGCAAAGAATATAATCAATCTGATCTTGGTATTGACCGTCTAGTGATGTCCAGGTGTAAAGTTCTCTTGTATTGTTGGAAGAGGGTGTTTGCTATGACTAATGTGTTCTCTTGACAAAACTTCCTACTTTTGCATTCCAGTCCCATATAATGAAAAGGACATCTTTTTTTTTTTTTTTTTTGCTCTTAATTCTAGAAAGTCTCCTAGGTCTTCATAGAGCCATTCAACGTCTTTATTCTCTATTAGTGTTAGGGCATAGATTTGAATTACTGTGATATTGAATGGTTTGCCTTGGAAGCAAACACAGATCATTCTGTCATTTTTGAAATCGCACCCAAGTACTGCATTTCGGATTCTTTTTGTTGACTATGAAGGCTACTTCATTTCTTCTAAGGGATTCTTGCCCAAGTAGTAGATGTAATGATCATCTGAATTAAATTTGCCCATTCCAGTCCATTTCAGTTCACTGATTCCTAAAATATTGGTGTTCACTCTTGCCATCTCCTGTTTGACCACTTCCAATTTACCTTGATTCATGAACCTAACATTCCAGGTTCCTATGCAATATTGTTCTTTACAGCATGGGACTTATTTCTGTCACCAGTCACATCCACAACTGGGCATTGTTTTCTCTTTGCCTCCATCTTGTCATCATTTCTGTAGTTATTTATACACTCTTCTCCAGGAGCACAGTGGTCACCATTATGTTCATTACCAGAGTTTGGCCTCAGGTAAAACCACAGGGAGGGAACACAGCCCCGCACATCAACAGAAAATTCAATTAAAGATTTACTGAGAATGGCCCCTCCCATCAGAACAAGATCCAGTTTCCCCCACAGTCTCTCCCATCAGGAAGCTTCTATAAGCCTCTTATCCTTATCCATCAGAGGGCAGACAGAATGAAAACCACAGTCACAGTAAACTAACCAAACTGATCACATGGACCATAGCCTTGTCTAACTCAACGAAACTGTGAGCCATGCCATGCAGGGCCACCAAAGGCAGACAGGTCATAGTGAGAGTTCTGACAAAATGTGGCCCATTGGAAAAGGGAATGGCAAACCACTTCAGTATTCTTGTCTTGAGAGCTCCAAACAGTATGAAAAGGTTATGATTCTAGCAATATTAAAATGCCAAATGTTTTCAGATTGATTACTAATCTGGGGGTGATTAGTAATAATCACAGTGTCTAAAAAAGAAGGAAAAAGTATTAGAAAGCACCCTGTGTTATATGAACGATGCTTCTTTCATAAGAGTTTCTTTAGAGTTACTAGTAAAGATATTAAAATATTAAATTTTGAAAACTGATTTCAAAATATGTTTTTAAAAAACTCACACTTGAATAAGTTATTACACAGATGACCTTAGGGCTTCCCTGGTGGCTCAGTGGTAAATAATCCACCTGCCAACGTAGGAGATGTGGGTTTGATACCTAGATTTGGAAGATCTGCTGGACAAGGAGATTACAATCCACTCCAGTATTCTTGCCTGGAAAATTCCATGGACAGAGGAGCCTGGCAGGTTATGGTCCATGGCAGTCACAAGAGAGTCAGACATGACTGAGTGACTAAACAACAAAAACAACCTAGATGAACCCACATGCACTGAAACATGAAAGGATAACACATTGTCTGGTGTTCTCCAGTATTCACTAATTTCTTTCTCCCTCTTTTCTATAAATTCATATACCCGATATATTAATATCTCAGATTGAGATCCTTATTTGTACAAGTTTCACAGTGTTGCATAACAAATTAACCCCAAACTTGGTGGCTTAAAACAACATTTATTATCTCACAGTTTCATTGAGTCGAGAATTTGGGAGAGTGTAACTTCCATGAGGTTACAGCCAAGATGTCAGCCAGGACTGTAGACTTCCAGATGATTGATTGAGAGGCTAGAGAATTCAATTCCAAGGTCACTTATATGGCTGTTGTCAGAGTCCTCAAGTTCCTCACTGGCCGAAGGTCTCAGTTCCTTACTACATGGGTCTTGGGTAAGTGAGTATCTTCATGTCTTATCATCTGGTGCTCTCCAGAATGAGTGATGAGAGACAGAGAGAGAGAGACAGAGACACAGAGAGATGAAGTGCTTTTTATGAAGTAATCTCTGAAGTCAAGCAATGTTTTATTCTATTTGCTAGAAGCATTTCACATTCAAGGGGAGGCAAATTAGGCTCTGCCTCTTGAAGTGAGGAGTATAATAGAATTTTTGTACATTCTTAAAGCCACCAAATTGGTCACTTATTCCTCTTGCTTATTCCCCATAGTCACTAAGAAAGGCACCTGGGTTTGTGATTTTATTTCTTTTTGGCTTTAATGGCAGCTATGGTAGTTGGTATCTACACATTTTTCTTGCAGTCATTTTAACATATTAATAATATTGCATACTTTATTAACAATGCTTCCAAATAGACTTAATTCTCTTTCCTAGATCTTAACAGCCATATTCAAAGCAGTCACCTATATCTGTTATGAGGGAAATGTTTTATCTGCCCTGTGTTTGGCTCCTAACATGTGTGTTGAATAGCCCTTTCAGTGGTTTTCAGTTAAACTAACCTAACATCTTTTATGATACCATTGTGAATTGGACCTTGGTATTAAGCAGGAGGCTATTATATATGGCATAAAACAATGAATAGAGCACTGAGCTTGTAGTAAGTGTTCTGTAAATAAATGTTTAATAAAGTAAATTGTAATTATTATCTTATGACATCATAAAAATACTGTAGATAGTTGTTTGGCTTATATAATCTAGAAAAACTGTGAAATCACATAGGTTTTATCTGGAAGGGAACATAGGGAACGTGTGGTCCAACCTCTTTAATCTATAGATATGCAATTTAGTAACTTATTTCCTATAATAAAGAGCTTTGTGAATTGTAGCATAACATTTTGTGCTCATAGGAAACTGATAAATAATTTTTAATTAGATGACAATAATGCCAAATTTCAGATTGTCACCAAGACTTAGGATAAAAACCATTTCTATTGGCCATGGTATCTTTTTATAGATGATACTTTTTATTTTTAATGTGATTGGGGGATATAATTCTTATTGGGCTAATTATTGCACAAATCATCAATTATATTCTACTTGAAAGATTACAATACTATGGTTGTTTTACAATTAAGTATTAGTCTGCTGTTTAAAGTATTTTCATATGGACTTTCTGATTATTTTTCCCACAAAGATCTTGATCAATAGAAGAAAATATAACATATATTTTTTATGTTAGAAAACAGAGGTCCGGTTAAGTGACCTTAGCATTTGTTCTTTCGACTAGTCCATGCTTCTGTCTTTGTCCATAATTTATATATAGTATATATACTGATTTATGCCCTGTCTTGTTCCCAAAAGGATTTAAGATGGCTTATAAAATTCATACAGCATAAAGGAGTTGAAGCAAAAAGTGAGAAAGATCAATCAGGGCAAAATAAAGATAAACAGAAAAATGAAACAAAGCCAAGGGTGATATAAATACACAGAATTAGTGCCATAATATTGGTGCACCTGGTAGAAGTCAGCAAAACATTTAACTCTGAGCTTTCTAACATTTAATCTAACATTTAATTTCTCTGCCTAAGATGGTAGAGAAGTAGAATGGGGAAACCACTTTCTCCCCAACAAATTCATCAAAAGAACATTTGAGTTCTGATCAAATTCCAAAAACAACCTCTGAATGCTGGCAGAGGACATCAGGCACCCAGAAAGGCAGCCCATTGTTTTTGAAAGTATGTAGGACAAAATATAAAAGATAAAAAGAGATAAAAAAGAAGTAGGGATGGAGATCCATCCCGCAAAGGGAGTCTTAAAAGAGGAGACATTTCCAAACACCAGGAAACACTCTCACTGGCAGGTCTGTGGGGAGTCTTGGAATCTCAGAGGGCAACATAACCAGGAGGAAAACTAAATAAATAAATAAATAAATAAATAAAATCCACAGATTACATGCCTAATAGCAACTCCCAGTGCTCACAGATGCCACAAGCAAGCAGGGACTTAGGGTAAGGACTGGGCCAAATGCCCTGAGCACAATCTGAGTAAACTAACCTGAGATAGCAACTCAAACTGTGGGAGAGCCAGAGAGAGAGATAAAAAGAGAGGGAGAGAGAGAACTATCCTGTGAAAAGCCCTTACCTAAGACACTGCCAGGCCAGCTCACAGAACAAAGGACTGAGCAGAGCTAGCTAGCTGCAGACCAGCCCATCCCCCACCAGAGAAGGCAGGCGGGGGCAGCCAGAGATGAAGGGAGCAATCCTGGCCCCAGAGAGGCATCCACTACCAAATTGCAAGCAGACTTCATTGCTAATCAAGACTTCTTGGGATTCTGGACGGTTCACAGCCCCTGGGAGGGTCGCAGAAGGAGATCAGCTCCACAAAAAAGACACAATGCACACCTGAGAAGGTGTGCCCATTGTACACCCAGAAAACCAAGTGGCTGGGACCGAGGGAAGCTATAAGATGAACCACGCCCACCTGGGGGTGACTGCCCTCACCAAGCACCTGGTCACCTGAGCTGCTCCAACCTGGGAAGGGTGCAAAATGCAAGCCCAGCCGAGTCTGCGCCTTTGTGGAGTACCTGAAAACCTGACTCTTAGCAGCTTCGACCTGGTAAGTGCATGCAATCCAGGGCCTGCCTCAGACAGTTCTGGGCAGAGCAACCTAGAGCCTGAGAAGTGTAGATCATGAAATCACACACGCTGTGAGTGGGGGCAAACCCAGTGCGACTGAAACACTGCAAGCACTCCCCACACACGCCAGTGCTATTTGTTTGCAGTGTTCCTCCCTCCCCACAGCATGACTGAACAAATGAGCCTAAAAAAGTGACCACCACTGCCCTGTTGTGTCAGGGCAGAAATTAGACACTGAGGAAACCAGTAAACAGAAGCTAAAATAAACAGAGGAACCGCTTTGGAAGTGATAGGTGCAATAGATTAAAACCCTGTAGCTAGCACCAACTACATAAGAAGGGACCTTCAGACTGAAATTGAAGAAAGTAGAGAAAACTACTAGACCATTCAGGTATGACCTAAATCAAATCCCTTATGATTATACAGTGGAAGTGAGAAATAGATTTAAGGGCCTAGATCTGATAGATAGAGTGCCTGATGAACTATGGAATGAGGTTCGTGACATTGTACAGGAGACAGGGATCAAGACCATCCCCATGGAAAAGAAATGCAAAAAAGCAAAATGGCTGTCTGGGGAGGCCTTGCAAATAGCTGTGAAAAGAAGAGAAGCCAAAAGCAAAGGAGAAAAGGAAAGATATAAACATTTAAATGCAGAGTTCCAAAGAATAGCAAGAAGAGATAAGAAAGCCTTCTTCAGTGATCAATGCAAAGAAATAGAGGAAAACAACAGAATGGGAAAGACTAGGGATCTCTTCAAGAAAATCAGAGATACCAAAGGAACATTTCATGCAAAGATGGGCACAATAAAGGACAGAGATGGTGTGGACCTAACAGAAGCAGAAGATATTAAGAAGAGGTGGCAAGAATACACAGAAGAACTGTATAAAAAGAGCTTCAAGACCCAGATAATCATGATGATGTGATCACTGACCTAGAGCCAGACATCTTGGAATGTGAAGTCAAATGGGCCTTAGAAAGCATCACTACGAACAAAGCTAGTGGAGGTGATGGAATTCCAGTGGAGCTATTCCAAGTCCTGAAAGATGATGCTGTGAAAGTGCTACACTCAATATGCCAGCAAATTTGGAAAACTCAGCAGTGGCCACAAGATTGGAAAAGGTCAGTTTTCATCCCAATCCCAAAGAAAGGCAATGCCAAGGAGTGCTCAAACTACCGCACAATTGCACTCATCTCACACTCTAGTAAAGTAATGCTCAAAATTCTCCAAGCCAGGCTTCAGCAATATGTGAACCGTGAACTTCCTGATGTTCAAGCTGGTTTTAGAAAAGGCAGAGGAACCAGAGATCAAATTGCCAACATCCGCTGGATCATCGAAAAAGCAAGAGAGTTCCAGAAAAACATCTATTTCTGCTTTATTGACTATGCCAAAGCCTTTGACTGTGTGGATCACAATAAACTATGGAAAATTCTGAAAGAGATGGGAATACCAGACCACCTGATCTGCCTCTTAAGAAATTTGTATGCAGGTCAGGAAGCAACAGTTAGAACTGGTCATGGAACAACAGACTGGTTCCAAATAGGAAAAGGAGTACGTCAAGGCTGCATATTGTCACCATGTTTATTTAACTTATATGCAGAGTACATCATGAGAAATGCTGGACTGGAAGAAACACAAGTTGGAATCAAGATTGCTGGGAGAAATATCAATAACCTCAGATATGCAGATGACACCACTCTTATGGCAGAAAGTGAAGAGGGGCTAAAAGCCTCTTGATGAAAGTGAAAGTGGAGAGTGAAAAGGTTGGCTTAAAGCTCAACATTCAGAAAACGAAGATCATGGCATCTGGTCCCATCACTACATGGGAACTAGATGGAAAAACAGTGGAAACAGTGTCAGACTTTGTTTTTCTGGGCTCCAAAATCACTGAAGATGGTGACTGAAGCCATGAAATTAAAAGACGCTTGCTCCTTGGAAGGAAAGTTATGACCAACCTAGATAGCATATTCAAAAGCAGAGACATTACTTTACCAACAAAGGTTCGCCTAGTCAAGGCTATGGTCTTTCCTGTGGTCATGTATGGATGTGAGAGCTGGACTGTGAAGAAGGCTGAGCGCCGAAGAATTGATGCTTTTGAACTGTGGTGTTGGAGAAGACTCTTGAGAGTCCCTTGGACTGCAAGAAGATCCAACCAGTCCATTCTGAAGGAGATCAATCCTGGAATTTCTTTGGAAGGAATGATGCTAAAGCTGAAACTCCAGTATTTTGGCCACCTCATGCGAAGAGTTGACTCATTGGAGAAGACTCTGATGCTGGGAGGGATTGAGGGCAGGAGGAGAAGGGGACGACAGAGGATGAGATGGCTGGATGGCATCACTGACTCGATGGATGCGAGTCTGAGTGACCTCCGGGAGCTGGTGATGGACAGGGAGGCCTGGCGTGCTGCG
The DNA here is from genome assembly GCA_935064755.1 of Tragelaphus eurycerus. Lineage (NCBI taxonomy): Eukaryota > Metazoa > Chordata > Mammalia > Artiodactyla > Bovidae > Tragelaphus > Tragelaphus eurycerus. The sequence goes on from CAKXYN010000131.1 coordinate 4,661,682, forward strand.
GTTCATGGGGTCGCAAAGAGTCGGACACGACTGAGCGACTGATCTGATCTGATAGATCTTGAGATGTACAAGCTGGATCAAGGAACTATCTGAAAATGAACTGACCCCGCACTGTCCACAATAGCTCCAGAGAAAGTCCTAGATATATTTTTACTATTATCATTTTTTAAATTAAAAATTTTGTAAAAAAATTTTTTAAGTCTTCTATTACTCCTTTAATTTTCATTTTTACAGCATACTATTACCTTTCAAAAAAATAGACACTTTTTTTAGAATAAACTTCATATATATATTTTATAATTTTTGTGACTTTTAAAAAAATACTGTATTATTGAGAATCTAACCTCTACTCTGGATTTTTAATCTTTGCTTTTTGGTATTTGTTATCAGTTTTGTACAATTAAGAACCCAATCTTCAGTACTCATTTTTACTTGGGAATGTGATTACTGGCTTGTTTGCTCTCTCCACCTTTTGACTCTCCTTTTTCTCCACCAGATTGTGTCTATCTCCTCCATCCCCCTTCTCTTCTCTACCCATATTTGTGAATCTCTTTCTGTGTTCCGGGCTGTGGAGAACACTTAGGGAACTGATTACTGGCTGGATCTGTCTCTGTCCTTCTGATTCCCCCTTTTTCTTCCTGGCCACCTCTGTCCCTATTCTCTTCTCTGTGTAACTCTGTAAACATCTCTGAGGGGTCCAGACTGAGGACAGCACATAGGGAATTGATTACTGGCTAGCTTTCTCTCTCCCCTTTTGATTCACCCTCTTCTCCTCCTGGTCACCTCTATCTCCCTCTTCCCTCTTCTCTTCTCCATGCAACTCTGTGAACCTCTCCGGGTGTCCCTCACTGTGGAGAAACTTTTCATCATTAACCTGGATGTTTTATCATCGGTGCTGTATAGATGGAGAAGTCTTGAGGCTACTGTAATGACAAGATGGAAAACCAGAGGCAGGAAGCTTAAGTCCAAATCCTGAGAATATCAGAGAACTCCTGACTCCAGGGAACATTAATTGATAAGAGCACATTCAAAAGTCTCCATACCTACACTGGAACCAAGTACCACCTAAGAGCCAACAAGTACCAGAGCAAGACATACCACACAAATTCTCCAGCAACACAGGAACATAGCCCTGAGCTTCAATATACAAGCTGCCCAAAGTCACAACAAACCCACTGACAACTCAAAACTCACTACTGGACAATTCATTCCATTCCAGAGAGAAGAAATCCAGCTCCACCCACCAGAACACCAACGCAAACTTCCCTAACCAGGAAACCTTGACATGCCACCCGTCCAACCCCACCCACAGTGAGGAAACTCCACAATAAAGAGAACTCCACAGACTGTCAGAAAACGGAAAGGCCACTCCAAACACAGCAATATAAACAAGATGAAAAGGCAGAGAAATACCCAGCAGGTAAAGGAAATAAATGCCCACCAAAGCAAACAAAAGAGGAAGAGATACAGAACCTACCTGATAAAGAATTTCGAATAATGATAGTGAAAATGATCCAAATCTTGAAAACAAAATGGAGTTACAGATAAATAGCCTGGATACAAGATTTGAGAAGATGTAAGAAAGGTTTAAGAAAGGCCTATAAGAAAAAAAGAGTTAATATATAATGAATAATGCAATAAATGAGATCAAAACCACTCTGGAGGGAATCACTCTGGAAGGAATAAGGGGGGACAGAAGATCAGATAAGTGGGGTAGAAGATAGAATGGTAGAAATAAATGAAGTAGAGAGGAAAAAATAAAAAAGAATTAAAAGAAATGAGGACAACATCAGAGATCTCTGGGATAAAGTGAAATGCCCCAACATTTGAATCGTAGGAGTCCCAGAAGAAGAAGACAAAAAGAAAGACCATGAGAAAATACTTGAGGAAATAGTGGAAAACTTCCCTAAAATGGGGATAGGAAATAGTCACCCAAGTCCAAGAAACCCAGAGAGTCCCAAACAGGACAAACCCAAGGCAAAACACTCCAAGACACATATTAATCAAATTAACAAAGATCAAACACAACAAATATTAAAAGCAGCAAGGGAAAAACAACAAATAATACAAAAGGAGATTCCCGTAAGGATAACAACTGATCTTTCAATAGAAACTCTTCAGGCTAGAAGGGAATGGCAGGATGTACTTAAAGTGATGAAAGAGAAAAACCTATAGCCCAGATTACTGTACCCAGCAAGCATCTCATTCAAATATGAAGGAGAAATCAAAAGCTTTACAGACAAGCAAAAGCTGAGAGAATTCAGCACCACCAAACCAGCTCTCCAACAAATGCTAAAAGATCTTTTCTAGACAGGAAACACAAAAAGGGTGTATAAACTCGAACCCAAAACAACAAAGTAAATGGCAATGGGATCATACTTATCAATAATTACCTTAAATGTAAATGGTTGAACGCCCCAACCAGAAGACAAAGATTGGCTGAATGGATACAAAAACATGACCCCTATATATGTGGTCCACAAGACACCCACCTCAAAACAAGGGACACATACAGACTGAAATTGAAGGGCTGGAAAAAGATATTCCACGCAAATAGAGACCAAAAGAAAGCAGGAGTAGCAATACTCATATCAGATAAAAAAAGACTTTAAAACAAAGTCTGTGAAAAGAGACAAAAGAGGACACTACATAATGATCAATGGATCAATCCAAGAAGATATAACAATTATAAATATGTATGCACCCAACATAGGAACATCACAATATGTAAGACAAATTCTAACAAGTATGAAAAGGGAAATTAACAGTAACACAGTCATAGTGGAAGACTTCAATACCCGACTCACACCTATGGATAGATCAACTAAACAGAAAATTAACAAGGAAACACAAACTTTAAATGATACAAAAGACCAGTTAGATCTAATTGATATCTATAGGTCATTTCACCCCAAAACAATGAATTTCACCTTTTTCTCAAGTGCACAGGAAACTTCTTCAGGATAGGTCACATCCTGGGCCATAAATCTAGCCTTAATAAATTAAAAAAAAATTGAAATAATTCCAAGCATCTTTTCTGACCAGAATGCAGTAAGATTAAATGTCAATTAAAGGAGAAAAACTGTTAAAAATCCAAACACATAGAGGCTGAACAACACACTGCTGAATAACCAACAAATCACAGAAGAAATCAAGAAAGAAATCAAAATATGCATAGAAATGAATGAAAATGAAAACAGAACAACCCAAAACCTACGGGACAGCATAAAAGCAGTGCTAAGAGGAAAATTCATAGCAATACAGGCTTACCTCAAGAAACAAGAAAAAAGTCAAATAAATAACCTAACTCTACACCTAAATCAACTAAAAAAGGAAGAAATTATGAACCTCAGGGTTAGTAAAAGGAAAGATACCTTTAAAATTAGGGCAGAAATAAATGAAAAAGAAACAAAAGAGACCATAGCAAAAATCAACAAAAATAAAAGCTGGTTGTTCGAGAAGATAAATAAAATTGACACACCATTAGCCAGACTCATCAAGAAACAAGGGAGAAGAATCAAATCAACAAAATTAGAAATGAAAATGGAGAGATCACAACACACAACACAGAAATACAAAGGGTCATAAAAGACTATTATCAGCAATTATATGCCAATAAAATGGACAACTTGGAAGAAATGGACAAATTCTTAGAAAAGTACAACTTTCCAAAACTGATCCAGGAAGAAATAGAAAATCTTAACAGACCCATCACAACCACAGAAATTGAAACTGTAATCAGAAACCTTCCAGCAAACAAAAGCCCAGGACGAGACGGCTTCACAGCTGAATTCTACCAAAAATTTAGAGAAGAGCTAACACCCATCCTACTCAAACTCTTCCAGAAAATTGCAGAGGAAGGTAAACTTCCAAACTCATTCTATGAGGCCACCATCACCCTAATAGCAAAACCTGAAAAAGATGCCACAAAAAAAGAAAACTACAGGCCAATATCACTGATGAACATAGATGCAAAAATCCTGAACAAAATTCTAGCAAACAGAATCCAAGAACATATTTAAAAGATCATGTGTCATGGCAAAATTGGCTTTATCCCAGGGATGCAAGGATTATTCAATATCTGCAAATCAATCAATGTAATATACCACATTAACAAATTGAAAAAAAAAGTATTATCTCAAAAGATGCAGAGAAAGCCTTTGACAAAATTCAACCTCCATTTATAATAAAAACCCTCCAGAAAGCAGGCATAGAAGGAATATACCTCAACATAATAAAAGCTATATATGACAAACCCTCAGCAAACATCCTCAATGGTGAAAAATTGAAAGCATTTCCCCTAAAGTCAGGAACAAGACAAGGGTGCCAATTTTCACCACTACTATTCAACATAGTTTTGGAAGTTTTGACCACAGAAATCAGAGCAGAAAAAGAAATAAAGGGAATCCAGATTGGAAAAGAAGAAGTAAAATTTCACTCTTTGCAGATGACATGATCCTTTACATACAAAACCCTAAAGACTCCACCAGAAAATTACTAGACCTAATCAATGAATATAGTTAACACAAAGAACTATATAAATTAACACACAGAAATTGACACACATAAATCCCTTGCATTCCTGTACACTAACCATTGGAAAACAGAAAGAGAAATTAAGGAAACAAGCTCATTCACCATTGCAATGAAAAGAATAAAACACTTAGGAATATATCTACCAAAAGAAACAAAGACCTGTATATAAAAAACTATAAAACACGGATGAAAGAAATAAAGAGGACACAAATAGTAGAGAAATATACTATGATCATGGATTTAAAGAATCAATATAGTGAAAATGAGTATACTAACCATAGCAATCTAAAGATTCAATGCAATCCCTATCAAGCTACCAATGGTATTTTTCACAGAACTAGAACAAATAATTTCACAATTTGCATGGAAATTCAAAAATCCTTTAATGGCTAAAGCAATCTTGAGAAAGAAGAGTGGAACTGGAGAAATCATCTTGCTTGATTTCAGGCTATACTACAAAGCTACAGTCATCAAAACAGTATCATACTGCTGCAAAGACAGAAATAGAGATCAATGGAACAAAATAGAAAGCCTAGAGATAAATCCACGCACCTATGAACACCTTATTTTTGACAAAGGAGGCAAGAATATACAATGGAGAAAAGACAATCTCCTTAACAAGTGGTGCTGGTAAAACTGGTCAACCACTTGTAAAAGAATGAAACTAGAACACTTTCTAACACCATACACAAAAAATAAACTCAAAATGGATTGAAGATCTAAACATAAGACCAGAAACTATAAAACTTCTAGAGGAAAACATAGCCAAAACACTCTCTGACATAAATCAAAGCAGGATCTTCTATGACCCACCTCCCAGAGTATTGGAAATAAAAGCAAAAATAATCAAATGGGACCTAATTAAACCTAAAAACTTATCCACAACAAAGGAAACCATAAGCAAGGTAAAAAGACAGCCTTCAGAATGGGAGAAAATCATAGAAATCAAAGCAATTGACAAATAATTAATCTCCAAAATATACAAGCAGCTCATGCAGCTCAATTCCAGAAAAATAAATGACCCAATTAAAAAATTTGCAAAAGAACTAAACAGACATTTCCCCAAATAACATATACAGATGGCTAACAAACACATGAAAAGATGCTCGACATCATTCATTATCAGAGAAATGCAAATCAAAACCACAATGAGGTACCATCTCACACCAATCAGAATGGCTACTATCAAAAAGTCTACAAACAATAAATGCTGGAGAGGGTGTGGAGAAAAGGGAACCCTCTGACACTATTGGTGGGATGCACACTAGTACAGCTGCTATGGAAAACAGTGTGGAGATTCCTTAAAAAACTGGGAATAGAACTGCCATACGACCCAGAAATCCCACTGCTGGGCATACACACCAAGTAAACCAGAATTGAAAGAGACACGTGTACCCAAATGTTCATCACAGCACTGTTTATAATAGCCAGGACATGGAAACAACCTAGATGTCCATCAGCATACAAATGGATAAGAAAGCTGTGGTACATATACACAATGGAATATTACTCAGCTATTAACAATAATACATTTAAATCAGTTCTAATGAGGTGGATGAAACTGGAGCCTATTATACAGAGTGAAGTAAGCCAGAAAGGAAAACACCAATATAGTATACTAATGCATATATATGGAATTTAGAAAGATGGCAATGATAATCCTATATTTGAGACAGCAAAAGAGACACAGATGTATAGAACAGTCTTTTGGACTCTGTGGGAAAGGGCAAGGGTGGGATGATTTGGGAGCGTGGCATTGAAACATGTATATTATCATATGTGAAATGGATCACCAGTCCAGGTTTGAGGCATGAGACAGGGTGCTCAGGGCTGGAACACTGGGATGACCCAGAGGGATGGGATGGGGAGGGAGGTGGGAGGGGGATTCAGGATGGGGAACACATGTACACCCATGGCTAATTCATGTCATTATATGGCAAAACCACTACAATATTGTAAAGTAATTAGCCTCCAGTGAAAATAAATAAATTACTAAAAAACATTTAATACAAAGATAGACACAAGATTCACAGTAAACAAAATGTATAAATAAGCCAGTTTGATAAAAGAAATACAATTATACTTGGTACTGAGACACACTGTTCATAACAAACACCCTCTTCCAACAACCCAAGTGATAATTCTACATGTGGACATCAACAGATGATCAATACCAATGTCAAATTGATTATATTCTTCACAGCTGAATATGGAGAAGCTCTATACAGTCAGCAAACAACAAGACGTGGAGCTGACTGTGGCTCAGATCCTGAGTTCTGTATTGCAAAATTCAGACACTCCAGGAAGAGCACTGGGAGAATAGTCATTTGTGCAGGGATCAAACATACAGTGAAGATACTCTCTGTAGAGACCGAAGTACTGAGATGTTGATGATTAAAATATCAGTGAGCTGTAAAAAGATATGTGTGTATTTGGTTTTTAATAATGGGGAGGGAAGAAAGGGCAGGGTCAGGAGTTTGAGAAGGGAGAGAGGTGGCATCCTTTCGGTCTGGGGCCCAGACCAGCCACTGAGAATGAGGACTGGGTGAAGACTGAACACTGAAAACTGAAGACTTCTGATCACTGAAGATTTCTTCCTGAACACTTTATCCCGCTAGTGAGGAGGAAATGGACTCGCTACTTCTGAGTGTTTTGGAGGTCCCATCTGGGGAGAAGGGTGAGATAGGGGTGGTGGCCTTGTGTAATAATCAGATTCCACTTCTGATGTTTGACAATTGAGTTTTTAAGCCTCATCAATTCTGTTTCTCTTCTGGCCCACCTTTGGGGAAGTTGATAAAAACAGCCAGGGAATAAAGGAACCTGAAATTGAAACAGATATACCTAAACTTAACCATGAATTACTGCCTTGCCTATATTTCCCATAGCCAAAATATCCAAGACTTCCAAATATCCTCTAGTACGTGTGGATAATCTGACCCAATGAGTAATAAAATTAAGTCTTTGGCCTCTATATATAACCAGCATTAAAAATGTGAGACCCTTGGAACTTTCCCCTTAGTTACAATCACACTTTTCACCTCAGTTTTTAAAATGATTCAATCTAAATGAAAGCAGGGTCTTCATTGATTGAAACCCATTGTATGAGACCTATTTAGAGAAGCTGTGGATATCTCCGCTCATAAAGAAAGCTGAGTGCCTAAGAATTGGTGCTTTTAAACTGTGATGTTTGAGAAGACTCTTGAGAGTCCCTTGGACTGCAAGGACATCAAACCAGTCAATCACAAAGGAAATCAGTCCTGAATATTCATTGGAAGGACTGATGCTGAAGCTGAAACTCCAATACTTTGGTCATTTGATGCAAAGAACTGACTCACTGGAAAAGACACTGATGCTGAAAAAGATTGAAGGCAAGAGGAGAAAGGGTCGACAGAGGATAAGATGGTTGTATGGTATCTTATGGACTCTTTGGCCATGAGGTTAAGGAAGCTCTGGGAGTTGGTGATGGGCAGGGAAGCCTGGTGTGCTGCAGTCCACCAGGTCGCAAAGAGTCAGACATGACTGAGTGACTGAACTGAACTGAACTGAACTGTAGCACTTAACAGACAAATTTTAATTGATCTTAAACCTGGAAATAAGAACAGTGCCTCAGTGTGAAGTTGTACCCTTGGTGTACAACTAGTGTCCCCACTTACTAGAGCTCCATGTATATCTTTGAAAATACTGCTTCTACCAAATAACTGGTAAATACTTTGTGGTCATAGCAAATCATTTGGCTAGTATGCTCTTTCCAGTGCCAATTTCAACAGCCTCTCAGCTGCATTTAACCTTCACACTAAAAGGAACATGATACACCTTCAGCTGTCTATTCAGTGGGCCCAGCGTCCACACCTGCCATTGTCTTTGTAGGCAATATTTTCACCAGCTGTAGCTTTTTCCAGGTACACAATTAGGACCTCACACTAATGAAATCCTCCTTTGAGGAGATTCCTATGACACACATAGTACACAGTCTCACCACTTCAGTTAAGTTCCTGAAAATTCTTTGATAAGTGGAGGACTGCTCTAATCTTGATTGTGTTGAGAAACATCTTTTAGTCTTCACCCATACTGTTAAAACAAACCCAACATATTTTAGACAGTTTTACATTCTAGAGGCAACATTTCCTCATATACACAATTTTTTGCTTGGCAGCTTCCAAAGAGTCCACCTTGAATGAGGCTCCATGTGTCAAAATATTCTAGAATCTACCTAAATTGCCATAGAAGAGGCACTGCTATTAGTGCTCCTGAGACTTCTTCACTGTGCAAGCTTTGGCAACCTTCTCTCATGTATCTTGGAGTGCCTTTCCCATCAGTGATGGCCATTGGTTTCATGGGCTTCTAATACAAGGAACTGCCCACCTTTGCCCAGTGCTGTATGCCCTTAGTGTAGCAATTGTGGGTACATGCTGGGCTTGCCTGGAACTATAGACTATCTCAGGTCTTGAACCTATGACCCTCCATATCCAGCTGCCCATTTGGCCTTTGATTACAGAAGTAGCACTCTGTAAGCTCAGCATAACTAGTGAGGCCTCCCTGCTACAGGAGGGAGCCGAACCTGGGCTCTCTGCATACCTTATCTTCAGGAGAAGGTAACTTCCCCTGTGCTCAGCCCCCTGTAAGATGCTACACAGCTACAAGAGTTCATCTCTTAGAGCCCTTGAACACTAGCAAATCACCTTAGGATCAACGCAGTGAAAACCAAAGGGAGTTCATTCACCAATAACCGATAACCAATGTTATTGTCACTATCACACTTGATGGGGCTTGCTTGAGAGTTGCCAGTTTTCATGTCTTAATCAGAATATTCATGATAAAGGACTGACCCAAAGGGCAGATCAAATGTTCAAACTTTAGGCAGTTACCTTAGCAAAGTATGTGTTGGCCAACAATTGGCCTCATCTTTACACCTTTATAGATCTTTGGGCCACTGCCAATGGGTTGACTATCTATTGTGGCCAAGTCAAACAATTCCTATCCAAGGCTGTCTCACTTAGGGTAAAGAATTCACAGAATCTCTTGCCTCCTGAGAGATTATACCCAAAATATAAATCAAGGTCACACATCTCCTGCACATATTAAGGTCATAATACAATGTCTCACCATGGCACTGCTTATCCTCTTTGGAGTCCTATATATTGAGAGAAACCCAGACATTCATGTTACCTTTGAGAATACACAGTACTAGCTCCTGAACAAGATATTCAAAAGAACACTCATCTCCTTTACTGGTCTCATGCTGAAGGTGCCATAACAGCTTCTATAAGCAAGTCCAAGCTATATTAACTATGCAATGTTTTAGTTATCAAACAAACATCATGGGTAAATTGGAATGTGTGTGTGTATATGTGTGTGTGTGTGTGTGTGTGTGTGTGTGTGTGTATGTGTGTGTGTGTATACATATGAGTATGACACTTTAAGAAAGATACCAGTATTTCAGGAAACAAATATTTCTTGAGTGCCAAATATGAGTCAGATATTGTTCTTGGTTCTGGATTTACACTGAAGGACATAAAGTCAATAGTTCTTCCATCAAGTAATTTCTATTTTCATGGGCAATGGGATGGTTCATGGTATTGGTGTGGGGCAGAGGAGAGCTGCTTTGGCTAAATGGTGTGGGGAAACCTTCTTTGAGGAGTTGATATCTGAATCAAGGTTTGAAGAATGAGATACAGTCAGTTGTGTTAAGATTTTGAAGAAGAGCATTTTAGATTGAAGAACAAGTAGCCATGTTATGAGGCAAGAACAAGAACAGTGTGTTGAGGAACTGCAAGTGGTTGAGTGTAACTGGAGTGCAGTCAGAGAGGGGCAGAACAGAGATAAAAGACTGAGGCTGGAGAGGCAGAGATGAAGTCTTGTAGGGACTTGTGGGGTAAGAGCCTGGATTTTATCTAATGGGCAGTGGAGAGCCGCTAGATGGTTTGATAAAGGAAAGTGATAGAGTCTGATTTTTGTTTTAGAAATTTCACTGAATGTTGTGAATTGTGTAGGATCAGATGAGTGTCAAGCTCTTGGTACTACACAAGTATGATATGATGATGACTGAAACTATGGTTGTAGCCGAGGTAATATAACACTATCTATTTGAGCAGTTGGGACCACAGGATTTGAAGTCCAATCTCAATTTATAGCTTCACCACCTAAAAGCGATTTGACCTTGAGTAAGTTTCTTAACTTCTATAACACTTAGTTTTCTCATCTGTAAAATGGGAATGATGATAGCATGCGTCATTCTGGGATTGAATGGAGCAATGTATGTAAAATGTCTGACATTATATTAGAACAATAATAAGCATATGATTAAATGCCTTATGTTTCTATTGATAATATAAATATGTGCATGCCATACATATGTACATACATATTCTTGCTTTGTTCTCCCCTGCCCCCAAACCTAGCATGTCCTGTGTTAGCTGCTGTTAACTCATGAATCATGAGCCCTTGTTTTATCCTTGAAGACATAATATTTTGGGTGCCTTCTCTAAGAGGTTAGGCATTCTGGTACCTTTAGACAATAAGTGTCTGTCTATGGCTTATGATTAATTTATTTAATAAGTGGTAATAGTATATGATTTCTAACCTTCTCTTTGTACCTAATGAATCATTTCTGGAATACCTACCCCCTTTCCTCTAAACTCTTTCATGGTTTCTAAATGAACAGCGGCAACCCACTCCAGTACTCTTGCCTGGAAAATCCCATGGGCGGAGGAGCCTGGTAGGCTGCAGTCCATGGGGTGGCGAAGAGTCAGACACGACTGAGCGACTTCACTTTCACTTTTCACTTTTATGCATTGCAGAAGGATATGGCAACCCACTCCAGTGTTCTTAGCTGGAGAATCCCAGGGACAGGGGAGCCTGGTGGGCTGCCGTCTATGGGGTTGCACAGAGTTGGACACGACTGAAGCAACTTAGCAGCAGCAGCAGCAGCAAATGAACAGCAACCCATATTTCTTCCGTACCTGCTTACATAACATGCTGAGCTTAATCAGACTTCGTTCACAGTTGCTTCCTTCCAGTAAAATGCATCTTTGAGTTCTTTCCTCAGAAAAGTCTTCTTGCATTTTTCAAAGCACGTTCTCATTTTATTATTTCCTGATCAGGACTCTCTGAAAGTCTGTTGTTCCCTTGATGCTTTAACTTTGTCTTTTTGGTCTCTGATATTTGCCCATCTTTCCACATTAACATCATTTAAGACAGCGAGTAATAAGAAGTTTAGTGACTTCTCCACAAAATGAAATAGGACTGTATGTGTCCTTCCTCTTTGAAGGAATTGCTTTCCGTTTCCCACTAGAGCTGCAGAGTGATGAAAGTGTCCTCGTTCTTTAAGTCTAAACTTAAAAGTGCTTCCTCCCTGAAGCCTCTCTGCCACCAATGCCAACAGAGTCCATTGCTCCTGTGGTCCTACAGATACTTATATTAAAACAATTGCCTTTTTTGTATTAGAAATTTTCATGTACCTATTCGTCTTCCCCAATATACAATATACAACAAGGACAAGCATATGTCATTCATTTCTGTAATCCCAACCACCTGAACACACGAGACTCAATATTATGGTCACTGCTCAATTCATCATTGATGAGCTGTCCTGGAGGAGTGAATATTCAAATCATTCTGCATATACTAGATCATGTCCCCTGCTTTTTAATGTTTGCTTTAGAAAAGGTTGAGCTTAAAATCATTTAAAATTTTTGTTGTTCCAAACTCAAAGTACAATGATGAACATTTAAAAAAAAAAAAAAACCTAAGCACTAAAACTGAAAACTTCCTTTGATATGCACACTTTTTATAAACATCTTTTTGTACATGGCTCTAAATAGATGGTAAATAGATGAGGTAATATGTTAACTATTTTTCACTTGTTTATTTAGACCAAGAGTTTTCATAGTTTTAAAATTCTTTGAGTACTTTAAAACAGCCAATGAAAAACTGATAAACTAAACATGTTCATCTGAAATAATAAATACATCAGACTAAGATAGGCTGAGAAATTTACATGGGATCTTGTTGTATCCAATTACAGTAGTATAAGATTATCTGCTATGAGAGAAAATTGATCTATCTGTTATATCTGAGAATTCAAATAGAAACTTTGGTATGTTTATTTTCCATTAAAGCTGGATTTCCAAATCAGTGGTGAAACAATGATCTGTTTAGTAAACTGTGCTGGGAAAACTGATTTTTCATATGGTGGCAAACAGTGAGCTCCCAGTCTGACTGTGGCTCAGATCATGAAGTCCTTATTGCAAAAAAAATCAGACTTCAATTGAAGAAAGTAGGGAAAACCACTCAGGTATGACCTAAATCAAATCCCTTACAATAATACAGTAGTGGATGTGACAAATAAATTCAAGGGATTAGATCTGATAGAGTGCCTCAAGAACTAAAGACGGAGGTTTGTGATGATGTACAGTAGACGGTGATCAAGACCTTGCCCAAGAAAAAGAAATGCAAAAAGGCAAAATGGCTTTATGAGGAGGCCTTACAAATAGCTGAGAAAAGAAGAGCAGCAAAAGACAGGGGAGAAAAGGAGAGATGTACTTGTCTAAATGCAGAGTTCCAAAGAATAGCAAGGAGAGATAAGAAAGCCTCCCTAAGTGATCAATGCAAAGAAATATAGGAAAACAATAGAATGGGACAGACTAGAGATCTCATCAAGAAAATTAGAGATACCAAAGGAATATTTCATGCAAATATGGGCACAATGAAGGACAAAAATGGTATGGACCTAAGAAAGCAGGATATATTAAGAAGTGGAAAAAGCAGACAGAATACACAAAAGAACTATACAAAAAAGATCTTCATGACCCAGATAACCTCTAGGGTGTGATCACTCACGTAGAGCTAGACATCCTGGAATGAGAAGTCAAGTGGGCCTCAGGAAGCATCACTATGAACAAAGTTAGTGGAGGTGATGGATTTCCAGATGAGCTATTTCAGATCCTAAAAGATGATGTTGTGAAAGTGCTGCATTAATTATGCCAGCAAATTTGGAAAACTCTGTGGTGGCCTCGGGGCTGGATAAGGTCAGTTTTCATACCAATCCTAAAGAAAGGCAATGCCAAAGAATGTCCAAACTAATGCACAAATGTACTCATCTCACATGCTGGCGAAGTAATGCTCAAAATTCTCCAAGCTAGGCTTCAGCAGTACGTGAATGAAGACATTCCAGATGTTCAAGCTGGATTTAAAAAAGACGGAGGCATCAGAGATCAAATTGCCAACATCCGTTGGATCATAGAAAAAAACAAGAGAATTCAAGAAAAACAATCTGCTTCTGCTTTATTGACTACATCAAAGACTTTGACTGTGTGGAATCCAACACACTGTGGAAAATTCTTAAACAGATTCTTACACCTTACCTGCCTCCTGAGAAATCTGTGTGTGGATCAAGTAGCAACGGATAGAACCAGACATGCAAAAACAGACGGGTTTCAAATTGGGAAAGGATTACATCGAGACTGGATATTGTCACCCTGCTTAATTAACTTAAATGCAGAGTATATCATGCACACACCAGGCTGGATGAAGCATAAACTGGAATCAAGATTGCCAGGAGAAATATCAATAACTTTATATACGCAGATGACACCACCCTTATGGTAAAAACCGAAGAGGAACTAAAAAGCCTCTTGATGAAAGTGAAAGAGGAGAGTGAAAAAGCTGGCTTAAAACTCAACATTCAAAAAACAAAGATCATGGCATCTGGTCCCATCACTTCATGGCAAATAGATGGGGAAAAATGGAACCAGTCTCAGATTTCATTTTACTGGAGTCCAAAATCATTGCAGACAGTGACTGTATCCATGAAATTTTAAGAAGCTTCATTTTTGGAAGAAAACCTATGACCAAACTACACAGCATATTAAAAGCAAAGACTTTAGTTTTCTCACAAAGGTCTGTCTAGTCAAAGCTATGGTTTTTCCTGTAGTCATGGATACATGTGCATGTTGGACCATAAAGAAAGCCAAATGCCAAAGAATTGATACTTTTGAACTGTGGTGTTGGAGAAGACTCTTGAGAGACCCTTGGACTGCAAGGAGATCCAACCTGTCAATCCTAAAGGAAATCAGTCCTGAATGTTCACTGGAAGGACTGATGCTGAAGCTGAAGCTCCAGTACTTTGCCCACCTGATGCAAAGAACTGAATCATTGGAAAAAACACTTATGCTGGGAAAGATGTAAGGCAGGAGGAGAAGGGGAAAACAGAGGATGAGATAGTTGGATGGCATCACTGACTCAAGGGACATGAGTTTGAGCAAAATCCAGGAGATGGTGAAGGACAGGAAAGCCTGGCATGCTACAGTCCCTGGGTTTGCAAAGAGACAGACATGACTGAGCAACTAAACAATGACACCAAATCTAGTGAAAAGTGGTTTAACTGAAAACAATATGAGAAGCTTTGTTTTAATGGTTATTAGAATTCAAAACTCTGCTAAAAACCTTGAATTTACATCAAATTTTTCTATAAAAGAACCCTACCACACTTCTTCCCCTACTTACCTATATCTGATAAGAAAGCCCAGGTACTCTTCTGTGGGCCAAAAGGAAGTTCAGACCATCCCAGCCCTGATCTATGTGTGGAACTCTCCAGCTTTATCCCCTTTTTCCACCATAAGTTTAGCCTGTCTCATTCCTCTGCTCTCTTAAGACATTCTTGAATCTGCTTGAGAGCTTGTTCTGCTCTCCCCAGAAAAACTCATTACGTGAGTGATAATTATTTTCATATTCTCTGGGGTATGTGTCATCAGTCTCGACATCCCAACCAAATTTTGTTTTAAGGATCCATCCTGTCTCTGTGGAATGATGACAGGAATTGGTCCCAAGAGCAGAATATTGAGATGCTGTCCCTTACTTCCAGGTGCATTTTCTGTCTGACTTTCAAACTGGCTCTGCTGTATGCTGGTCAACATGCACTTTTAGCTACTGCCATCTGGCTAGCTTGTGCTTTGACCTTGCTTCTTTGTGCTGCATTTGTGAGTGCCTGCTAAAGTTTGACCAACAAAAATCAGTATAGCCAGTTGGCATATATTGAAAGCATTATTGCATTGAGACCCTTCTTAAAGAAGTTCTGAATTGTGTATCTGAACATGGACTTATGTATGAATCTCAGATTGAACCCTGTGTATCAATTCCAAACTAACTAGTGACTGATACTAACCTCAAAGAAATGATGCTTACCTTGTGATCACTGGTTGTGTGTCTTCCATATGTGGACCCCTTCCTCTGTAGAACTGAGGATAAATACTGATAGTCTATTCAATAGACAGGCTGTTCAGTCATATGGAGGAAGAGTAGTTACTATGTGGGATGCTGAAGTCATACTTCCAAAAGTAAACAATTCACTTGTGTGTGTGTGTGTGTGTGTGTATGTATGTGTGTGTGTGTGTGTGTGTATCTGTGTGGTCAGTCATGTCTGACTCTTAGTGACCCCATGAACTGTAGCCAGCCAGGCTCCTCAGTCCATGGGATGTCCCAGGCAAGAATACTGGAGTGGGTTGTCAGTTCCTCCTCCAAGGGATCCAACCTGTATCTCCTGCATTGAAAGGTATGTTCACTAGTACTTTACAATATGCTCTTGCTTCTGTCACCTATGCCTCATAAATACAAATGATCTTGATCCTCTGGGATCTAGCGAGGACCATGTGTGTCACATTTGTGACAAAGCCAAGAGATTAATTCAATTGCATGGGGAAGTCCACTACACTGATAGTACTAACTTGATTTGAGGTTCTCTGGGAAAAGAAACATAAAAACTTTTCAGGATGAGACCAATAACATCTCAGGATGTCTTGTTAAAGATATTGTCTTTTTTTCCATTGTATATTACTGCCTCCTTTGTCAAAGATAAATCGTCCATAGATGAGTGGATTCACCTCTGGGCTTTCTATTTTGGTCTATTGATCTATATTTCTGTCTTTGTGCCACTACCATACTGTGTTGATAATTGTAGCTTTGTAGTATAGTCTGAAGTCAGGCAGGTTGATTCCTCCTGCCCCATTTTTCTTTCTCAAGATTGCTTTGGATATTCAAAGTATTTTGTGTTTCCATGCAAAATTTGACATTATCTGTTCTAGTTCTGTGAAAAATACCATTGGTAGCTTGATAGAGATTGCATTGAATCTATAGATTGCTTTGGTTAGTATACTCATTTTCACTATATTGATCTTCCAATCCATAAACATGGTATATTCCTCCATCTATTTGAGTCATCTTTGATTTCCTTCAGCAGTGCTTTATACTTTTCTATATATAGGTCTTTTGTTTAGATAAATTTATTCTTAAGCATTTTATTATTTTTGTTGCAATGGTGAATGTGATTGTTTCCTTAATTTTTCTTTCTGTTATCTCATTGTTAGTATATAGGAATGCAAGGAATTTATGTGTATTAATTTTATATCCTGCAACTTTACTTTATTCATTGGTTAGCCCCAGTAATTTTCTGGTGTTGTCCTTAGGGTTTTCTATTAGAGCATCATGTCTTCTGCAAACAGAGTTTTGCTTATTCTTTTCTAATATGGATTCCTTTTTTTTTATTTTCCTTCTCTGATTGCTGTGGCTAAAACTTCTAAAACTATGTTGAATAGTACTGGTAAGAGTGGGCACCCATGTCTTGTTCCTGACTTTAGGGGAAACTAGAACACTTTTTAACACCATACACAAAAATAAACTCAAAATGTATCAAAGATCTAAATGTAAGGCCAGAAACTATAAAACTCTTAGAGGAAAACTAAGACAGAACATTCTCTATTAGAAATCGCTGCAAGATCCTCTATGACCCACCTCCCAGAGTAATGGAAGTTAAAGGAAAATTAATCAAATGGGACCTAAATAAACTTAAAAGCTTTTACATAATGAACAGAACTATAAACAAGGTGAAAAGAGAGCCGTCAGAATGGAAGAAAATGATAACAACTGAAACAACTGATAAAGAATTAATCTCCAAAATTACAAGTAGCACATGCACCTCAATACTGGAAAAATGAATGACCCAATCAAAAAATAGGCCAAAGAACTAAAGAGACATTTCTCCAAAGGAGACATACAGATGGCTAACAAACACATGAAATGATGCTCAATATCACTTTTTATCAGAGAAACGCAAATCAAAACCACAATTATGTATCACCTCACACCAGTCTGAATGGCTTTCATCAGAAAGTCAGCAAACAATAAATGCTGGAGAGCGTGTGGAGAAAAGGGAACCCTCTTACACTGTTGGTGGGAATGCAAACTAGTTCAGCCACTATGGAGAACAGTGTGGAGATTCCTTAAAAAATTGGAAATGGAACTGCCATACAAATCAGCAATCCCACTGCTGGGCATACACAAGAGGAAACAAGAATTGAAAGAGACATATGTGCCTCAGTGTTCACTGCAACACTGTTTACAACAGCTAGAACATGGAAGCAACCTAGGTGTCTATCGGCAGACTAATGGATAAGAAAGCAGTGGTACATATAAACAATGGAATATTACTTTGCTATTAAAAAGAACTCATTTGAGTCAGTCCTAATGAGGTGGATGAAAACGGAGCCTATCATACAGAGTGAAGTAAGTCAGAAAGAAAAGAACCAATACAGTATATTAACACATATATGTGGAATTTAGAAAGATGGTACAATGACCTTTTATGCAAGACAGCAAAAGAGACACAGATGTAAAGAACAGACAGTTGGACCTTATGGGACAAGGAAAGGGTGGGATGATTTGAAAGAATAGTTCTGAAATATGTATATTAACATATGTGAAATAGATGACCAGTCCAAGTTCGATGCATGAAACAGGGCATTCAAAGCCATTGCAGTTGTACAACCCAGAGGGAGGAGGAGGGAAGTGGGAGGGGAGTTCGAGACAGGGAGACACATGTAAAACCTTGGCTGATATATATAGCAAAAACCACCAAAAATTGGAAAGTAGTTCAGTCAGTTCAGTGCAGTTGCTCAGTCATGTCTGACTCTTTGTGAACACACAGACTGTGCATGCAAGGTGTCCCTGTCCATCACCAACTTGTGCAATTTACTCAAATTCATGTCCATTGAGTTTGTGATGCCATCCAAACATCTCATCCTCTTGTTGTTCCCTTCTCCTCCCACCCCCAATCTTTCCCAGCATCAGAGTCTTTTCGAATGAGTCAGCTCTTCAAATCAGATGGCCAAAGTATTGAAGTTTCAGCTTCAGCACCAGTCCTTCCAATGAATACTCAAGACTGATTTCCTTTTGGATGGATGGTTTGGATTGCCTTGTTGTCTAAGGGACTCTCAAGAGTCTTCACCAGGAGGAGGAGCTAAGATGGCGGACGAGTAAGACGGGGAGAATACTTTCTCCTCCACAAATCCATTAAAAGAACATTTGAATGCTGAATAAACTCGATAAAACAACTTCTGAATGCCGGCAGAGGACATCAGGCACTTAGGAAGACAGCTCATTGTCTTCAAAACGAGAAAACGAGCCCTGCGGTAACTCCTTTTGCGGAGAACTGGCGCGGACACCAGCATTTGCTATTGGCAAGTGGGGGCTGGGCTAGGAGGAGCGGCGAGGCCTGCATTGCTTTGAGAAAGGAGTTGGCCTGGCTATCTCGGGCCCTATCTGAGCGAAATAACCAGACTGTCGGTTATCTACTACATCAAAAGCCAGCCCTAACTTAAGACACCACCAGGACTACCTACGGAACAAAGGGCTGCATAGAGTTGGCCGGCTGCAGGCCGTCCCACTCCAGTGACAGGCAGCCAGGGCCAGAGGCGGGCAATTATAGCCCTAGAGAGACACTGTCTAACGGAACTGTGAGTAGGTTTCTGTGCTGACTCACACTTCTTGGGGCTCTGGATGGTCAACATCTGCCTGAGAAAGTGCACTGTTTGTATACCCAGAAAACTGAGCGGCAGAGAGGCGATAAGTCGCAGCACCTGCGCTCGCTGAACATTTCATCACCTGCGCTACTCGGATCTGGGAAGGGCATAAAACGCAGACTCAACCAAGTCTGTGCTTCTGAGGATTATTCGAGTGCCTGAACCTGGCCGGTTTAGATTTGGGTGTTCATCTCCGCCCCTCTGTAACAAGGCAGAGATCAGATATTGAAAAGACCTGTAAACCGCCTCAATAAAGAGAATTCAACAAACTACAAGAATATAGTAAGGACACTCTAAATTTGGCAATTTTAACAAAATGAAGAGACAAAAGAATACCCAGCAGCTAAAGGAACAGGATAGATGCCCACCAAACCAAACCAAAGAGGAAGAGATAGGGAATCTACCTGATAAAGAACTCCGAATAATGATAGCGAAATTAATTCAAAATCTCGAAATCAAAATAGAATCACAGTTAAAGAGTCTGGAGACAAGGATTGAGAAGATGCAAGAAAGGTTTAACAAGGACCTAGAAGAAATAAAAAAGAGTCAACACATAATGAATAATGCAATAAATGAGATCCAAAACACCCTGCAGGCAACAAATAGTAGAATAACAGAGGCAGAAGATAGGATTAGTGAACTAGAAGATAGAATCCTAGAAATAAATGAATCAGACGAGAAAAAAGAAAAACGTATCAAAAGAAATGAGGACAATTTCAGAAACCTCCAGGATAACATCAAACGCTACAACATTCGAATCATAGGAGTTCCAGAAGAAGAAGATAAAAAGAAAGATCATGAGGAAATACTTGAGGAGATAATAGTTGAAAACTTCCCTAAAATGGAGAAGGAAATAACCACTCAAGTTCAAGAAATCCAGAGAGTCCCTAACAGGATAAACCCAAGGGGAAACACCCCAAGACACATATTAATCAAATTAACAAAGATTAAATATAAAGAACAAATATTAAAAGCAGCAAGGGAAAAACATCAAATAACTCACAAGGGAATTCCCATAAGGATAACAGCTGATCTTTCAATAGAAACTCTCCAAGCCAGGAGGGAATGGCAAGACGTAATTAAAGTGATGAAGGAAAATAACTTACAGCCTAGATTATTGTATCCAGCAAGGATCTCATTCAAATATGAAGGAGAAATCAAAAGCTTCACAGATAAGCAAAAGTTGAGAGAATTTTGCACCACTAAACCATTTCTCCAACAAAAACTAAAGGACATTCTCTAGAGCAATACAATAATAGTGGGAGACTTTAATACCCCACTCATATAATCTGGCTGTAATAGACAAAGTAAAGAGGAAAACATATTTACTTATGAGCCTCAAAAAATTCAGTTCACTCAGGAGAGTATAAAAAAAAAAAAAAAAAGACTTATTTGTTCACTCTGTGGAGGTTTATTGACTATTTTGTGGGTTTGGTACCACTTTGGGTAGTAGGGAGGAAGAGGTGACAAATCTGATCCTGTCCTAAATAATATATTGTGGTAAAGATAGACTTACCAATACAAAATACCAAGATGTGCCTAAAGATGAGGACACCCAAACTGGACTTTTTGTTTCCTGAACTTTTCATTTCGAGAACAAACCTCCTAATATAAGATGAATTCACCATGATTTTTTTTAAGTGTTCTTTGTGATTAAAAACAGAAAGCCATTGGTTAAGAAATTATATATACTCCTCCCCACCATCACTCCCCTTCTTTCTTCCCATTTCCCTCCCACCCTCATTGATCCTTTCCTTTGTCCATTTTCCCCTGCAAAAAAAAAAAAAAAAAAAAAAAAGAACACAAAGAGTGTGCTAGTGATTAAAACAAACAAACAAACAAAAAGTACAGGCCTTCCCTTGTGGCTTACTGGTAAGGAATCTGCCTGCCAGTGCAGGAGACACAGGTTTGATCTCTGGTCCAGGAAGATCCCACATGCTGCAGAGCAGCTAAGCCCATGCAAAAAAAAAAAAAAAAGAAAAAAAAAATTAGCTGAATGTCACACATTTTAGTGAATCTCAACACTAAACTATAAATCCATCAAGGAAATTCCTGTGAAAGGGAGTCACAGACATTGAACTTTAGTTAAGGAATGGAGCCATAGTGCTCTCTAACTTGCAGCTGAAAGTGTTTCAGTTTCCTTAAATTCTCTTCTTTCTGTCTCTCTCTCCATCCTCACTCTACAAGCCTGAAATACTCATGCCCTTCCTACCAGACAGACACAGTCACCTTCGTGCATGCTAAGTCACTTCAGTCCTGTCTGACTCTTCAACAAAAAAAAAAAAAAAAAAAAAGAGTCTTCACCAACTCTGCAGTTCAAAAGCATCAATTCTTCGCTGCTCAGCTTTCTTTATAGTCCACTATACATCTATAGTCATATATCTATACATGACTACTGGAAAAACTATAGCTTTGACTAGACAGACCTTTGTTGACAAAGTAATGTCTCTGCTTTTTAATATGCTGTCAAGTTTGGTCATAGCTTTTCTTCCAAGGAGCCAGGGTCTTTTAATTTCATGGCTGCAGTCACCATCTGTGGTGATTTTGGCCCCCCCCCCACCACCGCCCCTTAAATACAGTTGGTCACTGTTTCCACTGTTTTCCCATCTATTTGCCATGAAGTGATTGGACCAGATGCCATGATCTTCGTTTTCTGAATGTTGAGTTTTAAGCCAACTTTTTCACTCTCCTCTTTCACTTTCAAGAGGCTCTTTAGTTACTTTTTGCTTTCTTCCCTAAACGTGGTGTCATCTGCGTATCTGAGGTTATTGATAATTCTCCCAGAAATCTTGATTCCAGCTTTTGCTTCATACAGTCCAGCGTTTCTCATGATGTATTCTGCATATAAGTTTAAATAAGCAGTTAAATAAGCTGTATACAATATACAGTCTTGATATACTCCTTTCCCGATTTGGAACCAATCTGTTGTTCCATGTCCAGTTGTAACAGTTGCTTCTTGACCTGCATACAGATTTCTCAGGAGGCAAGTCAGGTGGTCTGGTGTTCCAATCTGTTGAAGGATTTTCCACAGTTTTTGAGGTCCACACAGTCAAAGGCTTTGGGATAGTAAATAAACAGAAGTAGATGGTTTTCTGGAACTCTCTTGCTTTTTTTGATGATCCAGAAAATGTTGACAATTTGATCTCTCATTCCTCTGCCTTTACTAAATTCAGCTTGAACATCTGGAAGTTCATAGTTCACATACTGTTGAAGCCTGGCTTGAATCATTATGAGCATTACTTTGCTAGTGTGCGAGATAAGTATAATTATGCAGTATTTTGAGCATTCTTTGGCATTGCCTTTCTTTAGGATTTAATGAAAACTGACCTTTTTCAGTCCTGTGGCCACTGCTGAGTTTTCCAAATTTGCTGGCATATTGAGTGCAGCACTTTCACAGCCTCATCTTCTAGGATTTGAAATAGCTCAACTGGAATGCAACCACCTCCACTAGCTTTGTTCATAATGATGCTTCCTAAGGCCCACTTGATTTCACATTCCAGGATGTCTGGCTCTAGGTGAGTGATCATACCATGGTGATTTTCTGGGTCGTGAAGATCTTTTTTGTATAGTTCTTCTGCGTATTCTTGCCACTTCTTAATATCATCTGCTTCTGTTAGGTCCATACCATTTCTGTCCTTTATTATGCCATCTTTGCATACAATATTCCCTTGCTATCTCTAATTTTACTGAAGAGATCTCTAGTCTTTCCATTGTATTGTTATCCTCTATTTCTTTGCACTGATCAGTGAGGAAGGCTTTCTTATCTCTCCTTGCTATTCTTTTGAATTCTGCATCCAAATAGGTCTATCTTTTCTTTTCTTCTTTGCTTTTCAATTCTCTTCTTTTCATAGCCATTTGTAAGGCCTCCTCAGACAACCATTTAGACTTTTTGCATTTCTTTTTCTTGGGGATGGTCTTGATTACTGCCTCCTGTACAGTGTCATGAACCTCCATCCATAGTTCTTCATGCACTCTGTCTTTCAGATCTAATCCCTTGAATCTATTTGTCAGTTCCTTTATATAGTCATAAGGGATTTGATTTAGGTCAAACCTGAATGATCTAGTGGTTTTCCCTACTTTCTTCAATTTAAGTATGAATTTTGCAATAAGGAGTTCATGATCTGAGCCACAGTCAGCTTCTGGTCTTATTTTTTGCTTACTGTGTAGAGTTTTTCCATCTTTGGCTGGAAAGAATATAATCAATCTGATTTTGGTATTGACCATCTGGTGATGTCCATTTGTAGAGTCTTCTCTTATGTTGTTGGAAGAGGGTGTTTGCTATGACCAGTGCATCCTCTTGGAAAAACTCTGTTAGCCTCTGCCCTGCTTCATTCTGTACTCTAAGGCCAAATTTGCCTCTTTCATCAGGTAAAGTAATTGGCCCCTCAATTAAAATAAATAAATTAATTTAAAATTGAATGTGTTTAAGCTGTAGAACATAATGTTCTGGTTGTATTTATAAACACAATCATTGAATTACCCATCACCTTCCAGTTACTATTTTTTTCTCTCTCTTTTTTTGGCCTAATTCTATTTTTTCCTGCATAACTAATTATGTGAAAAATAATCATTTTCATTTTTTTCTGGCGTATGTGTGGCATCATTAGTCTTGACATTGAGATGAAATTTGGGGTGTGGGGTGTACATTCCACTTGTATGAGATGACTCAAGCTCACATACTTCACAAAAGCATATATCTATGTGTGTGTACACACACACACACATATATATGTATGAAACTTTAAGAAAGATATCAGTATTTCAGGAAACAAATATGTCTTGAGTGCCAAGTATGTGTCAAATATTGTTCTTGCCTCTGGACTTATGATGAAGGACATAAAGTCAATAGTTCCTGTTATCAAGTAATTTCTATTTTCATGGCAATAGAGTGGTTCATGGTATTGGTGTGGGGCAGAGGAGAGTTGCTTTGGCTAAAGGGTTTGGGGAAACCCTCTCTGAAGCGTTGATATCTCAGTCAAGATGTGAAGAATGAGATACAGTCAGTTGTGTTAAGATTTTGAAGAAGAACATTTTAGGTAGAAGAGCAAGTAGCCATGCCATGAGGTGAGAACAAGAACAGTGTGTTGAGGAACTGCAAAAGACTGAGTGTAATTGGAGTACAGTCCGAGAGGGGCAGAGAAGAGTTAAGAGACTGAGGTTGAAGAGGCAGAGATTGGGTCTTGTAGGGACTTGTGGGATAAGAACCTGTGTTTTTTATTATGTGCAGTGGAGAGCTGCTAGACGGTTTGATAAAGAAAAGTGATGCAGTCTGATTTCTTGTTTAGAAACTACATTGAATGTTGTGAACTATGTAGGATCAGAGGAGTGTCAGGCTCTTGGCACGACCTAAGTATGATATGACAATGACTGAGACTAGGGTAGTAGCAAAGAAAATATAGCAGTATCTAGTTGAGTAGTTAGGGTCAAAGGATTTTATTTATAGCTTCACCACCTAAAAGCTATTTGACCTTGAGTAAGTTTCTTACCTAAATCAAATCCCTTATGATTATACAGTGGAAGTGAGAAATAGATTTAAGGGCCTAGATCTGATAGATAGAGTGCCTAATGAATGAACTATGGAATGAGGTTCTTGACATTGTACAGGGAGACAGGGTTCAAGACCATCCCCATGGAAAAGAAATGCAAAAAAGCAAAATGGCTGTCTGAGGAGGCCTTACAAATAGCTGTGAAAAGAAGAGAAGCGAAAAGCAAAGGAGAAATGGAAAGATATAAGCATCTGAATGCAGAGTTCCAAAGAATAGCAAGAAGAGATAAGAAAGCCTTCTTCAGCTATCAATGCAAAGAAATAGAGGAAAACAACAGAATGGGAAAGACTAGGGATCTCTTCAAGAAAATCAGAGATACCAAGGAAACATTTCATGTAAAGATGGGCTCGATAAAGGATGGAAATGGTATGGACCTAACAGAGGCAGAAGATATTAAGAAGAGGTGGCAAGAATACACAGAAGAACTATACAAAAAAGATCTTCACGACCCAGATAATCATGATGGTGTGATCACTGACCTAGAGCCAGACATCCTGGAATGTGAAGTCAAGTGGGCCTTAGAAAGCATCACTATGAACAAAGCTAGTGGAGGTGATGGAATTCCAGTTGAGCTCTTTCAAATCCTAGAAGACAAGGCTGTGAAAGTGCTGCACTCAATATGCCAGCATATTTGGAAAACTCAGCAGTGGGCACAGGATGGAAAAGGTCAGTTTGCATTCCAATCCCAAAGAAAGGCAATGCCAAAGAATGCTCAAACTACCACACAGTTGCACTCATCTCACACGCTAGTAAAGTAATGCTCAAAATTCTCCAAGCCAGGCTTCACCAATATGTGAACTGTGAACTTCCTGATGTTCAAGCTGGTTTTAGAAAAGGCAGATGAACCAGAGATCAAATTGCCAACATCCGCTGGATCATGGAAAAAGCAAGAGAGTTCCAGAAAAGCATCTATTTCTGCTTTATTGACTGTGCCAAAGCCTTTGACTGTGTGGATCACAACAAACTGTGGAAAATTCTGAAAGAGATGGGAATACCAGACCACCTGACCTGCCTCTTGAGAAACCTATATGCAGGTCAGGAAGCAACAATTAGAACTGGACATGGAACAACAGACTGGTTCCAAATAGGAAAAGGAGTATGTCAAGGCTATATATTGTCACCCTGCTTATCACAGAGTACATCATGAGAAATGCTGGACTGGAAGAAACACAAGTTGGAATCAAGATTGCCGGGAGAAATATCAATAACCTCAGATATGCAGATGACACCACTCTTATGGCAGAAAGTGAAGAGGAACAAAAAGCCTATTAATGAAAGTGAAAGTGGAGAGTGAAAAAGTTGGCTTAAAGCTCAACATTCAGAAAACTAAGATAGTGGCTTGTGGTCCCATCACTTCATAGGAAATAAATGGGGAAACAGTGGAAACAGTGTCAGACTTTATTTTGGGGGCTCCAAAATCACTGCAGATGGTGACTGCAGCCATGAAATTAAAAGACACTTACTCTTTGGAAGGAAAGTTATGACCAACCTAGATAGCATGTTCAAAAGCAGAGACATTAGTTTGCAAACAAAGGTTCGCCTAGTCAAGGTTATGGTCTTTCCTGTGGTCATGTATGGATGTGAGAGTTGGACTGTGAAGAAGGCTGAGCTCCAAAGAATTGATGCTTTTGAAGTGTGGTGTTGGAGAAGACTCTTGAGAGTCCCTTGGACTGCAAGGAGATCCAACCAGTCCATTCTGAAAGAGATCAGCCTTGGGATTTCTTTGGAAGGAATGATGCTAAAGCTCAAACTCCAGTATTTTGGCCACCTCATGCGAAGAGTTGACTCATTGGAAAAGACTCTGATGCTGGGAGGGATTGGGGGCAGGAGGAGAAGGGGACGACAGAGGATGAGATGGCTGGATGGCATCACTGACTTGATGGATGTGAGTCTCAGTGACCTCCAGGAGTTGGTGATGGACAGGGAGGCCTGGCGTGCTGCGATTCATGGGGCCGCAAAGAGTCCAGCAAGACTGAGCGACTGAACTGAACTGAATAATGAGCATTTTCAAGCATCTTTTCATGTGTTTGTTAGCTATTTGTATGTCTTCTTTGGAGATATGTCTGTTTAGGTCTTTTCCCTATTTTTTCATTGGGTTGTTTTTCTGTCATTGAGTTTTTTGAGCTGCTTGTATGTTTTTGGAAATTAATCCTTTGTCAGTTGTTTCATTTGCTATTATTTTCTCCCATTCTGAGGATTGTCTTTTCACCTTGCTTACAGTTTCCTTCCTTTGCTATGCAAAATCTTTTCAATTTAATCAGATCCTGCTTGTTTACTTTTGTTTTTATTTCCATTACTATAGAAGGTGGATCATAGAGGTTCTTGCTTTGATTTATGTCATCAAGTGTTCTTCTTATGTTTTCCTCTAACAGTTTTATAGTTTCTGGTCTTACATTTAGGTCTTTAATCCATTTTGAGTTTATCTTTGTGTATGATGTTAGGAAGTGTTCTAATTTGATTTTTTTACATGTAGCTGTCCAGTTTTCCAAGGACCTTTTATTGAAGAGGCTGTCTTTTCCCCATTGTATATTCTTGCCTCCTTTGTCAAAAGTAAGGTACCAATAGGTTCATGTGTTTATTTCTGTGTTTTCTAGCTTTTTCCAGTGGTCAATATTTCTGATTTTGTGCCAGTACCATACTGTCTTGATGTATGTAGCTTTGTAGTAGAATCTGAAGTCAGGAAGGTTGATTCCTCCAGCTCCATTCTTCTTTATCAAGACTGCTTTGGCTATTTGGGGTCTTTTGTGTTTCCATATGAATGGTGAAACTTTTTGTTCTAGTCCTGTGTAAAATCCAATTGGTAATTTCATAGAGATCTCATTGAATCTGTAGGTTGCATTGGTAGTATAGTCATTTTCACAATATTGATTCCTCCTGCCCAGGAACATGGAATATCACTCCATCTGTTTATGTCACCTTTGATTTCATTCAGTAGGGTCTTATAATTTTCTGTGTACAGTCCTTTTGTCTCCTTAGGTAAGTTTATTCCTAGATATTTAATTCTTTTTGTTGCAGTGGTGAATGGGAATGATTCCTTAATTTGTCTTTCTGATTTTTCATTGTTAATATTTAGAAGTGTAAGTGATTTCTGTATATTAATTTTGTATCCTGCAACTTTGCTAAATTCACTGATTAGCACTAGTAATTTTCAGATATTATCTTTAGGGTTTTCTATGTAGAGTATCATGTCATCTGAAAACAAGGAGAGCATTATTTCTTCTTTTTTGATCTGGATTCCTTTATTTCTTTTTCTTCTCTGATTACTGTAGCTAGGACTTCCAGAACTATGTTGAATAATAGTGGTAAAAATGGACACCCTTGTCTTGTTCCTGACCTTATGGGGAATGCTTTCAGTTTTTCACCACTGAGAATAATGTTTACTGTAGGCTTATCATATATGGCTTTTTACTATGTTGAAGTAGATTCCTTCTATGCCCATATTTTGAAGAATTTTAATCATAGATGGGTGCTGAATTATGTCAAAGGCTTTTTCTGCATCTATTGAGATTATCATCGGGGAAGGCAATGGCACCCCACCCCAGTACTTTTGCCTGGAAAATCCCATGGACGGAGGATCCTGGTAGGCTCCAGTCCATGGGGTCGCTAAGAGTCGGACATGACTGAGCGACTTCACTTTCACTTTTCACTTTCATGCATTGGAGAAGTAAATGACAACCCACTCCAGTGTTCTTGCCTGGAGAATCCCAGGGATGGGGGAGCCTGGTGGGCTGCCGTCCATGGGGTCACACAGAGTCAGACACGACTGAAGTGACTTAGCAGCAGCAGCAGCAGCAGCAGCATTGAGTTTATCATATGGATTTTATCTATCAATTTGCTAATATGGTGTATCACATTGATTCATTTGCATATATTGAAGAATCCTTGCATTCCTGGAACAAACAAAACTTAATCATGATGTATGAGCTTTTTGATATATTGCTGAATTCTGTTTACTTAAAATTTGTTCAAAATTTTTGCATCTATATTCGTCAGTGATATTGGCCAGTAGTTTTCTTTTTTTGTGTTGTCTTTGTCTGGTTTTGTTATCAGAGTGATGGTGGTCTCATAGAATGAGTTTGAAAGTGTCTCTTCCTCTGTAATTCTTTGAAAGAGTTTTAGAAGGATAGGCATTAGCTCTTCCCTAACCATTTGACAGAATTCTCCTGTGAAGCCATCTCGTCCTGGGCTTTTGTTTTTTGGGAGATTTTTGATCACAGCTTCAATTTCAGGGCTTGTAATTGGATTGACCATAATTTATATTTCTTCCTAGTTGGATCTTGGAAGATTGAACTTTTCAAAAACCTGTCCATTTCTTCCAGGTTATCCATTTTATTGCTGTATAGTTGTTCATAATAGTCTCATAATCCTTTGTATTGCTGCACTGTCTTTTGTAATCTCTCCTTTTTCATTTATAATTTTGTTGATTTGATTCTTCTCTCTTTTTTTCTTGATGAGTCTGGCTAAAGGCTTGACTATTTTGTTTATCTTCTCAAAGAACCAGCTTATAACTTTATTAATCTTTGCTATTGTTTATTTCATTTCTTTTTCATTTATTTCTGCTTGGATCTTTATGATCTCTTTCCTTATACTAATTTTGGGGTCTTTTTGTTCTTCTTTTTCCAGTTGTTTTAGGTGGAAAGTAAGGTTGTCTATTGGATGTTTTTCTTGTTTGTTGGGTAAGCTTGTATTGCTATAAATGTCCCTCTTAGAACTGCTTTTGCTGCACAACATAGGTTTTGGGTTGTCATGTTTTCATTGTCATTTGTTTCTAGAAATTTTTTGATTGTTCATTTGATTTTTTCAGTAACCTTTTGTTTATTAGAAATGTGTTTTTTAATCTCCATGTGTTTGTGTTTTTTACAGTTTT
This sequence comes from Tragelaphus eurycerus, assembly GCA_935064755.1. Lineage (NCBI taxonomy): Eukaryota > Metazoa > Chordata > Mammalia > Artiodactyla > Bovidae > Tragelaphus > Tragelaphus eurycerus. The sequence goes on from CAKXYN010000131.1 coordinate 4,691,480, forward strand.
TTCTTGTAATAGGTATCTACTCTCATAGCATTGCGGTTGGGGAAGATGCTTGATATGGTCCATATTTTCATAAATTTACTGATATTTGATTTGTGACCCAAGATGTGATCTATCCTGGAGAATAGTTCATGTGCATTTGAGAAGAAGGTGCATTCTTCTGCATTTGGATTGAATGTCCTGAAGATATCAATGAGATCCATCTCATCTACTGTATCATTTAAGACTTATGTTTGCCTGGAAAACCCCATGGACAGAGGAGCCTGGTAGGCTACAGTCCATGGGGTTGCAAAGAGTCGGACACGACTGAGTGACTTCACATTCAAGATTGGTCCAGTGGTTTGTGTAAGCTTCTTATAGGGTGAGATTTGTACTGAGTTTTGTTTGTTTGTTTATCTTTCCTCTGAAGAGCAAGGCTGAATGAGGTGGTAATCCTGTTTGTTGATGATTGGGTTTGTATTTTTGTTTTCTTGTTATTTAGATGAGACGTCCCACACAGGGTCCTACTGGTGGATAAGTGATGCTGGATCTTGCATTCAAGTGGTTTCCTTTGTGTTTCTTCTCACTATTTGTTACTCCCAAGGGTTAATTCTTTGGTAGTCTAGATGCTTGGAGCCAGTGCTCCTACTCCAAAGGCACAGGGCTTGATTTCTGGTCAGGAACGAAGATTCCACAAGTGGTTTGTTCTGGCATTAAGGGAGATTAAAACAAATATCCAAAAATGAGAAGCCAAAGATGAACCCCAGACAAATTGCAGTTAATAATCAGGCAAATAATAATTAAAATAATGGAATAAGCACATATACATATACATTCATGAGCAAAGTCAAAACTATCTAACAAAAATAAAATACAGCAGATTGATCCTGCAAACAAAGGAAATCAAAAATTGTATTTAACAGTTAAGAACAAACTAACTAAAGCATAAAGTGGAAAATAAACCTAGAACAAGGTGCCAAGTGGGAAATAAAGCAATGAAAACAAAACTAACAAATATGTTTAGAGGAAAGGAAAGAAAGAAAAGAAAAAAGAATAGATATGCAAAGTTAAATAGAGGTAGATGAAGAATATTTACATACATTAAAGATTAACTGTAAGGGGAAATGTACAATAGGGAAGACAAACAAAGGAATAATCATAGAAATAATGTAATAGGTTTTAAAAAAATTAAAATTATAAAAAAGAGAAAAGAAAAAAAAAAAGGAAGAAGAAAGAATAAAGGAAAAAAAAAAGCAGGAAAATTCCACAGAACTGCAAAAGCCCAATGTAGAGACAGAGGTTTGTAGCAACAATAAAAAGTGTGACTGAATATACCCATATAAATAGACACGCATAAGCAAAATCAAAACAGTCCAGCAAAAATGAAGTACAATAGATTTACCTGGCAAAGAAAGAAATAAAAAATTCTATCTACCAGAACAAAACTAACTAAAGCACAAACTGGAAAAAAAACTAAAGCAAGCTGCCAATTGGGGAATAAAGCAATGAAAACAAAATTAGCAAGTATATTGAGAGGAAGGGAAAGAGAGAAAATAAAGAATAGATATGCAAAGTTAAATAGAGGTAGATGAAGATTTATATACCTTAAAGATTAACTGCAAGGGGAAAAGAACAGTAGGAAAAGAAAACAAAGGAATAAATGTAGAAAAAGTAATAATAGGTTTAAAAAATTAAAATAAAAAAAAGACAAAAAAAAAAAAAGAAGAAAACTCCACAGAACTGCAAAAGCCCAACGTAGAGGCAGAGGTTTATAACAACAATAAAAAGTTTGATTGAGAAAAAAAGAAAAGTTCAAAAACTTGATTAGATTTCATAGTGCCAATAAAATCAACAACTACAACGGGGGTGGGGGGGGAGGAAATAATCCAAAAGAATCTACAGAACAAGTCAAAATATAAGACAAATAAATATTTTCCTTGAGTCACTGCTGTCAGAGTCCTTTCCCTCGCTGGGAATCACAGTCCACGTCACCTGTCTAGAATGCCCTCCAACACTGTGTTGATCTCTGGGCCTGCTGTGGGGGTAGCTCATATTCTAGTCTGGTCCTACTCCTGTGTGTTCTTGCCTCCAATGTCCACAGTTATCAGAACTAGTGAGTTTTTGTTTTGGGGAGCTCTCAATGGCCTTTTATACATTCCATAGACACAGAGTCTGGCTAGTTGATCATGTGGATTTAATCTGCAGCTTATATACCTGGTAGTAAGGTTTTGGGTCTTCTTCCTTAACCACACTGCCCCTGGGGTTCATTTGTGGTTTTATTTCCACCTCTGCATGTGAGTCGTCCCCTGGGGTTTGCTACTGGTGTTTTTTTTTTTTTTTCCTGATATACTTCACTTTGTGTAATAGTCTCCAGTTTCATCCATCACATTAGAACTAACTCAAATATGTTCTTTTTAATAGCTGAGTAATATTCCACTGTGTATATGTACCACAGCTTTCTTATCCATTCATCTGCCAATGGACATCTAGGCTGCTTCCATGTCCTAGATATTGTAAACAGTGGTGCAGTGAACACTCGGATACCTATGTCTCTTTCAATTCTGGTTTCCTCAATGTGTATGTCCAGCAGTGGATTTCTGGGTCTTATGGCAGTTCTATTTCCAGTTTTTTAAGGAATCTCCACACTGTTCTCCAGTGTGGCTGGAGAACATAGTGGCTGTACTAGTTTGCATTGCCACGAACAGTGAAAGAGGGTTCCTTTTTCTCCACACCCTCTCCAGCATTCATTGTTTGTAGACTTACTGATGGCAGCCATTCTGACCAGCATGAGATGGCATCTCATTGTGGTTTTGATTTGCATTTCTCTGATAATGAGTGATGTTGAGCATATTTTCATGTGTTTGTTAGCCATCTGTATGTCTCCTTTGGAGAAATGTCTGTTTAGTTCTTTGGCCCATTTTTTTGATTGGGTCATTTGATTTTCTGAAACTGAGCTGCATGAGCTGCTTGTATATTTCAGAGATTAATGTTTTGTCAGTTCTTTCATTTGCTATTATTTTGTGCCATTATGAAGGCTGTCTTTTCACCTTGCTAATAGTCTCCTTCATTGTGTAAAAGCTTTTAAGTTTAATTATATCTAAATGCAGAGTTCCAAAGAATAGCAAGAAGAGATAAGAAAGCCTTCTTCAGTGATCAATGCAAAGAAATAGAGGAAAACAACAGAATGGGAAAGACTAGGGATCTCTTCAAGAAAATCAGAGATACCAAAGGAACATTTCATGCAAAGATGGGCACGATAAAGGACAGAGATGGTGTGGACCTAACAGAAGCAGAAGATATTAAGAAGAGGTGGCAAGAATACACAGAAGAACTGTACAAAAAAGAGCTTCAAGACCTAGACAATCATGATGATGTGACCACTGACCTAGAGCCAGACATCTTGGAATGTGAAGTCAAATGGGCCTTAGAAAGCATCACTACGAACAAAGCTAGTGGAGGTGATGGAATTCCAGTGGAACTATTCCAAGTCCTGAAAGATGATGCTGTTAAAGTGCTGCACTCAATATGTCAGCAAATTTGGAAAACTCAGCAGTGGCCACAGGACTGGAAAAGGTCAGTTTTCATCCCAATCCCAAAGAAAGGCAATGCCAAGGAGTGCTCAAACTACCGAACAATTGCACTCATCTCACACGCTACTAAAGTAATGCTCAAAATTCTCCAAGCCAGGCTTCAGCAATATGTCAACCGTGAACTTCCTGATGTTCAAGCTGGTTTTCGAAAAGGCAGAGGAACCAGAGATCAAATTGCCAACATCCGCTGGATCATGGAAAAGCAAGAGAGTTCCAGAAAAACATCTATTTCTGCTTTATTGACTATGCCAAAGCCTTTGACTGTGTGGATCACAATAAACTATGGAAAATTCTGAAAGAGATGGGAATACCAGACCACCTGATCTGCCTCTTGAGAAATCTGTATGCAGGTCAGGAAGCAACAGTTAGAACTGGTCATGGAACAACAGACTGGTTCCAAATAGGAAAAGGAGTACGTCAAGGCTGCATATTGTCACCATGTTTATTTAACTTATATGCAGAGTACATCATGAGAAATGCTGGACTGGAAGAAACACAAGTTGGAATCAAGATTGCCGGGAGAAATATCAATAACCTCAGATATGCAGATGACACCACTCTTATGGCAGAAAGTGAAGAGGGGCTAAAAAGCCTCTTGATGAAAGTGAAAGTGGAGAGTGAAAGGGTTGGCTTAAAGCTCAACATTCAGAAAACGAAGATCATGGCATCTGGTCCCATCACTGCATGGGAAATAGATGGGGAAACAGTGGAAACAGTGTCAGACTTTGTTTTTCTGGGCTCCAAAATCACTGCAGATGGTGATTGTAGCCATGAAATTAAAAGACGCTTACTTCTTGGAAGGAAAGTTATGAGCAACCTAGATAGCATATTCAAAAGCAGAGACATTACTTTACCAACAAAGGTTCGCCTAGTCAAGGCTATGGTCTTTCCTGTGGTCATGTATGGATGTGAGAGCTGGACTGTGAGGAAGGCTGAACGCCGAAGAATTGATGCTTTTGAACTGTGGTGTTGGAGAAGACTCTTGAGAGTCCCTTGGACTGCAAGAAGATCCAACCAGTCCATTCTGAAGGAGATCAATCCTGGAATTTCTTTGGAAGGAATGATGCTAAAGCTGAAACTCCAGTATTTTGGCCACCTCATGCGAAGAGTTGACTCATTGGAGAAGACTCTGATGCTGGGAGGGATTGAGGGCAGGAGGAGAAGGGGACGACAGAGGATGAGATGGCTGGATGGCATCACTGACTCGATGGATGCGAGTCTGGGTGACCTCCGGGAGCTGGTGATGGACAGGGAGGCCTGGCGTGCTGCGGTTCATGGGGTCGCAAAGAGTCGGACACGACTGAGCGACTGATCTGATCTGATCTGATATCCCATTTGTTTAATTTTCCTTTAATTTCCATTATTCTTGGAGGTAGGTCATAGAGGATCTTGCTGTGATTTCTGTTAGAGAGTGTTCCACGCATGTTTTTCTCTAGGAGTTTTATAGATTTTGGTCTTACATTTAGATCTTTAAGATTTTATCTAACTTAGAAAGTGTTCTAGTTTCCTCTAAAGTCAGAAACAAGACACATGTGGACACTCTCACCACTACTATTCAACCTAGTTTTGGAAGTTTTAGCCACAGCAATCAGTGAAGAAAAAGAATCCAAAGGAATCCAGATTGGAAAAGAATAAGTTAAACTCTCACTGTTTGCACGTGTCGTGATCCTCAACATAGAAAACCCTGAAGACAAACCAGAAAATTGCTAGAGCTAATCAATGAATAAAGCAAAATTACAGGATATAAAATTAGCACACAGAAATTCCTTGCATTCCTGTATAATAACAATGAGAAAACAGAGATATAAAAGAAACAATCCCATTCACCATTTCAGTGAAAAGAATAAAACACTTAGGAAAAAATTTACCTAAAGAAACAAAAGAGATATGTATAGAAAACTATAAAACACTGCTGAGAGAAATCAAAGATGGTAAAAATAGATGGAGAAATATACTGTGTTCATGGATTGGAAGAATCAATACAGTGAAAATGAATATACTACACAAAGCAATCTATAGATTCAATACATTCCCTATCAAGCTGCCAACAGTATTTTTCATGGAACTAGAACAGAAAATTTCACAATTTGTATGGAAACACAAAAGACCTCGAATACCCAAAGCAATCTTGAGAAATAAGAATGGAACTGGAGGAATCAACCTGCCTGACTTAAGAATATATGAGAAAGCTACAGTCAGACAGAATGGTACTAGCACAAAGACAGAAATATAGATCAATGGAATAAAAAAGAAAGCCCAGAAATGAATCCATGCACCTATGGATACTTATCTCTGACAAAAGAGGCAGAAATATACAATGGAGAAAAGTAATCTCTTTTACAAGTGTTGATGGGAAAACTGAACAACCTCCTGTGAAACATACGCAAATTTTATTTGTCCATTATAAGTAAAAAGAAAAAAATGAGTAAAACAATGGGGTCAATCTCTTTTACAATGTACCCATATTGTTTCTTTGATAATTTAAACATTTCATGGCTAATTTAATTTGGACTTGTTTATGGAAGACATTATGGCAGCTGCAGCACGAGACCAGTAAAGGAAGTGAATGTTCCATTGAAAGTCTTGTTCAGCAACTAGTACTGTGTATTCTCAAAAGTAAAATGAATGTCTGGTTCTCTCTATTTGTAGCACTCCAAAGAGGATAAAGAGTGCCGTGGTGAAACATTGTATTGTGGATTTAGTATGTGCAGAAAATGTATGACCTTGATTTATATTTTGGGTATACTCTCTCAGGAGGCAAGAGGTTCTTTGAGTTCTTTACACTAAGTGAGACAACATTGGATAGGAGTTGTATGATTTGGCCAGAACAAATAATCAACCCATTGGCAATGGCCCAAAGATCTATAAAGTTATGACCATGAAGCCAATTGTTGGCCAACACATTGTCTGCTAAAGTAACTGCCTAAAGTTTGAACATTGGATCTGACCTTTGGGTCAGTCCTTTATTAGGAACATTCTGATTAAGAGATGAAAAATAGCAACTTTTAAGAAAGCTCCATCAAGCGTAATAGTGATGATGCCATTGGTTCAGTGAATGAACTCCCTTTGGTTTTCACTGTGTTGATCCTAAGGTGATCCGCTGGTGTCAAAAGCTTCTAAGAGATGAACTCTTGTAGCAGTGAGGCATCTGACAGGGGGCTGGGCACAGGGGAAGACACCCTCTCCTGAAGATAGGGTATGCAGACAGCCCAGGTTCAGCTCCATCCTGTAGCAAGGAGGCCTCACTAGCCATGCTGAGCTTGCAGAGTGCTACTTCCATAATCAATGGGCAAGTGGGCAACCTGATATGGAAGGTCATAGGTTCAACATCCGAGATAGTCTACATTTACTGGCAAGTCCAGCATGTACCCACAATTGCTACACTAAGGGCATACAGCACTGGGCCAAGGTGTGCAGTTCCTTCTATCAGAAGCCCATGAAACTAAGGCCGTCTCTGATGGGTTAGGGACTTCAAGATACAGGAGAGAAGGTTGCTAAAGTTTGAACAGTGAAGGAGTCTCAGTGGCCATATATGAATGTGTGTTCTATGGTATTTTAGTCAGATTTTAGAATCTTTTGACACAGCGAGTATTATTCAAGGGGCCTATTTGGAAGCTACCAAGCCAAAAAAAAAAAAAAAAAAAAATGTGTATATGAGGAAATGTTGCCTCCAGAATATAAAGATGTCTCAAACATGTTGGGCTTGTTTTAATAGTATGGGAACTAATAAGACTAAAAGCTGCTTCTTGACACTGTCAAGATTGGAGAAGTCAGCCACTTACAAATGAATTTTCAGAAACTTAACTAAAGGGGTGGTCCCATTAACTATGTGTGTCATAGGTATCTCCTCAAAGGGGGATGTCATCAGTGTGAGGTCATAATTGTGTACCTGGAAAAAGCTAGAGATGGTGAAAATATTGCCTGCAAAGACTATGTGAGATGACAGGTATGGACACTGGGCCCACTGAATAGACAGATGAAGGTGTATCATGTCCCTCTAAGGCGAAGTTTAAGTGTAGCTGACAGGCTGTTGAAATTGGCACTGGAAGACCATGATAGCCAAATGATTTTCTATGACTACAAAGTATTTACCAGTTATTTGGTGGAAGCAGTATTTTCAATAATATACATGGAGCCTTAGTGAGTGGGTCCATGACAACAAGGGCACAAGTTCACCCTGAGGCATTCTTATTGTTTTCCATGTTTAAGATCAAGTAAAATTTGTCCCTTAAGTGCAGGAGGCCTTGTGATAACCGGTATACCCTTTCTAAACTGGTCTCCTATATTGGGTTTCAATCTGTGAAGACCTTGCTTTCATTTAGATTGTATCTTTTAAAAAACAACTGAGGTGAAAAGTGTGATTGTAACTAAAGGGAAAGGTTTATAGGGTCTCATATTTTTAAGGCTGATTATAGGGGCCAAAGAATTCATTTTATTATTCATTGCATCAGATTATCCAAGGGCAAGTAGAGTGTATTTGGAGGTAATGGATGTTTTGGCTATGGGAAATGCAGGCAAGACAGTAATTCGTGGTTAAGGTTAGGTATATCCATTTCAATTTCATGTTCCTTTATTCCCTGGCTGTTGTTATCAGCTTGGCCAAAGGTGGAACAGAGGAGGAACAGAAATTGATGAGGCTTAAAAACTCAATTGTCAAACATCAAAAGTGGAATCTGATTATTACACAGGGCCACCACCCATATCTCACCCCTCTCCCCAGATGGGACCTCCAAAACACCCAGAAATACCAAGTCCTTTCCCTCCTCACCAGTGGGATGAAGTGTTCAGGAAGAAACCTTCAGTGATCAGAAATCTTCAGTCTTCAGTGTTAAGTCTTCACCCAGTCCTCATTCCCAGTGTCTGAGTAGCTAAGGACTGCCTGGTCTGGGTCGTAAACTGAAAGGATGCCACCTCCCTCTCTTCTCACACATCTGACCCATCCCTTTATTTGCTCGCCATTATCAAAAAAACAGATACACTGTATAATAGGCTCCAGTTCCATCCACCTCATTAGAACTGATTCAAATGTATTCTTTTTAATGGCTGAGTAATACTCCATCGTGTATATGTACCACAGCTTGCTTATCCATTCATCTGTGGATGGACATCTAGGTTGCTTCCACGTCCTGGCTATTGTAAACAGTGCTGCTATGAACATTGGGGTACACGTGCCTCTTTCAATTCTGGTTTTCTCAGTGTGTATGCCCAGCAGTGGGATTGCTGGGTCATAAGGCAGTTCTATTCCCAGTTTTTTGAGGAATCTCCATACTGTTCTCCATAGTGGCTGTACTAGTTTGCATTCCCACCAACAGTGTAGGAGGGTTCCCTTCTCTCCGCACCCTCTCCAGCATTTATTGCTTGTGGATTTTTGGATCGCAGCCATTCTGACTGGCGTGTAATGGTACCTCATAGTGGTTTTGACTTGCATTTCTCTGATAATGAGTGATGTTGAGCATCTTTTCATGTGTTTGTTAGCCATCTGTATGTCTTCTTTGGAGAAATGTCTATTAAGTTCTTTGGCCCATTTTTTGATTGGGTCGTTTATTTTTACAGATGCCTGGGACTGGAGCACTGGGATGAACTGGAGGGATGGTGTGGGAAGGGGGGAGGGAGGAGGGTTCAGGATGGGGAACACGTGTATTCTGGTGGCGGATCCATCTCGATGTATAGTAAAAGTAATACAATATTGTAAAGTTAAGAAAAATTAAAAAAAAAATAATAATAATAATAAAAAGAAATATTCCAGAAAAAAAAAAAAAAGAAACAATAATGGGAGTATTGATAAGTAAAAAAAAAAAAAAAAAACAAAACAGATACACAATTATATCTTTTTCAACTTGCTGATACTTTAATCACCAACATCTGAGTGTTTTGGCCTCTACAGAGGGGACCATCGCTGTTGTTTGATCCCTGCACAAATGACTAGTCTGTCAGGGCTTTTCTTGTAGCTACAGCGGATTGCTCAACGTCTTGGGCTCCGAGTGGGCACACGGGGGTACTTGGAGAATCGTCAGGAGAGCTGTTGGAAAAGCCCTCTGGGATTTCTTCATCCACCATCAGCTGATTTTCATTCTTCTTTTCATTCTGAGGGTGGTGGTTGAAGACTAGTATCGTTGATTTCTTCCCTTTATTATCCCTTCCCTCATTCTGCTGAAGGGTTGGTTTTACCTTCCTCATGAGCTTTCGTATCTGGTAAGAAAACAAAGTCATCCAGAGAGACATTATTGAGGGAGGATGGGAGGGAGGACTTTGAGAGAACGGGTGTGCACTGAGGAGGGGTTTTGTGCCAGACAAGGGCAGGGTGGGGGATGAAGAGGAGGAGCATGAGTAGGGTAATCTGACCTTCTCACTGTCCAAGTCCTTGGATTGATCAGACATCTTTCTCTTCCTTTGTTGAGCGACTGACGCTTGTTGCTCCAAACTTACACTGTCAATCTCAATCTCTGATTCTTCCTCCTTCACTTTCTCAATCAGGTCAGCCATGGTGAACCAATACACCAAGGCTCCTGGCCCCTCTATGTATACCTTCCAAGGACAATGAAGAGCCAGATGCCCCAACTTTGATTGGTCAGCAAGAAATTCTTCCAACCCATCATAGCCCTGACATGGCTTGATATCACAAAGCACCACCCTTGAAGATCCATGGGGGAGGGGAAGGGTTTAGAGAAGTCCAGGTGCTTTGGTCTGAGAAATGGAGTGTTTCCTCAACACCCATTAATGAGCCTTCCCAGGTGATGGCACCCCACTCCAGTACTCTTGCCTGGAAAATCCCATGGATGGAGGAGCCTGGTGGGCTGTAGTCCATGGGGTCACAAAAAGTCGGACACGACTGAGCGGCTTCCCTTTCACTTTTCACTTTCATGCACTGGAGAAGGAAATGGCAACCCACTCCAGCGTTCTTGCCTGGAGAATCCAAGGGACGGGGGAGCCTGGTGGGCTGCCGTCTATAGGGTCACACAGAGTCAGACACGACTGAAGTGACTTAGCAGCAGCAGCAGCAGCAAGTTCACTTTCCATGCTTCCTTGTCTTGTCTGGTTCAGTTTTTCTGGTGTAAAACTTAGTGAGTGAGTGTTCCTTGCAAACCATTCATCATGGCCACCCTCATTCAGATGTTATCTTCCAGATCTCATCACCTAGCATTTTGTGGGTTTTTTTTAAATTGAATAAAACTGTTTACTTTAGAAGTTTTAGATTTATGGAATAATTGTGAAGCGTATATTCATATACTTCACAACCAATTCCCCTTATCAGCATTGTACATTAGTATGCAACATTAGTTCAACTTCATGAAGCAACAATGAAACAGTATTATTAAGTAAAGTCTGGACTTGATCGGATTTCCTTGGTTTTTAGCTAATGATCTTTTGCCATCCCACTATCCTATCCAGGATACTCCACTAAATTTATTCATTCCATATTATGCCTTCTTAGGCTTCTCTTTGCTATGATCATTTTTTAGATTTCTTGTTTGTGAGGTCCTTGACAAGTGGGAGTTTTACATGTTGGCTTTTACATTGGATCCTGAGTCATTATTGGTCTTATTCCGGAAAGTTTTTATAACATCCTTCTTCCAAGGAACCTCAAATCAAGTAAGCACTGTCAGTGTTGTGGACTTCCCCATGGCAATAGTTGAATTGGCCACTTGGCTTTATCATATGGTAACACACATATTCCTCCTGGAGCCCAGAGGATCAACATCATTTGTATTTATGAGGCATATGTGGCAGCTGCTGCTGCTGCTGCTAAGTCACGTCAGTTGTGTCTGACTCTGTGTGACCCCATAGACAGCAGCCCACCAGGCTCCCCTGTCCCTGGGATTCTCCAGGCAAGAACACTGGAGTGGGTTGCCATGTCCTTCTCCAATGCTTGAAAGTGAAAAGTGAAAGTGAAGTCACTCAGTCGTGTCTGACTCCTAGGGACCCCATGGACTATAGTCTACCAGGCTCCTCCATTTATGGGATTTGCCAGGCAAGAGTACTGGAGTGGGTTGCCGTTGCCTTCTCCGATATGTGGCAGCAGCAGGAACATTTTGTAAAGTACTAGTGAATTCATGTTTCAATGCACTAGAAGCAAGATATGTGGGTTGGATCCCCTGGAGGAGGAAATGGCAACCGGCTCCAGTATTCTCCCCTGGGAAATCCCATGGACAGAGGAGCCTGGCTGGCTACAGTTCATGAGGTCACAAAGAATCAGACATGACTCTCCTCACACACACAGCTGCACACACACAGGCGTACACACACACACACACACAGGAGTACGTGCACACACACACACACAGAGTCATTTACTCTTAGAAATATGATTTCAGCATCCCTCATAACAACTGCTCTGCCTCCATATGAGTGAACATCCTGTCTATTGAACAAACTATCAGTTTTTCTCCTCAGTTCTGTAGAGAAAGGGGGCCAACATATGGTTGAGACCAGTGTTCACAAGGTAAGCATCATTTTTTGAGGTTAATATCAGTCACAAGTTAGTTTTGAATTGATACACATGATTCAACCTGAGACTCATACATAAGTCCAGGTTGAAAAACAAAATTCAGAACAGCTTTAAGGAGGGTCCCAATCCAGTAATACTTTCATTATAAGCCAACTGGCTAAACTGGTGTATTTTGGTCAACTTTAGCTGGCGCTCACAAATGAAGCACAAAGAAGCAAGACAAAGCACAAGCTAGCCAGAGGGCAGTAGCTCACAGTGCATGTTCACCAGCATACAGCAGATCCAGTTTGAAAGCCAAAGAAGAGAGAGAAGATACCTGGTGACAGCAGTCTCAGTATTCTGCTCTTGGGGCCAATTGCTTCCATCATTCCACAGAGACAGGATGGATCCTTCAACCAAAATTTGGTGGGGATGTTGAGACTAATGACACTACCTCCAGAGAGCGTGAAAAAATTCATCACTCACATAATGAGTTTTTCTGGGGAGAGCAGAATAAAGTCTCAAGCAGGCTCATGATAGGCTTAAGAGAGCAGAGGAAGCAGATAGGCTTGAATTTTATGGTGGTAAAAGGGGATAAAGCTGGAGAATTCCACAGATAGGTCAGGGCGTGGATGATGTGAACTCCCTTTTGGCCCAGAGAAAAGTGTACCTGGGATTTTTCATCAGATATAGGTAAGTAGGGGAAGAATTGTGGTAGAGCTCTTTTATAGAAAAATGTGATGTAAATGTGAGGAGTGTAGCACACTTTTGAACTCTCATCACCTTTATAACCAACATTCTCATATTGTTTTCAATTAAAATGCTTTTCACTAGATTTGCTGTGGCTCTTCAGTTGCTCAGTCATGTCTGACTCTTTGCAACCCCACGGACTGTAGTGCACCAGGCTTTCCTGTCCTTAACCATCTCCTGCAGTTAGCCCAAACTCATGTCCCTTGAGTAGGTGATGCCATCCAACCATGTCAGCCTCTAACCTCCCCTTCTCCTCTTCCTTCCATCTTTCCCAGCATCATGGTCTTTTCCACTGAGTCACTTCTTTGCATCAGGTGGGCAAAGTGCTGTTGCTTCAGCTTCAGCCTCAGTCCTTCCAACGAATGTTCAGGGCTGAGTTTCTTTAGGATTGACTGGTTTAATCTCTTTATAGGTCAAGGGACTCTCAAGAACCTTCTCCAATACAGAAGTTTGAAAGCATCAATTTTTTGGCGCTAAATTTTCTTTATGGTCCAAATCTCACATCCATCCATGACTACTGGAAAACCCATAGCTTTGACTAGATGAACATTTGTCAGCAAAGTAATATCTCTGCTTTTTAATATGCTGTCTAGTTTGGTCATAGGTTTTCTTCCAAGGAGGAAGCATCTTTTAATCATGGATTCAGTCACCATCTGCAATGATTTTGGAGACCAAGAAAATAAAGTCTGTTACTTTCTCCATTGTTGCCCCATCTATTTGCCATGAAGTGATGCGACCGGATGCCATGTTCTTCATTTTATGAATGTTGAGTTTTAAGCCAGCTTTTTTATTGTCTTCTTTGAATTTAATCAAAAGGCTCTTTAGTTCCTCTTCACTTTCTACCATAAGGGTGGTATCATGTGTATATCTGAAGTTATTGGTATTTCTCCCAACAATCTTGATTCCAGCTTGTGCTTCATCCAGCCGGGCATTTTGTATGATGTACTCTGCATGTCAGTCAAATAAGTAAAATACAAAATGCAGCCTTGATGTACTCCTTTCAATTTGGAACCAGTCTGTTGTTCCCTGTCCGGTTTTAACTGCTGCTTCTTGACCTGCATACAAATTTCTCAGGAGGCAGGTCAGGTGGTCTGGTATTCCAGTCTGTTTAAGAATTTTCCACCGTTTGTTGTGATCCATGCAGTCAAAGGCATTGGAATAGCCAATGAAGCAGATGCAGATGTATTTCTGAACTCTTTTGCTTTTTCTATGATCTAACAGATGTTGGCAATTTGTGCTCTGAATCCTCTGCCTTTTGTAAATCCAGCTTGAACATGTGGAAGTTCCTGGTTCACGTACTGCTGAAGCCTAGCTTAGAGAATTTTCAACATTACATTGCTAGTGAGTGAAATGATATCTATTGTGCATTGGTTTGAACATTCTTTGGCATTGCCTTTCTTTGGGATTAAAGTGAAAACTGACTTTTCCCAGTATTGTAGCCACTGGTGAGCTATCCAAATTTGCTGGCATATTGAAAGCAGTACTTTCACAGCATCATCTTTTAGGATTTGAAGTGCTCAGCTGCAATTCCTTCACTGCCACTAGCTTTGTTGGTAGAGATGCTTCTGAGGCCCATTTAACTTGTCATTCTAGGATGTCTGGCTCTAGGTGAGTGATCACACCCTCGTGGTTATGTGGGTCATTAAAATCTTTCATGTATAGTTCTTCTGTATATTCTTGCCACCTCTTATTATCACCTGCTTCTGTTAAGTACATAACATTTCTGTCCTTTATTGTGCCCATCTTTGTATGAAATATTCCCTTGGTATCTCTAGTTTTCTTAAAGTGATCTCTAGTCTTTCCCATTCCATTTTCTCCCTCTATTTCTTTGCATTTATCATTTAAAAAGGCTTTCTTTCTCTCCTTGCTATTCTTTTGAACTCTGGATTCAAATGGGTATATCTTTCCTTTTCTCCTTTGCCTTTAGCTGCCCTTCTTTTCTCAGCTATTTGTAAGGCTTCCTCAGGCAGCCATTTTGCTTTTTTGCATTTCTTTTTCTTGGGGATGTTCTTGATGCCCACCTCCTGTATAATATCACAAACCTTCATCCATAGGTCTTCAGGCACTGTATCTATGAGATCTAATCCTGCAAAGCTATTTGTCACTTCCACTGTATAATGGTAAGGGATTTGATTTAGGTGATGCCTGAATGGCCTAATGGTTTTCCTACTTTCTTCAACTAAAGTATGAATTTTACATGAAGGAGTTCATGATCTGAGCCACATTCAGACTGGGAGCTGACTGTTTACCATCCTATGGAATGCGCAGTTTACTAAAGAGATCATTGTTTCACCACTGAGTTGAAAATTCAGCTTTCAAGTAAAATAAATATACCAGTGTTTCCATATGAATTCTCAGATATACCACACAGATCTATTTTCTCTGAAAGCAGATAATCTTATACTACTGTAATTGGATACAGCAAGATCCCATGTAAACTTTTCAGCCATATCTAGTCTGATGTATTTAGTATTTCGGATGAACATAAAGTTTAGTTTATCAATTTTTCATTGGCTATTCCTAAATACTCATAGTGTTTTAAAACTATGAAACCTTTTGGTCTAAATTAGCAAGTGAAAAATAGTTAAAATACTGCCTTCATCTATTTATCATCTATTAAGAGCCATGTACTGAACGACCAATGTAGATAGCATGTTAAAAAGTAGAGACATTACTTTGCCAACAAAGGTCTGTCTAGTTAAGGCTATGGTTTTTCCAGTAATCATGTATGGATGTGAGAGTTGGAGTATAAAGAAAACTGGATGCTGAAGAATTGATGCTTTTGAACTGTTGGGTTGGAGAAGACTCTTGAGAGTCCCTTGGACTGCAAGGCAATCCAACCAGTCCATCCTAAAGAAAATCAGTCCTGAATATTCATTGGAAGGACTGATGCTAAAGCTGAAACTCCAATTATTTGGCCACTTGATGCAAAGAAATAATTCACTGGAAAAGACCCTGATACTGGGAAAGATTGAAGGTGGGGGGAGAAGGAAATGACAGAGGATGAGATGGTTGGATGGCATCACTGACTCAGTGGACATGAGTTTGAGTAAACTCCGGGAGTTAGTGATGGACAGGGAGGCCCGCTGTGCTGCAGTCCATGGGATCACAAAGAGTCAGACACAACTGAGCGACTCAACTAACCTGAACTGAACTGACTGAAAAATAACTCTAAAAGGTGTGCATATCACAGAGTGTTTTCAGCTTCTAGAGCTTAGGGTTCTTTTCTTAAACTTTCATCATTGTACTTTGAGTTTGTAACAATAAAAATGTTGAATGATTTTAAGCTCAACCTTTTCTAAAGCAAACATTAAAAAGCAGGGGACACAATATACTATATGCAGAACGATTTGAGTATTCACTCCTCCTGGAGCTCATCAATGATGAACTGAGCAGTGACCATAATATTGTGTCTCATATGTTCAGGGGGTTGGGATTACAGAGATGAATGACATATGCTTGCCTTTGTTGTATATTGCATATTGGGGAAGATGAATAGGTACATGAAAATTTCTAATACAAAATGGCAATGCTTTAATGTAAGTATCTGTAGGACCACAGGAGAAATGGACTGTACTGGCATTGGCAGCAGAGAGGCTTCAGAGTGGAAGCACCATTTGAGTTTAGCCTTTAGAATGAGGACACTTTGATTACTCTGCAGCTCTAGGTGGGGGAGAGGAAAGCAATTCCTTCAAAGAAGAAGGACACATACAGTCCTATTTCATTTTGTGGAGAAGGCAGGAAACATCTTATTATATGCCTTCTTATATGATACTAATGTGGAAAGATGGGCAAAAATGAGAGACCAAAAAGAGACAGTAAAAGCATCAAGGGAACAAGGGACTTTGGAAGAGTCTGATCAGGATGTAACAAAATGAGACCGCACTTTGAAAAATGCAAGATTTTTCTGAGGAAAGAACTCAAAGCTGCAATTACTGAAAGGAAGCAACTGTGAATGCAGTCTGACTAAGCTCATCATGTTATGTTTACAGCTAAGGAAGAAAAATGTGTTGCTGTTCATTTAGGACCCGTTGCTGTTCATTTAGGACCCATGGAAGAAGTTGGAGAAAAGGGGGTAGGTATTCCAGAAATGATTCATTAGGTAGAAAGAGAAGGTTAGAATTCAGAACCTACTCAGTTCAGTCACTCAGTCATGTCTGACTCTTTGCAACCTCATGGACTGCAGCACGCCAGGCCTCCTTGTCTATCACCTACTCCCGGTGTTTATTCAAACTCATGTCCATTGAGTCAGTGATGCCATCCAACCATCAGATACTACTGCTGCTTATTAAATAAATTAATGATAAGCCGTAGAGAGACACATTGTCTAAAGGTACCAGAATGCCTAACCTCTGAGAGAAGGCACCCCCAAATAAGTGTCTTCAAGAATAAAACAAGGGCTCAGGACTCATGGGTTAACATCAGCTAATACAGGACAAGCTAGGTTTGGAGGAGGGGGGCAGGGGAGAAAGGATCAAGAAATGTATATGTATGTACATATGTATGCGGGTATGCATTTATATTATCAATAAATACAGAAGCCATTTAATCATATGCTTATTATTGTTCTAATATAATGTCAGATGTTTTACATAAACTGTGCCACTTAATACCAGAATGACTCTAAGATATAGATACATGCTATCATCATTCCCATTTTACAGATGAGAAAACTAAGTGTTATAGAAGTTAAGAAACTTACTCAAGGTCAAATAGCTTTTAGGTGGTGAAACTATAAATTGAGATTGGACTTCAAATCCTGTAGTCCCAACTGCTCAACTAGATACTGCTATACTCCCTCTGCTACAACCCTAGTCTCAGTCATCATCGTATCATACTTGTGTAGTGCCAGGAGCCTGACATTCCTCTGATCCTACACAGTTCACAACATTCAGTGAACTTTCTGAAACAGAAATCAGACTCTATCACTTTTCTTTATCAAACCATATAGCAGCTCTCCACTGCCCATAAGATAAAATCCAGGTTCTTACCCCACAAGTCCTTACAAGACCTCATCTCTGCCTCTCTAACCTCAGTCTTTTATCTCTACTCTGTTCCTCTCTGACTGTACTCCATTTACACTCAACCCTTTGCAGTTCCTCAACACACTGTTCTTGTTCTCGCCTCATGACATGGCTACTTGCTCTTCAACCTAAAATGCTCTTCTTCAAAATCTTCACACAACTGACTGTATCTCATTCTTCAAATCTTGATTCATATATCAACTCCTCAGAGAAGGTGTCCCCACACCCTTTAGCCAAAACAGCTCTCCTCTCCTCCACAGAGGTTCATGGTATTCCATGAACCACCCTTTCACCCATGAAAACAGAAATTACTTGATGACAGGAACTATTGACTTTATGTCCTTCACTGTAAGTCTAGAACCAAGAACAATATCTGGTGCATACTAGGTACTCAAGACATATTTGTTTCCTTAAATACTGGTATCTTTCTTAAAGTGTCATACTTATATGTATATATACATACACACACACACACACACACACACACATATATATATAAGCTTTTGTGAAATATATGAGCTTGATGTTACCTCATACAAGTGGACTATACACTCCCCATCCAAAATTTCATTTCAATGTCAAGACTAATGATGCCACACATACACCAAGAAAATATGAAAATGATTATCATTCACATAATGAGTTATGCATCAAAAATAGAGTTAGGCAAAAAAAAGAAGTTAGAGAGAGAGAAAGTAGTAACTGTGAGGTGATGGGTAATTTAATGATTGTGATTTTTTTCAGTCTATAGTTATAGGTATAGATACAATCAAAACATAACCTTCTACACTTTAAAAATATGCAAATATTTGAAATTAATTTATTCCTTTTATTTGGAGGCTAATTATTTTATAATATTGTGGTTGTTTTTGCCATACATTGACATAAATCAGCCGTAGATGGACATGTGTCTCCCTGTCTTCAACACCCCTCCCACCTCCCTTTCCATCCCATCACTCAAGGTTGTCCCAGTGCACCGGCTTTGAGTACCTTGATTCATGCATCAAACTTGGACTGGTCATCTATTTCACATATGGTAATATGTAGTTTTCAATGCCATTCTCACAAATCATCCCACCCTCACCTTCTCCCATAGAGTCCAAAAGTCTGTTCTTGACATCTGTGTCTCTTTTGCTGTCTTACATATACAGTCATCGTTACCATCTTTCTAAATTCCATATATATGCATTCATATACTCTATTGTTGTTTTTCTATCTGACTTACTTCACTTTGTATAAAAGTCTCCAGTTTCATCCACGTCATTAGAACTGACTCAAATGTGTTCTTTTAAATAGTTGAGTAAAATTCCACTGTTTATACATACCACGACTTTCTTATTGATTCATCTGTGGGTGGACATCTAGGTTGCTTCCATGTCCTAGCTATTGTAAACAGTGCTGCAATGAACATTGGGGTACACGTGTCTCCCTCAATTCTGGATTCCTCAGGGTATATGCCCAGCAGTCAATTGCTGGGTCGTATGGCAGTTTTATTTCCAATTTTTAAAGGAATCTCCACACTGTTCTCAATAAAGGCTGTGCTAGTTTGCATTCCCACAAACAGTGAAAGAGTGTTACCTTTTCTTCACACTCTCTCCAGCATTTATTTTTTGTAGACATTCTGATGGCAGCCATTCTGACCAGAGTGAGATGGCACCTTATTGTGGTTTTGATTTGCATTTCCCTGATAATGAGTGATGTTGAGCATGTTTTCATGTGTTTGTTAACCATCTGTGTGTCTTCTTTGGAGAAATGTCTGTTTAGTTCTTTGGCCCATTTTTGGATTGGGTTGTTTGTTTTCCTGAAATTGAGCTGCATGAGCTGCTTGTATAATTTGGAGATTAATTCTTTGTCAATTTTTTCAGTTGCCATTAAGTCTCCCATTCTGAAGGCTGTCTTTTTACCTTGCTTATAGTTTCCTTCATTGTGCAAAAGCTTTTAAGTTTAATTATATCCCCTTTGTTCCATTTTCCTTTAATTTCCACTAATTTGGGAGGTGGGTCATAGAGGATCTTGCAGCGATTTCTAATAGAGAGTGTTCTGCCTTAGTTTTCCTCTAAGAGTTTTATAGTTTCTGGTCTTACATTTAGATATCTAATACATTTTGAGTTTATTTTTGCACATGGTGTTAGGGTTCTAGTTCCCTCTAAAGTCAGGAACAAGACACAGGTGCCCGTTCTAACTACTACTATTCAACATAGTTTTGGAAGTTTTAGCCACAGCAATCAGTGAAGAAAAAGAATCCAAAGGAATCCAGATTGGAAAAGAATAAGTAAAACTCTCACTGTTTGCACATGTCGTGATCCTCAACATAGAAAACCCTAAAGACAAACCAGAAAATTGCTAGAGCTAATCAATGAATAAAGCAAAATTACAGGATATAAAATTAACACAGAGAAATTCCTTGCATTCCTATACAACAACAATGAAAAAACAGAAAGAGATATTAAGGAAACAATCCCATTCCACATTGCAAGGAAAAGAATAAAATACTTAGGTATAAATTTACCTAAAGAAACAAAAGACATGTATATAGAAAACTATAAAACACTGCTGAAGGAAATAAAAAATGACACAAACAGATGGAGTGGAAGAGTCAATATAGTGAAAATGAATATACTACCCAAAGCAGTCTATAGATTCATCACAATCCTTATTAAGCTACCAATGCTTTTTTTTTCACAGAACTATAACAGATAAATTCGCAATTTGTATGGAAACACAAAAGACCTCAAATAGCCAAAGCAATCTTGAGAAAAAAGAATGGAACTGGAGGAATCAACCTGCCAGACTTCAGACTATACTAGAAAGCTACAGTCATCCAGACAGTATGGTACAGGCACAAAGACAGAAATGTAGATCAATGGAACAAAAAAGAAAGCCCAGTAATGAATCCATGCACCTATGTATACTTATCTTTGACAAAGGAGGCAGAAATATACATTGGCGAAAAGACAGTCTCTTTAATAAGTGGTGCTGGGAAAACTGGTCAACCACGTGTAAAACATATGCAATTTTTATTTGTCCATTGTAAGTCAAAAGAACTGATTAAAACAATGGATCAATTTCTACTACAGTTTACCCATGATGTTTGTTTGATACCTAAAACTCTGCATGTTTAATTTAATTTGGATTTGTTTATGGAAGCCATTGGAGAAGGCAATGACACCCCACTCCAGTACTCTTGCTTGGAAAATCCCAGGGACGGAGGAGCCTGGTAGGCTGCAGTCCATGAGGTCGCTAAGAGTTGGACACGACTGAGTGATTTCACTTTCACTTTTCACTTTCATGCATTGGAGAAGGAAATGGCAACCCACTCCAGTGTTCTTGCCTAGAGAATCCCAGGGACAGGGGAGCCTGGTGGGCTGCTGTCTATGGGGTTGCACAGAGTCGGACACGACTGAAGTGACTTAGCATACCATAGCATGGAAGCCATTATGCCAGCTGCAGTGAGAGACCACTAAGGAGTTGAGTGTTCCATTGAATATCTTGTTCAGCAGTTGCTGTTGTGCATTCTCTAAAGTAAAATGAGTGTCTGGGATTCTCCCTATGTGTAAAACTCCAAAGAGGATAGAGTGCCATGGTGAGATATTGTATTGCAGCTTTAATATGTGCAGAAAATGTGTGACCTTGATTTATATTTTGGGTATAATCTCTTGGGAGGAAAGAAGTTCTGTGAGTTCTTTATCCTAAGTGAGACAACCTTGGATAGAAATTGTTTGACTTGGCCAGAACAGATGATTAACCCATTGGCAGGGCCCAAAGATCTATAAAGTTGTGACAATTAGGCCAATTGTTGGTCAACACACTCACTGCTAAATTAACTGCCTAATATTGAACATTTGATCTGAACTTTGGGTCAGTCCTTTATCAGGAATGTTCTAATTAAGAGATGAAAAGTGCAACTTTCAAGAAAGCTCCATCAAGTATGATAGTGACAATACTATGCTCATTAAATGAACTCCCTTTGGTTTTCACTGTGTTGATCCTAAGGGGATCCACCTGTGTCTAAGGAGTCTAAAAAATGAACTCTTGTAGCAGTGTGGCATCTGACAGGGGGCTGAGTACAGGAGAAGGTACCCTCTCCTGAAGATAGGGTATGCAGACGGCCCAGGTTCAGCTCTATCCTGAAGCAGAGAGGCCTCACTAGCTATGCTGAGCCTGCAGAGTGCTACTACCATAATCAAATGCCAAATGGGCAGCTGGATATGGAGGGTCATAGGTTTAAATGCAAGATAGTCTATATTTCCAGGTAAGTCCAGCCTCTACCCACAATTGCTATACTAAGAGCATACAGCACTGGGCCAAGGTGGGCAGTTCCTTATATCAGAAGCCCATGAAACTAATGGCCATCACTGTTGGGACAGGCACTCCAAGAAACAGGAGAGGAGGTTGATAAAGCTTGCACAGTGAAGGAGTCTCAAAGAGGCCCTAATAGGAGTGCCTGTTCTATGGCAATTTAGGCATATTCTAGAATCTTTTGACACAGGGAGTATTATACAAGGGGCCTATATGGAAGTTACTGAGTAAAAAAAAAAAAAATGTGTATATGAGGAAATGTTGCCTCCAGAATATAAAAATGTCTAATACTCATTGGGCTTTTTTTTTTTTTTTTTTTAACAGTATGGATAGTAAGAAGACTAAAAGCTGCTTCTTAAGACTGTCAAGATTGAAGCAGTCAGCCACTTACCAAAGTATTTTCAGGAACTTAACTAAAGTGGTGGTCCCACTTACTATGTGTGTCATAGGAATCTGCTCAAAGGAGGATGTCATCAGTGTGAGGTCCTAATTGTTTACCTGGAAAAGCTAGAGCTGGTGAAAATATTGCCTGCAAAGCCTATGTGAGATGGCAGGTATGGACACTGGGCCCACTGAATAGACAGGTGAAGGTGTATCATGCCACTTTTAAGGTGAAGTTTAAGTATAGCGGATAGGCTGTTGAAATTGGCACTGGAAAGCACACGATAGCCAAATGATTTGCTATGACTACAAAGTATTTACGAGTTGTTTGATGGAAGCAGTACTTTCAATAATATACATGGAGCCCTAGTGAGTGGGTCCATGACACCAAGGGCACAAGTTTCCCCGGAGGTACTGTTCTTGTTTTCCAGGTTTAAGATGAAGCAAAATTTGTCTGTTAAGTGCAGAAAGAGTTGGGATAACTATACCCTCTCTAAATTGGTCTCCTGTAATGGATTTCAATCTGTGAAGACCCTGCTTTCATTTAGATTGTATCTTTTTAAAAACAACTGAGGTGAAAAGTGTGATTATAACTAAGGGGAAAGGTCCACAGGGTTTCATATTTTTAAGGCTGATTATAGGGGCCAAAGACTAAATTTTATTACTCATTGGGTCAGATTATCCATGGGCACTAGAGTATATTTGGGGGTAATGGAGGTTTTGGCTATGGGAAATGCAGGCAAGGCAGTAATTCATGGTTAAGATTAGGTATGTCTGTTTCAATTACATGTTCCTTTATTCCCTGGCTGTTTTTATCAGCTTGGCCAAAGGTATGCCAGAAATTGATGAGGCTTAAAAACTCAATTGTCAAACATCAAAAGTGGAATCTGATTATCACACAGGGCCACCACCCATACCTCACCCCTCTCCCCAGATGGGACCTCTGAAACACTCAGAAATACCAAGTCCTTTCCCTCCTCACCAGTGGGATGAAGTGTTCAGGAAGAAACCTTCAGTGATCAGAAATCTTCAGTCTTAAGTCTTCAGTGTTCAGTCTTCACCCAGTCCTCATTCCCAGTGTCTGAGTAGCTAAGGACTGCCTGGTCTGGGTCCTAAACTGAAAGGATGCCACCTCCCTCCTTTCTCATACACCTGACCCATCCCTTCCTTTCCTTGCCATCATCAAAAACCAGATAACACACACACACACACACACACACACACACACACACCTTTTTACAACTTGCTGATACTTTAATCACCAAAATCTGAGTGTTTTGGCCTCTATAGAGGGGACCATTGCTGTTGTTTGATCCTGCACAAATGACTAGTCTGTCAGGGCTTTTCTTGTAGCGACAGCGGATTGCTCAAGGTCTTGGGCTCTGGGTGGGCACAGGGGGGTACTTGGAGAATCATCAGGAGAACTGTTGGAAAAGCCCGCTGGGATTTCTTCATCCACCATCAGCTGATTTTCATTCTTCTTTTCATTCTGAGGGTGGTGATGTCTGAGTTGGTATCGTTGATTTCTTCCCTTTCTTATCCCTTCCCTCATTCTGCTGAAGGGTTAATTTTACCCTTCTCATGAGCTTTTGTATCTGGTAAGAAAACAAAGTCATCCAGAGAGACATTATTGAGGGAGGATGGGAGGGAGGACTTTGAGAGTACGGGTGTGTACTGATGACGGGTCTTGTGCCAGACAAGGGCAGGGTAAATCTCGGGTGTGGGATGAAGAGGAGGAACGTGAGTAGGGTAATCTGACCTTCTCACTGTCCAAGCCCTTGGATTGATCAGACATCTCTTTCTCTTCCTTTGTTTAGCGATTGACACTTGTTGCTCCAAACTTATGCTATCTGAATCTCTGACTCTTCTTCCTTCGCTTCCTCAATTAGGTCAGTCATGGTGAGGCAACAGTGGCCTACACCAAGGCTCCTGACCTCTCTATGTATACCTTCCCAGGACAATGAAGAGCCACAACCATCAGCTTTGACTGGTCGGCAAGAAATTCTTCCAGCCAATCATAGCCCTGACATGGCTTGACTACACAAAGCACCAGCCTTGAAGGTCCATGGGGGAGGAGAAGGCTGCAGAGGAGTCCAGGTGCTCTGGTTTGAGAGAAGGAGTGCTTCATCAACACCCATTAATAAGCTTTCCCAAGTTCATTTTCCATGCTTCCACCTCTTGTCTGGTTCAGTTTTTTTGGTGTAAAACTCAGGGAGCGAGTGTTCCTTGCAAATCATGATGTGTTGGAAACTTTATTCAGCGTTTAATTCTGCTGTCTTCCAGATCTCATCCCCTAGTATTTTGTGCTTGATTTTTTTTAATAAAACTTTTTACCTTAGAAGTTTTAGATTTATGAAATAATTGTGAAGATTATATTCATATACTCCACAGCCAATTCCCCTTTTCAGCATTGCACATTTTTATGGAACATTAGTTCAACTTCATGAACCAACCATTAATCAGTATTAATTAATTAATCTGGACTTGATTAGATTTCCTTGGTTTTTAGCTAATATTCTTTTGTGTCCCAGTATCCCATCCAGGATGCTACCCTAAATTTAGTCATTCCATGTTCTACCTTCTTAGGCTCTTCTTTGCTGTGACAATATTTTAGCTTTATTGTTTCTGAAGACCTTGACAAATGACAGTTTTGCTTGTTGGCTTTTACATTAGATCCTGAGATGTTATTGACTTTATCCTGAAAAGTTTTTATAATTTTCTTCTTCTGGAGAACCTCAAATCTCCTTAGTAATATCAGTGTTGTTGACTTCCCCATGGCAGTGTTGGAATACATCTCTTGGCTTTTTCACTGAGGTGACACGACACACATGTTTCTTTCTTGAGCCCAAAGGATCAAGATCATTTGTATTTATGAAGCATAGATGGCAGCAGCAAGAGCATTTTGTAACTTTCTAGTGAATGCACCTGCCAATGCAGTAGATGCAGGAGACACGGGTTGGATCCCCTGGAGGAGGAAATGGCAACCTGCTCCTGTATTCTCCCCTGGGAAATTCCATGGACAGAGGAGCATGGCTGGCTACAATTCATGAGGTCACAAAGGATCAGACATGACTGCTGCCCCCCACCCCCACACACACACAGTGAGTCATTTACTTTTAATGACTTCAGCATCCCACATAGTAACTGCTCTTCCTCCATATTAGCCACCATCCTGTCTATTGACTATCAGTTTTCGTTATGAGTTCTGTAGAGAAAGGGGCCAACATATGGTTGAGATACAAACAGTGTTCACAAGGTATGCATCATTTCTTTGAGGTTAGTATCAGTCATGAGTAAGTTTCAAATTGATACACATGATTCAACCTGAGACACATAAGTCCAGGGTGAGATACACAATTCAGAACTGCTTTAATGAGGATCCCAATACAGAAATCCTTTCACTATATGCCGACTGGCTAAACTGATTTATATTGGTAAAAGCTTTAGCAGGCACCCACAAATGCAGGAAAAAGAAGCAAGGTCAAAGCACAAGCTAGCCACAGGGCAGTAGCTCAAAATGTATGTACACTGGTATACAGCAAATCCAGTTCAAAAGACAAAGAGAGAAAAGACACCTGGCAGTAAGGGACAGCATCTCAGTATTCTGCTCTTGGGGCCAACTGCTGCCACCACTCCACAGAGACAGGATGGATCCTTCAAACAAAATTTGGTTTGGATGTCAAGACTAATGACACATACCCCCAGAGAATATGAAAAAATTCACCACTCACATAATGAGTTTTTCTGGGGAGAGCAAAGCAAGATCTCAAGCAGGTTCAAGAATTGCTTAAGAGAGCAGAGGAAGGAGACAGGCTTGACTTTTATGGTGGAAATAGTAGATAAAGCTGGAGAGTTCCACACATAGGTCAAGGCATGTATGGTCTGAACTTCCTTTTGGCCCACAGAAGGGTGTACCTGGGCTTGCTTATCAGATATAGGTAAGTAGAGGAAGAAGTGTGGTAGGGCCGTTTTATGGAAAAACGTGATGTAAATGTAAGAAGTTTAGCAGTGTTTTGAATTCTCACAACCTTTTTAACTAAGCGTCTCCTATTGTTTGCGGTTAAATTGCTTTTCACTAGATTTGTTGTTGTTGCTCAGTTGCTCAGTCGTGTCTGATTCTTTGCAACTCCATAGATGGTAGCACACCAGTCTTACCTGTCCTTTACCATCTGTTGGAGTTTGCTCAGATTCATGTCCCTTGAGTCAGTGATGCCATCCTCCCATCTCATCCTCTTGTCCAGTTCTCCTCCTGCCTTTCATCTTTCCCAGCATCAGGGTCTTTTCCAGTGCATCAATTCTCTGCATCAGGTGGCCAAAGTATTGGAGCTTAAGGTTGAGCATCAGTCCATCCAATGAATATTCAGGACTGATTTCCTTTAAGATTGACTCTTTTGATCTCCTTGCAGACCAAGGGCCTCTCAAAAGTCTTCTCCAACACCAGGGTTCAAAAGTATCAATCCTTTGATACCCAGTTTCATTATAGTCCAACTCTCATGTAGGAGACAGGAAGAATAAAAGAAAAGCAGGCCCCAGAAAGGCCCACAAAAGAAGTTTTAATTATTGATAAACTGGATGCTATAAGGCATGAGACTTTTGGAACAAATCCAGAAGGAATAGTTCATAATCTTGAAAACAAGATATGATCCTGGGGTCGGAAAATTGACCAACTGTTTCCCAACTGGCATCTCAAAGTCACATGTTTTACATATCTGGAGGAAAATCTATAGATAAGAATATGAGTCTTAGTTACTGATATGTTATTGATTACTGTTTCTTAGTTACCCAGTGGTTAATAATCACTTTGTTCTTTGGCCCTGAAGGCCACATGACTTATAGCTTAACTCCCTGCACATTCTTTCCTTCACAGCTGAGAGTACAATAAAGTTTTGGCACCTTCAACTTGGAGCAGTGTTGGTCCCCTGATCCTCACTTTTCACTGAATTCTTGTGTCTTGTTTCTCATTCTCCCACCACATCGTGCTTTCAGAAACACTGCTTGTACAGCCGGTCTCCACACTGTCACATCCATCTATGACTACTGGAAAAACCATAGCTTTGACTAGATAGACTTTTGTCAGCAAATAATATCTCTCTGCTTTTTAATATGCTGTCTAGGTTGGTAATAGGTTTTCTTCCAAGAAGGAAGCCTCTTTAAATTTCATGGATGCAGTCACCATCTGCAATGATTTTGGAGTCCAATAAAGTAAAGTCTGAGGCTGTTTCCATTGTTTTCCCATCTATTTGACATGAAGTGATGGGATAGGATGCCATGATCTTCGTTTTTTGAATGTTGAGTTTTAAGCCAGCTTTTTCACTCTCCTCTTTCACTTTCATCAAGAGGCATTTTAGTTCCTCTTTGCTTTCTGCCAAAAGGTTGGTGTTATCTGTGTATCTGAAGTTATTGATATTTCTCCCAGCAATCTTGATTTCAGCTTGTGCTTCATCCAGTCCAGCATTTCTCATGATATACTCTGTATATAATTTACATAAGCAGGATGGCAATATACAGTCTTGATGTAATCCTTTCCCAATTTGGAACCAATCAGTTGTTCCATGTTTATTTCTAACTGTTGCTTCTTGACCTGCATACAGATTTCTCAGGAGGAAAGTCAGGTGGTCTGGTATTCCCATCTCTTTAAGAATTTTCCACCAGTTTGCTGTGATTCACACAGTCAAAGGACTTTGGCTTAGTCAGTAAAGCAAAAGTAGATGAATTTCTGGAACTCTCTTGCTTTTTCTATGATCCAGTGAATGTTGGCAATTTGATGTCTGCTTCCTCTGCCTTTTCTAAATCTGGTTTGAACATCTGGAATTTCATGGTTCACATACTGTTGAAGCCAGATGCCAGAAGGTCCCCTCTGTAGAGACCAAAATACTCAGATGTTGATGATTAAAGTATCAACAAATTGTAAAAAGACATGTGTGTGTTTTGATGATGGGAAGGGAAGGAAGGGAATGGTCGGGTATGTGAGAAGGGAGGGAGGTGGCATCCTTTCAGTTTAGGGCCCAGACCAGGCAGTCCATAGTTACTCAGAAACTGAGAATTATAACTGGGTGAAGCCTGAGCACTGAAGACTGAAGATTTCTGAGCATTGAAGATTTCTTCCTGAACACTTTATCCCATTGGTGATAAGGAAAAGACTTGGTGTCCCGGGTGTTTTGAAGATCCTATCTGGGGAGAGGGGTTATGTAGTGGTGGTGGCCTTGTGTAATAAACAGGTTCCACTCTTGATGTTTAACAATTGAGTTTTTAAGCCTCATCAATTTCTGTTCCTCTTCTGGCCCACCTTTGGGCAAGCTGATAAAAACAGCCAGGGAATAAAAGAACATGAAATAGAAGCAGATATACCTGATCTTATACATTGGAATTACTGCCTTGCCTACATTTCCCATAGCCAAAACATCCATTACCCCCAAATATCCTCAAGGGCACCTGGATATTCTGACCCAATGAGTAATAAAATTAAGGTTTTGGCTCCTATATTCAGCTTTAAAGAAATGAGACCGTGTGGGTCTTTCCCCTTAGTTACAATCACACTTTTCACCTCAGTTGTTTTTAAAAAGATACAATCTAAATGAAAGCAGGGTCTTCACAAATTGAAACCCAAGGAATGATGCTAAAGCTGAAACTCCAGTACTTTGGCCACCTCATGCGAAGAGTTGACTCATTGGAGAAGACTCTGATGCTGGGAGGGATTGGGGGCAGGAGGAGAAGGGAACGACAGAGGATGAGATGGCTGGATGGCATCACTGACTCGATGAATGTGAGTCTGAGTGACCTCCGGGAGCTGGTGATGGATAGGGAGGCCTGGCGTGCTGCAATTCATGGGGTCGCAAAGAGTTGGACACGACTGAGCGACTGATCTGATCTGATAGGAAAACAGTTTAGAGAGGGTGTGGTTATCCCCACTCCTTCTGCACTTAACAGACAAATTTTACTTGATCTTAAACCTGGAACATAAGAACAGTGCCTCAGTGTGAATGTGTGCCCTTGGTGTCATGGACTCAATCACTAAGGCTCCATGTATATTGTTGAAAATACTGCTTCCACTAAATAACTGGTAAATAATTTGTAGTCATAGCAAATCATTCGGCTATCATGTTCTTTCCAGTGCCTATTTCAACAACCTCTCAACTCTACTCAAACTTCACCTGAAAAGGGACATAATACACCTTCACCTGTGTATTCAGTGGGCCCAGTATCCACACCTGCCATCTCACATAGGCTTTGCAGGCAATGTTTTCACCAGCTCTAGCTTTTTCCAGGTAGAAAATTATGACCTCACAGTGATGACATCCTCCTTTGAAGAGATTCCTGTGACACACATAGTACATGGTCCCACAACTGTAGTTAATTTCCTGAAAATTCTTTGGTAAGTGGAGGACTGCTCTAATCTTTAGAGTGTCGAGAAACTTCTTTTAGTTTTCTCAGTACCCATACTACTAAAACAAGACCAACATGGTTTAGACATTTTTATATTCTGGAGGCAACATTTCCTCATATACACATTTTTTTTTTTTTGGCTTGGTAGGCTCCTAATTGGCTCGCCTTGAATACTACTCCCTGTGTCAAAAGATTCTAGAATCTGCCTAAACTGCCATAGAACAGGCACCCCTATTAGGCCTCCCTGAGACTTCTTCAGTGTGCAAGCTTTAGAAACCTTCTCTAATGTATCTTGGAGTCCCTGTCCCATCAGTGATGGCTCTTAGTTTCATGGGTTCTAATACAAGGAACTGCATACCTTTGCCCAGTGCTGTATGCCTTTAGTGTAGCAATTGTGGGTACATGCTGGATTTGCCTGGAACTATAAACTATCTCAGGTCTTGAACCTATGACCCTCCATATCCAGTTGCCCATTTGGCCTTTGATTACAGAAGTAGCACTCTGCAAGCTCAGCATACCTAGTGAGGCCTCCTTGCTACAGGATGGAGCTGAACCTGGGCCTTCTGCATACCCTATCTTCAGGAGAGGGTACCTTCTCCTGTGCTCAGCCCTTTGCCAGATGCCACACTGCTACAAGAGTTCATTTCTTAGAACCCCTGGACACCTGGGGAGCCTGTTAGCATCAACACAGTGAAAACCAAAGGGATATCATTCACTTAACCAATGATATCAACACCATGACACTTCATGGAGCTTGCTTGAGAATTGCTACTTTTCATCTCTTCAGCAGAATGTTCTTATAAACGACAGGACCCAAAGGTCAGCTCAAATGTTCAAACCTGATGCAGTTGCCTTCGCAGACAATGTGTGACCAATAATTGGCCTCATCTTCACATCTTTATAGATCTTTGGCCACTGCCAATGTGCTGACTGTCTATTCTTGCCAAGTCAAACAATTCCTATCCAAGCTTGTATCATTTAGGATGAAGAACTCACGGAATCTCTTGCTTCCAGAGAGATTATACCCAAAATGTAAATCAAGGTCACACATTACTCCACATATTAAAGCCACAATATAATGTCTCACTATGGCATTCCTTGTCCTCTTTGGAACTCTACGCATTGATAGAAACCCACTCATTTTACTTTTGAGAATACAAAATAGTAGCTCTTGAACAACATATTCAATGGAATACTCATCTCCTTCACTGGTCTCACACTGCAGGTTCCATAATGGCTTCCATAAACAAGATGAAACTAAGTTAACCATGCAGTGCTTTAGTTATCAAACAAACATAATGGGTAAATTGTAATAGAGTTTGATCCCATTGTTTATTCACTTTTATTGACCCGTAATGGACATATAAAATCGCTTGTGTTTAAGGTGTAGAAATTGATGCTTTGATTGTATCTATCTCTGTACCTACATCTATCGAAGGAATGAACCACAATCATATAATGATCCATCACTTCACAGTTACTATTCTTTCTCTTGTTCTTTGGCTTAACACTATTTTTGATACATAACTCATTATATGAGTAACAATCATTTTCATATACTCTTGGTGTATGTATGAAATCATTAGTCTTGACATTGAGATGAAATTTGGGGAGGTCAGTGTACATTCCAATTCTATGAGATGATGTCAAGCTCCCATATTTCACAAAACCATATATGTGTGTGTGTGTGCATCAGATCAGATCAGTCGCTCAGTCGTGTCCGACTCTCTTTGCGACCCCATGAACCGCAGCACGCCAGGCCTCCCTGTCCATCACCAGATCCCGGAGGTCACCCAGACTCACACCCATCAAGTCAGTGATGCCATCCAGCCATCTCATCCTCTGTCGTCCCCTTCTCCTCCTGCCCTCAATCCCTCCCAGCATCAGAGTCTTCTCCAATGAGTCAACTCTTCGCATGAGGTGGCCAAAATACTGGAGTTTCAGCTTTAGCATCATTCCTTCCAAAGAAATTCCAGGATTGATCTCCTTCAGAATGGACTGGTTGGATCTTCTTGCAGTCCAAGGGACTCTCAAGAGTCTTCTCCAACACCACAGTTCAAAAGCATCAATTCTTCGGTGCTCAGCCTTCTTCACAGTCCAGCTCTCACATCCATACATAACCACAGGAAAGACCATAGCCTTGACTAGGCGAACCTTTGTTGGTAAAGTAATGTCTCTGCTTTTGAATATACTATCTAGGTTGGTCATAACTTTCCTTCCAAGGAGTAAGCGTCTTTTAATTTCATGGCTTCAGTCACCATCTGCAGTGATTTTGGAGCCCAGAAAAACAAAGTCTGACACTGTTTCCACTGTTTCCCCATCTATTTCCCATGCAGTGATGGGACCAGATGCCATGATCTTCGTTTTCTGAATGTTGAGCTTTAAGCCAACCCTTTCACTCTCCACTTTCACTTTCATCAAGAGGCTTTTTAGCCCCTCTTCACTTTCTGCCATAAGAGTGGTGTCATCTGCATATCTGAGGTTATTGATATTTCTCCCGGCAATCTTGATTCCAACTTGTGTTTCTTCCAGTCCAGCATTTCTCATGATGTACTCTGCATATAAGTTAAATAAACATGGTGACAGTATGCAGCCTTGACGTATTCCTTTTCCTATTTGGAACCAGTCTGTTGTTCCATGACCAATTCTAACTGTTGCTTCCTGACCTGCATACAGATTTCTTAAGAGGCAGATCAGGTGGTCTGGTATTCCCATCTCTTTCAGAATTTTCCATAGTTTATTGTGATCTACACAGTCAAAGTGTATTTATACACATGAGAAAGAACCACTATTTCAGGAAACAAATATGGCTTGAGGGCTTAGTATGTGTCAGATATTGTTCTTGGTTCTGGACTTACAGTGAAGGACATAAAGTCAGTATTTCCTGTCATCAAGTAATTTCTATTTTCATGGGCAAAGGGGTGGTTCCCGGTATTGGTGTGGGGCAGAGGACAGCTTTACCTAAAGGCTGTGGGGAAACCTTTTCTGAGGTGTTGATATATGAATCAAGATTTGAAGAATGAGGTACAGTCAGTTGTGTGAAGTGTTTGAAGAACAGCATTATAGGTAGAACAGCAAGAAGTCATGTCGTGAGGCAAGAACAGTGCGCTGAGGAACTGTGCAGGTCGAGCGTAACTGGAGATCAGTCAGAGAGGAGCAGAGCAGACTGAGAAGACTGCGGCTGGAGAGGCAGAGATGGGGTCTTGGAGGGATTGTGTGATAAGAATCTAGACTTTATCATCTGTGCAGTGGAGGGCTCTTTGATAGTTTGATAAAGAAAGTGATATAGTCTGATTGCCTTTTTACAAAGTTCACTGAATATTGTGAACTGTGTAGAATCAGAGGAGTCTCAGCCTCTTAACGATACAAAAGTATGATATAATGATAAACGAGACTAGGGTCGCAGCAGAGGGAATAAACAGTATTTAGTTGAACAGTTGCAACCACAGGATTTCAAGTCCAATCTCACCACCTAAAAGGTATATGACCTTGAGTAAGTTCCTAAACTTTGATAACACTTAGTTTTCTCATCAGTAAAATGGGAATGATGATCGCATGTATCTGTATCTTAGTATCATTCTAGAATTGAATGGAAGAATTTATGTAAAACAACTGACATTATATTAGAACAATACTAAGCATATGATTGTGGCAACCCACTCCAGTACTCTTGCCTGGAAAATCCCATGGACAGAGGAGCCTGGTGGGCTGCAGTCCATGGGGTCGCTAAGAGGCGGGCACGACTGAGCAATTTCACTTTCACTTTTCCCTTTCATGCAGTGGAGAAGAAAATGGCAAGCCACTCCAGTGTTCTTGCCTGGAGAATCCCAGGGACTGAGGAGCCGGGTGGGCTGCCGTCTATGGGGTCGCACAGAGTTGGAAATGACTGAAGCGACTTAGCAGCAGCAAGCATATGATTGGAGAAGGCAAGGTCAACCCACTTCAGTACTCTTGCCTGGGAAATCCCATGGATGGAGGACCCTCGAGGACTACAGTCCATGGGGTCGTGAGGACTCAGATATAACTGAGCAACTTCACTTTCATGCACTGGAGAAGGAAATGGGAACCTACTTCATTGTTCTTGCCTGGAGAATCCCAGGGACAGGGGAGCCTGATGGGCTGCCATCTATGGGGTCACACAGAGTCAGACACGACTGACGCGACTTGGCAATAACAACAGCCACAAAACATACGATTAAATGGCTTCTGTTTCTATCGATAATATAAATACATACATACATACGTAAGTACATACTTCTTGCCTCTTTCTGCCCTACCCTCCACCTCCAAACCTCGAATGTCCTGTGTTAGCTGCTGTTAAGTAATGAGTAATTGAGTAATCAGCCCTTCTTTCATCCTTGAAGACAGAGTATTTGTGGGCACCTTTTCTCAGTGCTTAGGCATTCTGGTATCTCTAGATAACAAGTGTCTGTCCATGGCTTATAATTAATTTATTTCATGATTATAGTAGTATCTGATTTCTAACCTTCTCTTTCTACCTAACAAATCATTGCTGGAATACCAACACCCTCTTCTCCAACCTCTTACATGGATCTTAAATGAACAGCAAACCATATTTCTTCCTTACCAGCAAATATAACATGCTGAGCTTAGTTAGACTGTATTCACAGTTGCTTCCTTCCAAATGCAGCGTTGAGTTCTTCTTTCCTCAAAAAGATCTTCTTGGATTTTTCAAAGCAGGTCCTCATTTTATTACTTCCTGATCAGGACTGTCCAAAGTCTCTTGTTCCCTTGATGCTTCTACTTTCTCCTTTTGGTCTCTGATATTTGCCCATCTTTCCACATTAGTATCACTTAAGACTGCAAGTAAGAAGCTGTTTAGTGGCTTCTCCACATAATGAAATCGGAAAAGATTTTTCCTTTTCCCTTGAAGCAAGGAAGGTCCCTTCCACACCTAGAGCAGCCGAGTGATGAAAGTGTCCTCATTCTTTAAGGCTAAACTCAAATGGTGCTTCTGCTTTGAAGCCTCTCTGCTGCCAAAGCCAGCAGACTCCATTGCTTTTGTGCTCCTACAGATACTCGGATTAAAGCAATTGCCATTTTACATTAGAATTTTTCATATATCTATCCGTCTTCCCCAATATACAACAAGGACAAGCATATTTCATTCATCTCTGGAATCCCAAACCTGAACACAAGAGAAACAATATTATGGTCACTGTTTAAGGCATGATTGATGAACTCCTGGAGGAGTGAACACTCAAATCATTCTGCATATACTAGATCACGTTCCCTGCTTTATAATGTTTGCTTTAGAAAATGTTAAGCTTAAAATCATTTACCATTTTTATTGTTAAAAACTCAAAGTACAGGAATGAACTTTCAAAACAATTACCCTGAGCACTAAAAATTGAAAACACCCTGGGATATGCACACTTTTTACAACTATCTTTCTGTACATGGCTCTAAATAGATGCTAAATAGATAAAGACAGCATTCAAAATATTTTTTGCTTGCTAATTTAGACCACTACTTTTCATAGCTTTAAAATTCTTTGAGGGAGTGGTCCTAAGATGGCAGAGGAATAGGATGAGGAGACTACGTTCTCCCCAACAAATTCATCAAAAGAACATTTGAACACTGAGTCAGTTCCACAAAACATCTTCTGAATGTCAGCAGAAGACATCAGGTACCCAGAAAAGCAGCCCATTGTCTTTGAAAGAGATATTTTATCAAAGGTGCTATATACATGGAGATGTTTTGAGGCTACTGTAAAAATAAGACTGAAAACCAGAAGCACGAGGCTTAAGTCCAAATCCTGAGAACACCAGAGAACTCCTGACTCCAAGGAACATTAATTGACAGGAGCTCATCAAAAGCTTCCATACCTACACTGAAACCAAGCACCACCTAAGGGCCAACAAGTTCCAGAGCAAGACATACCACACCAACTCTCCAGCAACACAGGAACACAGCCCTGAGCTTCAATATACAGGCTGCCCAAAGTCACTCCAAACCCACTGACATCTCATAACTCATTACTGGGCACTTCATTGCACTCCAGAGAGAAGAAATAGAGCTCCACCCACCAGAACAACAACACAAGCTTCCCTAACCAGGAAACCTTGACAAGCCACCCCTACAACCCCACTCATAGCCAGGAAACTCCACAATAAAGGAACTCCACAAACTACCATAATGCAGAAAAGCCACCCCAAACACACCAATATAAACAAGATGAAGAGACAGAGGAATACCCAGCAGGTGAAGGAACAGGATAAATGCCCACCAAACCAAAAAAAAGTGGAAGAGATAGGGAATCTACCTGATAAAGAATTCCGAATACTGATAATGAAAATGATCCAAAATCGAGAAATCAAAATGGAATGACTGATAAACATCCTGGAGACAAGGATTGAGAAGATGCAAGAAAGGTTTAACAAGGATCTGGAAGAAATAAAAAAGCGTCAATATATAATCAATAATGCCATAAATGAGATCAAAAACACTCTGGAGGGAACAAATAGTTAGACTAAGAGAGGCAGAAGATAGGATTAGTGAGGTAGAAGATAGAATGGTAAAATCAATGAATCAGAGAAGAAAAAAGAAAAACGAATGAAAAGAAATGAGGACAATCTCAGCGACCTTTGGGACAATGGTAAATGCCCCAACATTCAAAAGATAGGAGTCCCAGAAGAAGAAGACAAAAAGAAAGACCATGAGAAAGTACTTGAGGAGATAATCCTTGAAAACTTCCCTAAAATGTAGAAGGAAATAATCACCCAAGTCCAAGAAGCCCAGAGAGTCCCAAACAGGATAAACCCAAGGCAAAACACCCCAAGACACAGATTAATCAAATTAACAAAGATCAAACACAAAGAATAAATATTAAAAGCAGCAAGGGAAAAACAATGAATAACACATAAGGGGATTCCCATAAGGATAACATCTGATCATTCACTAGAAACTCTTCAGACCAGGAGGGAATGGCAGGACATATTTAAGTGATGAAAGAGAAAAACCTACCACCCAGATTACTGTACCCAGCAAGGATCTCATTCAACATGAAAGAGAAATCTAAAGCTTTACAGACAAGCGAAACCTGAGAGAATTCAGCAGCACTAATCAATAATTACCTTAAATGTAAATGGGCTGAATGCCCCAACCAAAAGACAAAGACTGGCTGAATGGAAAAAAACAAGACCCCTTTATATATTGCTACAAGAGACCCACCACCAAACAAGGGACACATACAGATTGAAAGTGAAGGGCTGAAAATAAATATTCCACGCAAATAGAGACCAAAAGAAAGCAGGAGTAGCAATACTCATATCAGATAAATTAGACTTTAAAACAAAGGCTGTGTAAAGAGACAAAGAAGGATGCTACATAATGATCAAAGGATAAATCCAAGAAGACATAACAATGATGAATATATATGCACCCAACATAGGAGCACCGCAATATGTAAGACAAATGCTAACAAGTTTGAAAGGGGAAATTAACAATAACAATAATAGTGAGAGACTTTAATACCCCACTCACACCTAAGGATAGATCAACTAAACAGAAAATTAACAAGGAAACACAAATTTTAACTAATACAACAGACCATTTAGACCTAATTGATATCTATAGGATGTTTTACCCCCAAAACAATGAATTTCACCTTTTTCTCAAGTGCACATGGAACCTTCTCCGGGATAGATCACATCCAGGGCCATAAATCCAGCCTTGGTAAATTCACAAAAACTGAAATCATTCCATGAATCTTTTATGACCATAATGCAGTAAG